>CAJNDT010000973.1:0-106095 GCA_905221615.1 Symbiodinium sp. CCMP2592 | reverse complement strand
AGGTTTAGGGTGGGATCTGTGTTGGCGGGTGGGATAGAGCTTTGCGGCATTTGACATCCCGACTACGGAGATGTCAAGGGAGCTCAGCGATCCAGAGCCACGGTTTAGGGGTTAAGAAGTTTATTTCGAGTTACCATAAAAGGGACCTATCGTACATAATATGGCTTCCTTCTTATGGTAACTTAAAATCAACCCCTGGCAGAGGGAAAACTGTCGAGACCTAAGATCAGAAACTCCTCTTTTCGTCTCCTGAGCTTCTGTCTGGTGCTTAGTACCCTACCCCGTTTTAGGATACCCAGTTTTATGGTTAGGATCTGCTATCTTAAAAAGTAGGCGCATAAAAAAAAGGGGTAGGGTATGAGCCTCTAGGTAGGGAATGAGGGAATGGATGCTTATTGTGATAGTGCTTTAAGGTCCAACCCATTCCGCCATTCCCTCTAAGAACCAGACAGCCTACTAAGAACCCTAAACCCCTATAGTATAACCCCTCTAGTAACCCTTATAGTAACCCGTTACGGAACTTTCAAGATAAGAGCGCGGACTGCGTCGACCTTGACGCTCAAGTCATGGTTCTGACCACAGCACATGCGAACCTTGTGGTTCACATTCGCAAGCCCTCCCGTCCAACGAAAGAAGAATTGATTGACTAAGTGCTTCAGCTGCAAAATGATGCATAGGGGAGTCGCGATTGAGCTCTTCAGATGCAGCATGAAGCCCTAAACCCTAAACCTTAATATTAATCCCTAAACCCCAAACCCTGCAGGGGAGTCGCCATACCCTGTGCCATCGGCTTAAGGTCCCGATTTTGACGGCATCTCGGACTCGGCAGCGACATCAGAATCATCCGAGGCCATGATATCCCGCACAGCTTGTGCAGCCTCCCTACAGTGGATACATGTGGTCTTGGAAACTACAACCGACTTTATCCACTGACTTCGAGTTCCCGGATTCTCCGCAGTTCTGTTCCAATTTCATTGGGAGATTCATACTGGCAGCACGATTGCCCCACTCGAGCACGGATTCAGGATGCGAACTTTGTGTTGAGTGCTAAGGATTAGAACGAACTCTTGCCAGGCATGCCTCAGAGTTCAGGCGTGGTGGAACTAACAAGCTTCCTAGCCCTGCAAGCCTATGCTGCAACGACTTGAAGACTTTGTGGGCGACGGGTTGCGGTCTTCCTCAACCCTACTTGGAGGATCATGGGACTTATTTGGTAAGGTTATAAGTACCTTAATTGGGGTTATAAGTAGTACAAGTATAGTTACCCTAAGTATAACCCTAGTTACTAAGTCCCATGACCCTTTAAGTAAACCCAGAAGCCTTGGACCCTCAACTCGAAGCATGGCTTCTGTTGCTCTTCTCTTAAAGGGCCTCCCTTTGTCGGCATGCAGCCAAGGCCCTTCCTGAAATTACCGGGACCCTTAGGGGGTAGGGGGGAGGGGGGGTGGGGGGCTATACTTCCTGAAAAAGGCCTCACAAAGTCCTTATTATGGGCATTCCTCCCTTCCCCCTAACCCCCCTAACCCCCCTAAGGGTCCCTATGATGAAAGTCCTTCCGGCTTTTGGTTTGGGCACTTAGGCCTTTGGACTTAGGACATAGTGCTGACCCTAGTCCTCATGTAGCCATATCGCATATACTTTGGCCTTAAACGTACCTGTATTGGAACGCCTTTAAGGCCAAAGTGTCTCTCTCTCTCTCTCTCTCTCTCTCTCCCTCTCTCTCTCTCTCTCTCCCTCTCTCTCTCTCTCTCTCTCTCTCTCTCTCTCTCTCTCTCTCTCTCTATATATATATAGATAGGTATACAGATATGCTACATAGGTACATGGAGCCTTAGGGTTTGGAGCTTTTCCTTGTCCAGCAGCCAAGCAAAACAACGCCCCCCCACCTCGCCCCATGTAGGAAATCCTCCAGCGATATCTCCCCGTCCCCATCATCCATCATGTTAAACCTCAGTTGCGGGAGTTTCCGAAAATTAGGGGTACCTTATTTTGGGGTCCTTGTAAGAAGGATCCTACTATTTAGGGTACTATATTAGGTCCATCAAGTTAAACCTCAGGTGGCGGTTGAAAGGTTGCCTAAACCCTGAACCCAAAACCGATGGAAAAAGGGGCAACATGAGGTTCAAGCTTGAAGGCTGCAGACTTGCTAAGGCCCTTTCGGCCTTCCGGACTCTGTAATCGGGCGACGTCTGAATTCAAGATCAAAGCCTGGAGTCTGTAGCCCGACTCCTTGAAACTGGACTATGATACTGCTGATGATGTAAATCCTGCATTACCCATCATTAGGGATATACCATAATTCCGAATAGTTAGGGCCCTTAAGGTAATGCAGGATTTATATCATCAACAGTTGGATTCCCTAAAACGGTACTATGAAAAGAGTTCTAGAAATAGTAGGATACTTATTAGACCACGGCGTAGGGCTGATGAACCGCTACCAGGCCTCAACTGGTTTGTGTGAAGAGATCAATCCAACCCCCACGTACTCCGGTTTAGGGTTTAGGGGGTTGCGGTTTAGGGTTTAGGGTTTAGGGGTTTAGGGTTTAGGGGTGTAGGGATTAGGGAGCCTAAACTCCAAAACCCTTAACTTACTAAGCTGAGCAAAAGCCCTTACAAACCCTAAACCCTACATTGAGCCCTTATAGACCCCTGTAGAGGAACCCCTAAAACCTCCCTAGACCCCAACACCATAAACTGAGCTGACATAATAAGGTTCCCATAAAGGGCACTATACTGGGGTCTTGTTTTGGAGCTTGTTTACGGTAGATCCCGATCATGGCAACTTAAATTCTATAAATCCCTCAACAAGAACCCAATATAGTAGGACGCCATACCTAAACCTTACTTGTCGAGTACCATGAGGAACTAAAGGTTAACCTTTTTGGTTATATAGGGGTCGATAGGGCTATAGTAACAACAAACTGTTTAAAGGATACTACTCTACTTAATAGGAAAAACTGAGCTGAGCACAATCCCATAAGAAGTTTCCCTTAAGAGGTTACTAAAGTAGGTCTATAACCTAAAACTGAGTTTGTCTTAAGCTGAGCCACAAGTTTCACCAAGTCATCCGTCTCCAGCTCGAGCGGTTACCGAGCCAATGCCAGGGTTTCAACTTGCGGGGGCCAGGGGGGGGGGGGGGGGGTTTCGGGGTTTAGGGTTTAAGGGGGGGGGGGGGGGGGGGGGGGTGGAAGGTTTAGGGTTTAGGGCTTGTAGTGGTTTAAGAGTTAAGGCACGGGATTCTCCATCAAAGCCGTAGAAAAGCACCTTACCTGCACATGCCCTAGACCGTAAAGCATAGATCCCAAACCATATAGATTAAATCCTACACCGAGAAACCAAACCTAGACCCTGCGACTGCTCTTCTAAAGTCGTGTCAGAAAGCACCCAATACCTCGCAATTCAGGAAGACACCTTCAAAGGTATGTCGGCTTGAATGTTCCTCAATCAAGGAGTATTGAGCTCTCTACTTGGAGGTTCATGGGTAGCTATAAGTGGAGTTCTAAGTAAGGTGACTACAACTCTACTTGGAGGTTCATGGGTAGTTATAAGTGGAGTTACAAGTTTGGGGGACTTATAACTCCACTTATAACTACCCATGAACCTCCAAGTAGAGGCTCTTTGGTAAGGTATCTTTCAGCCTCCGGGGAGGTTCGAAGAGCGGGTGTAATTTAACAGATGTGTCCTTCGCATGTCTGCTATGGGTTGTAAGGTGGGATTAGGGTTTAGGGTCGGGCCTATTTAGGGTTTAGGGTTTAGTGCTGATTTCGAGCCTCAGGCTTAGGCAGACAATGCGAGATCCTGCAAAGCTCCGAGCCTTTTATAGAACCTTTCAAGAACCCCCTTACTCACCCAGCCAAAAACCGTTACACGCTGAACTTAGGGTTTGGGGTTTGAGACTTGGGGTTTAGGGCTGAGGGCTCAAGCCCCAAACCCCTAACCCTAAAACCCTACTTGGAGGGTCGGGGGACTTAGTAAGTGCTTATTTTAGGGACTTATAAGTACCATAACCCCAATTAGGGTCCCTTTTAGGGTACTTCTAAGTCTACTTACTACCTACTTACTAAGTCCCTCGACCCTCCAAGTAAACCCTACCTGAAACAAAAGTAAGTGCGGGTAGGTGACTGCAGCTTTGGGCTGGAAAGCACTGCGCTGAACTCTGCCCAGGTCAGGTAACCTCAACACAGGTACACAAGTAAACAAACAGCTGAATTCAGTAAACAAACCAAGATTCGACAACCATGCAAAGAAATGAATAAACAAATGCATAGATAGAAGCGATTCGTGTATATGTAGTATATGTACATGTCTATGTATATATATATGTGTGTGTGTATGTGTATCTGTATATATGTGTATATGTAGACACATGTGTATGTATACATAAACACACATACACATATCATGATACGCTTGAACAAGCAGATACGACACCCACACGTGTACTGGTTAGAGTACCTATATCTAATCGCATTTTTCCATCCTTGGGTGTGAAGGTTAGAGGTTTAGGTTTCTGGTACGGCATTCGGGCTATGCAAATGTTCTATTCCTGCCTTTGAGTATCCATGTGGTCTATAGTGTGTGTAGTTGCTTTCCCTGGTTGACGGGCCTCTTCCTACAGCAGGCTTTCAGAGGTGGGTCATGGAGATTCGGGCTTTATGGGCGGTTCCGGGTAATGGACCCCGAACCCTGAAACCCCCAAGCTATAACAACGCCGAAATCAATGTAAAACATCCCCGAACCCTTATAGAACCCCATGTACCCAAGTAGTATATACATGGGGCCTAATGTACCTATATGGGGACTACATTAAGGCCAATGTAACGTATATACTATTTGGGCACATGGACCCTTAGGGGAACCCCAAACTACCGTGTTTTATAGGGCTTGGGGACTCAGGGTTCTTCAAGGCTCAGGGTTCAAGGCTTAACAAAACCCTACACCCTAAACGGGCTTGTCAGGAAGGGCCTCTGAAGCCGCATAGCACTGAGGGCTCCGGGCCCCAATTCTGCCCTAAGCTCTTTCCTCTTGCAGGGGGGGGGATTTAGTAGGTGTGTATAGTGCATCTTGGTTTGCCCATAAAGCAACACCGTTGCTGGCTGTTCTGACCTCTCTCTAATAATTATGGGGCATCGTGGAGCGTGTTGATATGAGACGTAGGACGAAGGTTTAGGGATTGGTGGTCTAATCCCCAATCTCCAAACCTGGTTCGGGGTTTTGGGTTTGGGCGGAGGAGCGCCACGCACGTAGCCTAGACCCTGCAACCCGAGCGCTGCACCCCAAAACCCTAGCATCCGAAGCGTAAACCAGTAACCCTACATATTAGAATATATAGTATAACCTACCAGAACACAACATAACACAGCATAATACAGTAATTGACCCCCGAAAGGGCCCGGACGAACCTAACTCTGGAACCCGAAACCTAAGACCCCAAAGTCACAAAAAAACGGAAATAACCAAAACCCCTAAACCCTAAACCCCTAAACCCTAAACCCTAAACCCCAAACACTGAAGTTTGAACTCCGTCGTCAAGTCCCAACAAGGCTCCGACCCAAACCCGAAACACTATATCGCGTGGGACCTGCGTGGGCTTGAGCTGTCAGGTTGAGCTTCAATGTAGTCTAAACCCTAAACCCTAAACCCCTAAACCCTAAACCCCTAAACCCTTAACCGCTGAACCCCTAAACCCTAAACCCCTAAACCCTAAACCCCTAAACCCCTAACCCCTAAACCCTAAACCCCTAAACCCTTAACCCCTAAACCCTTAACCCCTAAACGCTAAACTTTAGGCCCTACATCCGAAACCCCTAAACACCTATGAAGGCTAAACCTGCCAGAGAGCCGTCTCCAGACTTATCCAGCTTCTTGAAGAAGGTCTCCAGCTTTTTGGTGTATGCCTGTTTGGGGAATTTTCTTGCGAAGGCCCCTTTTCCGTCTACAGCCTGTTTCAAGTTCAGGGTTTAGGGTTGAAACCGTCATGGGTTCATTCAGGGTGTAGGGTAGTGGTCTAGGGTACACGAAACCATTGGGAGGTAGGATAGGGGGACCCTTCAGGATATAGACCCTCTCAATAAGGTCCCTGACCAGAAGTACGGTTCGGAAGGACCCTTGAAGGGTTCTCTCAAATAATACTGCCTAACCTTACCCTAAACCCTAAACCCTAAACCCCGGCGTGAGCCCATCGGAGGCCTCGGTGGCGGTCTGACGCTGCTGCAGCGCTACGTCCTTCGCGAGGCCCGTGGGTTTTAAGTATTTATGGCTTATGATATCATCCTGTATGAATATCATATATGAAGAACATACTATGACCATATCTATATGATGTCTGAACTATGTCATATGCACACACTATAGTAGCAAGGTTAGAAGAGCCAGTGGCAGGGACCATGGCTTGACAGGCACAATCCTTAGGCCCGGGCCTTAAACCGACAACTCTGAAGCCCTGAATTGTCGAGGAAGGGCCTGGGGGAGTAGGCCCCCGAGGGCTGGGCTTAGGCTTCAGGGTTCGGGGTTTTATGTTTGGGCCAGCTTCGTTGAGCTGACTGCATTAGCTGAAAGTGTGGGCCTAGGGCGTAAGCTTGAGCAAATTAGGGTAGGGATATCCCATATAAACCCCCTTAAAAGGAAACCCAATAAGGTAGGGATATCCCGGTAAAATGCTTATGCTTATATGCTTTTTGGGTCCCGAAGTTTAGGGTTTGAAGGACTGATTTTCGGGCTTAGCCCTGACCCTCCGGGAGTTTCCAACCCCAGCGCCAGACTTCGCTCCTGGTCCGCGGCAGCGACCTTCGCAGAAGAAGCGGATCTTATGCTTTGAGCAGGTATCTATGGGAATCTTACGGCTTGCTCGTCTTGGAGGCGCCTTGTTTCGTCCGGCAGCAGATTGGTGTTGTGGGTTTCAGGATCAAGCTTTCCGTTTATAGGGTATGAGGCATGCAAGTGTACCCTTGTCCGACTTTGGTAAGGTTTTCACGGTGCTTTACGATTGAATCTCAGAGGATGCATATATACTCTTATTGTGGAATTTGGGTCTCCCAACCAAAATAGGGATGGTCTTTGGGACAAGATTCCATAATGGCAGTGTATATGGACCTTCTGGGAATATTGAATCTTCCTTGCAGAGTAGTGACGTAAGCAGGCCTTTGGGAAGAGCAACAATGTTGCTCAGACGTTTAGTAGAGTTTATAGTAGAGTTTCGACGAGTTTAACAAGAGGATCAAGGAGGAAACGGCCAACCGGCCACCAGAGCAAATCTAGGTAAGTTTCAGGTATGTTGCGGGAATGTTGCGGAAAACCTTTCCTGGGTCGAGCTAACAAGACCCTCGCTTACTGCTGACTTCGTCCAGACGACTGGGACAACGCGAGGGTATGTTTCAGAGTTTCAGGGTATGCTTCGCTCAAGGCCAAGACCCCGCCAAGAGTAAAAATCGAACACCCCGAGACATGACAGACCCACATTCCTTCGTCATTCGCAAAGGCTCTCGAACTCCAAGGATAATAGGATAATGTAGGCACCAGATTGCTAAAAGCGATTGCCTCAAGAGGAAGTACAACAGGATCCCCGATGTCAAGGCCCTGAAAAAAGAAGTCAATTCATCAGGTGTCCATTCACGTCTGAAGCCCTCAACATTACCACAGCCCGAAACCCTCCTTGAAGGCCCTACGGCCTGAAAGCCCATAAAGCCCAAAGCGCAGAACCCTACACCTGAAACAGAGTGGTTTGCCCCTCTCTGGAAACGGGGAGGATCTCCGAGATCTTAATCTCAATGACCTAGTTGCCCCCAAAACTCAGTTTCTTCGATGAAGGTTGGGGGGTTTAGGGCTTGCGCTTCAGGGGCTCAGGCTTCAAAGGGTATCGGGCAGAGGGGGGGAGGGGCAGGCTTTACATACACCGGGTGCCTTCATCGTCTGCTGCAGAAAAACCGCGCTGACAACATTCCTCGGCTTCTGTCAGCTAACTCAAGAACACTGTGGTCATCTGAACCCTGATTTCGTCTTCGCTTAACTTCTAAGCTGCCTCAACCCAAAGACCAACGAACCCAAAGCCCAGAACTTCGCCCGAAATGCCTTAAAACCCTACGTCCAAAAATCCCTACACCTCAATTCCTTCAGCCCTGATCCCGAACATCTCCTAAGCACAAAAGCTTAACGTAACCCCATAACCCTTCCAGAAGCCCTCGTCTGCAACCCGTCATGAAGCCTCCAGAAGCCTTCTTCTGTCGTGAATGATGGGAGGCCAAAAGGGGGATTTCAGATTCTTGGGGTAGGGATTCCTTAATATGAATCCTATTATGGGAACCACATTCCCTACTAAACCCTTTTGGCCTCCTATGAGTGAAGTTGCTGACTCTCTGTCCTCATGCCGTAAGTATGCTTATGGGGTAAAGGGGTGGAGGGTGGTGGCCTTCGTACCTCTAAAGACCTGATAAGGGCTGAACAAGGCCTACTTAAGTTATAGGTTCAGTTCGAAGCATGTAAGAGTAAGCCATGCAACAGCATCAATCAAAGCACTCCAGGAATGTAAACAAACTGCTCAAAGCCTGCTGAGAGGATCAGAGGACTTGGTAGCCGTTCTATTCAACGAGTGTTTAGGTTTGTTGGGATTGGGTTTCGGGTTTAGGGCTGTTCTACACAAAACCCACAACTTTTAACCCGGAGCCCAAGCAGCACCATCTCATGCCTCCGGAAAGCTCTTACTGTCATCAGGGGCTGATGTTTAAGGACGCAAACCCTGCTTTCTCAGCCTGCTCTTGTGAAGCCAAGCGGCAGAACCGCGAAACCTACGAGACAGCGGTACACAATGAATCCGATGCTGAACCTTAGGAGGCATTGCTCCGGGCTTTGAGTGTGCGAATTCCCGGCCCAAATCCTTGTTTGGATGCTTCTGGGCATACAACATTCTGTGGAAGCCACACTTGCCCCCCAAACATTTTCTGCTCTGTGCGGGTTGTTGGGCACTCAACACTCCTTTGCAGTATTGATATATCAAAAGCATGCATGCAAAAGGTGCCGTAACCACGGACCTTTGAAGCAACACCTAATGCTCCTAAACTTTTTCTACTGCTCATGTATACGCTATGCAGCTACAGGGTCCTACCTTTACACCGGCTGTCCCTTTGCTGATTATCTTCAACTTGCTTAGTTTTCCGTCACATCCCTGGAAGTTCGGCTTGAGTACTGTCGCAAGACGGTCTACACCGACGGCACCCCGACGGCACCGATGGTCCTGAACTCGCAAGTCACCTAACGCCGAGCTCCTACTTCCAAGCTTGGCAAAACACTTCTGGGTTTGTTTTCAGGGGTTGAGCTCATTGATGCAGGCCCATGCTTTCCACTGCGGCAAATCTCTTCAACTCCAAACCCACAACCCTGACTCCCCTGGCCGAGGAACACTTCGGCGACGTTGTCCTGAGTGTCTCGGTGCAGATTTGGGGCCAACCGAAGTGACTAGACACGTTTTTTGGGGTTTTGGGTTTTGGGACTACGTAGACAAGACATAGACAACTGCATTTGCGCAGCTCCTTGCCGAAAACGTCTAGATCCCAGCACATTCTGGGCAACGAACGATCAGAGCTTGCGTGAAAGCGGTACTGCGCACTACGGATATACCAGCATTGAAGGAGCACACTGCGATTGACTATTCCGACGCATTAAGCCCAAGCCTCGCACTTTAAACCCGACCCACCCTTCCTGAGAACTTGGCTCCACGCCTGAATGGTTCTCAGTCTCCCGTTGTAACCAATACATATATATATATATACACACACACACACACACACTTTATCTTTATTATGTATTTATCTATGTGTATATATGCATATGTAAGTATGTTATAATCGACCACCCGAACACTATTCTACGGATTAAGGCCTTGGTATGAAACCCTATAACTAACTAATAACTAACAACTCCAAAAAAACTAGAAGACGTACTTGCTTCAGCTATTACAGCCTCTACATTACACCTCAAGCCCTCTGAGCCTTTCTGCCCTTCGTGCAGTTTCAGCGGCCACGAGGATCCTACATGCCGGCGCCCAGTTGGCAAATAACACCTGCTTTTTTTTAGCGAGTCTTTTTTTTTTGTGTTTGGGGTTCGGGGATTAAAGCGCAGCGAGTTGTTGCTTGGTTCGAATTCCCATTAATGTCCTCTTCCTACACCCCAAGCCCTCCGCTTAGGAAACTTTGAGCTTCAGCCATGGTCACACCCCAAGGGTCTCAACAAAACCAAATCATGCTCTGAATACGACGGGGCTAAGCCCCCAGCAGTCACCCTTCTCTACGTCCCAGTCAGCTAAGCCCCAGCTGTGAACCCTATTAAATCGCCCAAAATTCTTCGGGTTCTAGAACAACTCCTCGTTTCTTTGGTTTTTTTGTTCGCTTGAGGCTGAAATGGCTTCGGACTCTGTTTTGCTGCTGTTGTGACGTGCCGGCCGCTTTTTTGTTGCCGCCGCTGACCCCAGCCAAAGCAACGCCGGCAAGGGGAACAACTCATGGAGATGGCGCCGAGCAGCTGCAGTGGAGGTCATTTCGAACGCATCAGGGAAGCTCTGTCGCGAATCGCAACATGTCCAATCGCAGTCAAGTCCGCCACCAAGTATATAGGTTGACAGCACTTGCTCGGCACGGGCTGGCAAGGAAAATTCTCTGAAATGCCTCGTTGAAATGCAGGGTACGTTTACGTTGTAACAGGGAACTTGCACCCAGGCCAACCCAATCCTTTCAACCACCACGAACAACATTTGCGGTCCAGGAACATCCGAATGGCAAAGGATGCCCAGGCACAAGTCTGCAGACGCGAACGAAGTTCGTCAGCAACGGCTGGGTGACAGGCAAGAGAAAGCAGAAACGTGCACTTCCTTGTATAGCAGCACGCGGACCAGTCCAGTGGTCTGGTAAACCACAGCTGCTAAGACAGAGCTTGTGCTTCGAAGACTGGCGATATCCGCGACCGTGTGCATTATTGAGGCTTCGTCAAACCCTTGCGGGTCGGGTCTTCTGGATTACTCAGACACTGCATATCAAAGAGAACTCGCACAGGCTGTCGTTCGTCGTATGGCGGTGAGACAGCACAGAATTAGGCCGCGCCCTGGCGTGGCGAGTTCACCAGCGTGCGAAGAAGATGCCGACGACACGACCCTGACAAAATGCACCCGGAAAGAAAAAGCTTTGTCTGTAGGTGCATCGAGCTGAGAAGAGTACGACAGGAGGCGGTGCACCTCGCCTGATGCTATCGGGGTGCACAGGCGTGAGTTAAGCAAAAACCAGATTGTAAGATCGCGGCAACGGAGCTTTGATTCGTCGCTCCAGCTTGGGGTCAGCATGACCCTTCCGCTTTGCCACCTCTTGCAGGGCCCTCACGACTCGAACTTATGCGAAGCCGTTTCAAAGGATCGAGCGCCTGCAACAAGTGCTGATGCTCCTCCTGCGTCAGTACTGCCAAAACCATGCTTAGACAGCTTGCCGTTCGCTGACGACTGCTGCTGAGGTACTGAGAGCACGAGGAAAACATCGCGTAGAGAAGTGTCACCAAATACACGGCCATGGTGTCGAGTCTGATGTCTACTCTACATCTACCTGTGACGCCGGGCAGGCGCGACTGCAAGCCATCATAAAATGAAGTAGGTCATATGTAGCTGCGGCTCAGGTTTCGATTCGACTTACATCTACAAGAAAAAAAGCGAAAGCCGCAGAGAACACCGCATCTCTCTCACGAAACTGTCCGCATCGCCGGGACTGGGTCCGCACCGCGTGTTCGGAGCCGTAAAACTGGTACGTGCTGCTGTTCTCAAACTGCTATCATCCATCATGCTGCTCGACGTCCTTTCACAGGTGTGAACAGATGTGAACCGTTGCTAGAGTCTCACCGGAAAGCATCCACTAGGCTTCGCCCACCTTGCAGCGTGCTCAAGAACCTCGAAGGCCGACTCTGCGCGAGAGATACATGCTCGGCCCCTTGCCCAGAGGCACCAAGAGCCTAGCAAAGCGATCAAAGGCAACGGGACAACAAGTCCAGAAAGGTGGGACAACCTTTACCAAAATAAGGCTGCAGGTCACTCAGCTTTTGCCGAAGATCCCAGTGCCGCGCTTGGACATCGGCGCGCTCGCAGGGGTGGCAGACTCCGTTGGTCGACTGTCATCCACGAACTTACGAAGCCAATCTTACAACAGCGTAGCGAGCCTGCACTTGCGCTGGCTAATCCGGAGCTTCCTTCAAGCGGACACACAGCGAAAATGTCTCCCTTTTCTCTGTACATGCTCCGTATATAATTACAACCTAGTAGTGTGCTTAGATTTATACCCTGTTATTAGGGGATGGCAAGTTGCTACGTACTCGTTTGTCAGGTTTGGGGTTACAGGGAAGCCTTCTGCCGAATACGGCAAAGAAATGACGACACCCCCGCCAACCCCCAGTATGTAAAATAATGACCCAATACATATGGAGTTATATAAGGCTATTATTCTACATACTTTGGTGTTCTAGGTAAACCCTGAATACCAAAAAACCAGATCCCCATCGAGGTCTCCCTGAACTGCCCACCTACAAGTGTCGGTCTAATCCCAGCTGGGCGCTCTGAATCCCATAACACAGTTTTAAGATTTCGGATAAGCCCGGAACCTCAAACCCTAGACACTACAGCCTGAAGCTCTAAATCCCCGTCCAAAACTAAGATGAACAATCGGGTCTGTTTGCCTCGAACATGGTGAGGAGAGTTGCACTGAAGGTCCCATAGTAGCCTGGGGTCTACAGTCGATCATACAGGCTTGGGGCTCGATGTGTAGGGTTTAGGGGCCAGCTACGGGTAGGGTGTAGAGTTTATGTTGCTTTTGTTAGGGTCGAGGGGGCAACTACAGTGGAAGGTTTAGGGCTTGCAGGTTTGGGGTTAAACTGCAGAGCCCTAAACCCAAACAAGGCGTTTCGGTCCCTCATTAAGATCAAAAAATTGGATCTCTGTACTATGCCATCCCTAAACCCTAAATCCTGAACCCATCGACTCTCCTGCTGCATGTGTTGGTGTCAAGGGTGCCAGGACAATTCTGATGGCCCAGGGGCTTCAAGGGTTCCTTCTAAGGGATCCATAAGAGGGCTAGAAGGGTTCGACAGGGCTATGGGTTCAGGATGTTAGGTTTCAGGCTTTTCGGCAGAGGCAAAGCGGGCTTAGCGTGGCCTGGTGGGTAAGGTCCCAAGGATGGACAGCGAAGGGCTTAGGCTTCAAGGGCTCTGTGCCCAATCCTACCTGGACCCCAGAAGTATGTAGAATAACAGCCTTTTTTGGTTTTGGGCCATTATTTTACCTGCTTTTGGGGGTCTAGGTATAAGAAACTCACAAGCCCTCGTGAAACCCCGCAGAATCCGAAGAAACCCTACCCAAGCACCTCAAATCCCCAAACCCTCGAAACCCAAATCTACACCCAATCGTAGACCTCATGATTACGTTCCCCAAAAGCCCCTTAACAATATAGGTAACCTTTTTCTCAACAGTAGGTCTTAATGGCAAGCTGTCTTAGGGTCTACAGTTTAGGGTTAGGGGTTAAGGGGTTTAGGGTTACTGGGTGAACCTATCTGAGGGATCTCTGCATGGAGCACTCCTAAAGCAAGCGGGGCAGCGGAAAACTTCTCGTCGGACGCTGGCATCGATGGAGCTGTCCTTCGACGGTTCATTTCGAGGAGAGGGGCTTACCGTTTGGGGGTTTAGGGGTGTAGGGATTTAGGGGTTTAAAGGTTTAGGGTTTAGGGCTCTGTAGAGCTATGGCCAGAGATGCCCAAACTTCCTCATCTGAGGGTTTTATGGGGTCTATGAGGCGGCTGCAGGAGTTGGGGTTTGGGGGTTGGCTCTGTCAAGACTGTTATGGGACTCTGCAGGGTATTGCAAAGCATTTGTCAGGCTACAAATGGTGTTGCAGGACCCTGTAACATGTCAGAAGGACCAACTCAATCGTGAAGGGCATGGTTCATATCCCGAAAAGTGTTTAAAGTGTCAGACCCATCCAAAGAGTCGTTTGATCCTTAAGCTGTCCCTGCGACCACCA
Organism: Symbiodinium sp. CCMP2592; assembly: GCA_905221615.1. Taxonomy (NCBI): domain Eukaryota; class Dinophyceae; order Suessiales; family Symbiodiniaceae; genus Symbiodinium; species Symbiodinium sp. CCMP2592. The sequence continues at coordinate 92,068 of CAJNDT010000973.1, read as the reverse complement.
AGCATCATACCCAAGTATTAACAATATCGCAGATTCAGGATATGGGTGATGGGTTTGGGATTCAAGCGTTCGGGTGACTCCAGGCTTCAGCTTGTTGTCATTCTGGCCTTTGGCCCTAAACCCCATCCTACAACCTGCCCCCCTGTCGCCCACGGGCCTGCAAGTACGTCTGGAGCAGCTGCATGAGCAGCATGCCGGCAATGCCTGAGCTGCAAGCGGGTCTGCGGTTAGGATATCTTTTCGATATGCTTTGGCATTTCAAGCGCTTGATTGGTGTGCAGGGCTTGCACGTGCAGGCTTCTGCACCCAGGACTGACATCATTTTTTTGGGGGGAACACTGATGACAATGCATACTGTCCTATGGTCTCAGACTGTAGCCACTGCTACGAATGCTTGCGGCGACAGCTTTGCTTCACTGGCTCTCAGTATCCCTATGCTCTGCAATCAAGACCCCTGAGCCAATTCCAAGCCGGTAAGCGTACGTGCGAAAATCTATGTATAAATACTCTATATGTGTGCGCACCACTGGTGACTATATGTTTACATGCCTAATTATACTTACAGCTATGACTGTATAACCGTACCCATACTAAAATAATCATACTTGTTTCCTCTCTGTCTCTCTCTCTCTCTCTCTCTCTCTCTATCTATCTATCTATCTATCTCTCTCTCTCTCTCTCGATTTTCTCCGCAAAATATTTTGTGTTTTTTTCTCTGTTCCGCTGGGCTTGATGATGCAGGGCGCTCCATGCACGTTGAAGTCCCCTGTCCTTGCCTGCCTCTGTCCTGCGGCAAGTGTCTGGCAAAAGACTAACAGGTCCCTTTCTTTACAGTGATTACCACTGCTACTGCTCTTACTTTTCTAACTGCAAGGGCGAGTTTTCTGAATGCTCTTACTTTTGTCGAACGAACGATGATCACAACTGTTCTATCTACTTTTTCGTGATCCAATTTCGCTGCTACTGTACCATTGCTGCCTGTCCGTCTCTTCGTCTCTCGGCCTCTGTCGTTCTGGGGGGGTCCGAGAATCAGGGGTATCTTATTTGGGAGTCTTTATAATCAGGATCCTACTATCTTAGGATTCTATACTAGGGTCCCCCATTTTCGGAAACTCCCTTCTGGAGCCAAGAGGCATTGAATTACGAGAAGCAGGCACAAAGACCAGAAAAGCACCTGCAGCAGGGACAAACCAATGAGAGGAAACTCAAGGCTGGGTCTAGGGGAGTATTTAAACGATCATTGGACTTAGTAACTAGGGTTATAAACCTATAATTAGGGTAACTATACTTGTAACTACTTATAACCCCAATTAAGGTACTTATAACCTTACTTACTAAGTCCCATGATCCTCCAAGTAGGGGGGTATTGCAACAGACTTGTACTGGAAAAGTTCCATTGAGGTTACAACTTCCAGAAGCAGCGGCGGAAAAGATACACCCCAAAACCCACAAGACCCTGGACCTTAGCCTCTAAACTCAAGACCCTACAACCTCTAAATCCTAAGCCCCAGATCGGAGCAAGGAGGTATTTCATCTGTTCAGCTTCCAAGGCCAGAGCATGAACCACAGGCTCTAAACCACAATAGAGTTCAGGGTTTAGGGTTGAGGGCTCTTTCTTTCTCTCTCTCTCTCTATATATATATACACATATATACGCATACACTCTATGTATATATGTGTATATGTATGCCTACATACATACACATATCTATCTATCTATCTATATATATATATATATATGTATATACAACCCTGCCTAAACACAGATCTGGCTGACGGGGAGATTTTCTAGATCTGAAGGGTTTGAGCGTTTGGGTTGGTATCCCTGCTTAAACCAAACCCTCTTTCCCACGCCACAAGCCGTTGCTTTGGATCCTTGACAGGGCTCAACCACCCACCCGATGGCTGGAGCTTGAGCAACCATGAACAAATGGCCCCTAACAGGGTCATATAGGGGCCTCATGAATACGATGATTATGATAAGGACCCCCAAAATAGTATAGGCTGCTTGTTCAGGCCTTTGTATTCTGCCGCTACCCACTTGAAACGGAGTTCCTTGCGACGACACCGAAGCCAAGCATGCGGAGCATTTCGCACTGGCACGAGCTGGAGCCACACAAAGACCTACTGCTTGAAACTTCCCTGTCCTAGCTCCCGAAACCCTTAACCCCTTGCCCATAAACCCTTGCTCAAAACATAAACCCAAACACTCTAAAGCCCCAGCGGCCCAAGCAACTAGCTGACATGAAACCCTAAACCCTGACTGAAAGCCTAAACCCGAAAACCCTAAACCCTATACCCTAAACCCGAAAACCCTAAACCCTATACCCTAAACCCTATACCCTAAACCCTAAACCCTAAACCCCTAAACCCTTATAGAACCCGTCATCTCCCTTTCAAGCAGCCGCTTTATTATGAATACCGAACAGATCCCAAAACCGAAAGCCTTGAACCCCCAGACCCTTATAGAATCCTGATATATGCCTTTTGGATACCTCATTATGGAACCCTGAAGCCGTGCCATAGTATGATTTGCTTACATACGCCCTTTCGAAGGTAGGTTATTTGGGGTTAAGGTCCCACCACCCTGACTGAAATCCTAAACTTCTAAACCCCTAAACCCTTCTAGATCCTGTATAGAACCCTGATATATCCCTTTCGGATACCTTATAGATCCCTGAAACCCTAACTCAAAGCCACCTCCACACTTGCTCGTACGGACTTCAACAGCAAATGCAGGGAGCCCAGGAACTGCGCATCTCAGCGGGGGCAGCTTAGGGTTCCTTTACTGAAAAGGATCATGGGACTTAGTAACTTTAGGGCTCCTTAAACGGGCTCCTTTAAAGGGGTCTATAGGGGTTCCTTAAAGGGATCTATGGGGTTTAGGGTTTAGGGCCTACTTAAAAGATCATGGGGCTTAGTAAGGGTTCTTAAAGGGCTCTTTAAAGGGATCTATAGGCTTCCTTAAATTAAAGGGATCTTAGGGTTTTGGGTTTAGGGATTTCTTACAGGATCATGGGACTTAGCAACTGGGGTTATAATTAGGGTAACTATGCTAAAAACTACTTATAACCCCAATTAAGGTACTTATAACCTTACTTACTAAGTCCCATGATCCTCCAAGTACAGTAGAAGCCAGAAAGTTGGAACATCATTAGCCTCATGCCCTTAAAGTAAAGCATAGGGAATGCCAGCATGAATCATCCTAAATCTATGTTCCAACTTTCTGGGTTTCACTATACATGGTTCTCTAGCAAAAAAATCATAAGAAGCGGTTAGGAGTTCAGGGGATACTTTTCGGGTTAAGGGTTTAAGGGGCTTAGGGTTTAGGGATATCTAGGGGTTTAAGTTTAAGGGTTTGGGGTTTTGGTGGGTTCAGGATTTAATCAAATGCTGCACGGTTTTGGATTCAAGATGTTAGGCTTCAGGGATTGACCACTCGGGTTTAGAACGGCACTGCCACTCCCAGAGACGGCCAACGGACCGTCCCTGCGCCTCCAAAAGCACTTAATTAATCCCATGCTAAGTTAGATAAAAACCCGGCCACGCACACGAAACCTTACACCATACACCCGAAACTTTAAATCATACACCCCAAAACCTCAGACCCCAAACCTTCCCTAAAACTTACAGCCTGGATTCTGAGCCCCCAGACTCCTCTTGGCCATGCAGTGCCTGCCCTCAACACCAAACTCTCTGCAAGTGGCAAACCCAGAGGCTACATATATGGGAGGTTTTCCAAGAATAGGGGACCGTAATATAGTGCCCTATAAATAGAAGGATCCTTATTCATATAAGCACCCCAAAGTAAGGTACCCCTAACTTTCGGAAACTCCTATTTACCACCATTATGGAACTAGGTCCTCAAAGACCATCGTTACTATGGTTTCAGGGACCTATTACCATAATAGTAGTATATAATGACCCTCTTGGAAACGAAGGCTGGTCAGCCGGCTTCAAGGCCGAAAAACCGCCGACGGGTACATGCGGGTTTCTGAATGATGGGAGAGCCTTCTCTCAGGATCCCCACGTTCGAGGTCCTACACTTTTATGTCATGTCCGTCCTATCGTAGAATGCCGATGAGCAGTCTTCGGAAAGCATGCCACCATCCACATGACTGAACAACTATAGCAGCCTGAAGAACACAAAATACCGAAGCGCCCGAAGTTGCTGCTCAAGGTACGCCGCAGCACGCGAAGAGCTCGGGCGACCTTTGCGAAACCTTGGCAGACCGTTTGGGTTTTAAGGTGTAAAGATTTTCTGATTGGAAATACAGGGTTCAAGCATTGAGGGATTTGCCAGGTGTGCTGTTCCATGCAGGATACCTTGCCTTTTGCACACCAAGAAGGCAGTGTGGAGCAGGGTGGTGAACATACACTAAACAAAACCCTGAACCGAATCACAACACTAGCTGATCCGTCCAATGCCCTTTGATCGTGGTGAGAGCGAAACTGACCAACCGCGAAGAATGCAGGCACCAGCACCTCAATGCAGGACTCGCCGCGCATCTGCTCGACAGCTGGGCACAGACAGTCCGCCCACACAGGCACGGTTTCGAGCAGTCGAAAAAATGTGCCCTGATTGAACCCAAAACCCATGAACCCAAAACGCACGACCAGTCCGAAACCCAACTTGCTCGTGTTGCTCCGTTTCGCTTCGATGTGAAGGGTTTCCGATTGAAGTGGGAACTGATCAGAAGGTTGCTATGCATCGCGTGGATGCCTTCACAGGAGTTTCGGGTAGTGTCGGAACGAAATTGTAAAGCTACGCTTCCTAACGCTTCCTAAGCCAACAAGAACCCTAAGCCCTAACCTCTAAACCCTCAACAACCTCTGGGGGCTGCATGGCCCGGAACCCCGAAACCCATTAAATTAACCCCGATCTTCAGCCGTGCAGCGGAGCATCCGCAGAAAGGGCGCATCGAAGGGAAATTCGTCACTAAACACGTCCTGCAGCACACGTGTGAGGACTCCTTTTGCGTTCCTGGGCTTGGGTTCAAGGCTTTAGGGATCTTAGGGCATGGATTCTGAATGCAGGCAGGGTTTTGATTTTGGCTGACTTCTGAACGAATCCACAAACGAAACATTCAGCCTCGTGTGACTACAAGCAACATGCACACATATAGATACCAGAAAGCTAGAAAATTAATAAGAAGTCAACCTAATAATTAGTCAACCAGGCCACCGTCAACATAGCTGGCCACGTCAGTCGCCTACGCATTAAATTAACTCATATTTGCTAGACCCTCAAAACGCAAACCGTGGACCCCGGAAGGAACGTTTAGTGCTCAGGAAGCAGACCAAGCTACCTGTCAAAGGCAGACCTGCAGCTGCAACACTGTCAGAAGTGGGCAGAAGTCACCACAGGATATAATGGAGCCCCTAAACCCTAAACCCTAATCCCTAAACCCGAGTCACTGGACCAAACGGGCACTTCGCCTGTCTTAGCAGAACATAAACATTCTCACGTGACACAGAGAGAAGAAGAACCACGACGAGGTTGAGGTGTGTTTGGGTCTCATGGTTTAGGGCTTACACAGTTTAGGGGTTAGGGGCCGTGCTAGAGGCTGTAGAAGCCTGAATAAGTGCCAACACGTTTCCTCAGGGCTCCTTGTTAGTTATTATACTAAATGAACCCCTCAATGACTCAAAACCTTATTCTCATCTAAACCCTAAACCCGTATACGCCCAAAACCTTCTAATAATCATTCAGACCCATATAGTTACTTTATTTCTTGTCAGCTCCGCGCCTCAAGTACACAGCAGATGACCACTGTGAGGTCAATCCAATTGAACCTTGGATTTTAGGAGCGGGTTTAGGACTGCTCAGATTGAGGGTTTGGGGGTTTAGGGGTTTAGGGTTTCGGGGTTTTGGGGCTTAGGGTTTTGGGGTTTAGGGTGCAATTAGGGAACCTTGGATGGAAGTTTCAGATTGCTCGAGCGTTGCGGTTGGGGTCTTGGCCTCGGGCTTAAGGTTTAGGGCTCAGGGTGTCTATTCAGACAAGTGACAACATGTTTGCTTTACTAACCCTAAAGCTCAGATCTTATACCTGAAAACCTCAAGCCCAGAGGCGTAATTCCTAAGGCCAACAGACATGTGCCGGGCTCCTTAGAGGATCATGGGACTCAGTAACTAGGGTTATAATTAGGGTAACTATACTTATAACTACTTATAACCCCAATTAAGGTACTTATAACCTTACTTACTATGCCCCATGATCCTCCAAGTAGACCCTAAACCCTTATAGATCCCATTGTAGGAACCCTTATAGATCCCTTTTAAAGGAACCCTCAACCCTAATTATAACCTTACTTACTAAGCCCCATGATCCTCGAAGTCTTTCCTCGACCTTAGGAGTCTCATCTCTTCTTTGCGGACTTTGGGGTCTTAGGGTTTAGGGTTTAGGGGTTTAGGGGTTTAGGGTTTAGGGTTTAGGGGTTTAGGGGTTTAGGGTTTAGGGTTTAGGGGTTTAGGGTTTAGGGTTTAGGGTTTAGGGGTTTAGGGTTTAGGGTTTAGGGAGTTACCTTAATACCTTTGGTTAGTAGGAAATGGAAGAATGGTAGGTAGTAGTAATAGTAGTAGTTATATATAATTGTACCCCATTCCTCCATTCCCTACTAAGCAAAGGTAAGTTACAAGTCTAGGGGTCTCTTTTTAGCTCGAAACCCCAAACTTTGGGGTTTGCAATTACTGGCGTCAGGGCGCTGTTTAGGCTTCCGGGTTTAAGGTTTAGGGTTTAAGGGTGTTCGGGTGTGGGGTTTGCAGAGATAAGACAGGTGGTGAAATTTCGCCCTGGAGCGGTTCTCCCCTGTGCAGAAGCACTGGCTGTCATGCGGATCATTACATTGACACTCGTCGCCTCAGGAACCCCCTGCAGTTTGGGTAGTGGGTTCTTGCGAGTCGTGTCGGCCACCACCCACACGAAAGCAAAAACAGCGAAGGAATTATGGTAAGCCCCACATGGATGTGGCATCAAGACAAGGCACACTCGTTTGAAAAACCGGCCTCCCACAAAAATGACTCGCAGCAGAATATCAACCACGAAGATCGCGGTGAAAGACCTCAGCAGCTTAGCGTCTTGGATCTACCTGAATCTCCGAACCCCTCGCTTTTAGGGCTCCTTTTCGTGAGTCCTTTAAATCACAAGTCCGCGAAAGGCCCTTTTTTGAGGTTTAAGGTACCTGGACCCCAAAAGTATGTAGAATAACAGCCTTTTATAGGTTTGGGCCATGATTTTACCTACTTTGGGGGGTCTAGGTAGGGCTTGACCACGAAGACCGCGGCGAAAGACCCGAACTTTTGCAACTTCCCGACCCCTGACACCATGAGCATTACAGAAGACCTCCTGCGTTATGGGTTTAGGGGTTAGGGTGTAGGGGTTTCGGGGTTAAGGGTTTAAAGATAAGCTCAGGTTTAGGGTTTAGGGCTTCGGGTGAATCTAGATACAGCCCCATCCAAAAACAACTCGAACTCCACTTTGGTGGATACCTCTGACGCCTCTGAGCACTCGGAAGCACCAGCCCTGGAAACCATGTCTTTAATCCCGAATACTATACGGGCCCTGACAGTATAGAGTAGTCAACCCTAAACCCTAAAGCCATTAGTAGATGATCCGTCCCAGCTGGAATCTTTTCAACACAAGCTTGGAGCTCTGCCCATGCAGACAACGAGGCTTGGGCGAAAGCCTAAACTGAAAGAAAGACACATCCACCACATTCTGCAGCCTCTCTTAAGGGCAAGTGGCCGGTCGACCCACCGAAGCACCACCTCAGTTCAAACTACAGTGCTTCCTTGTCTTTTTGGAGGGGAGAGGGGTGGCCCAGGGTTTTGGGATCGATTTTAAAGGTTTTACGCTGTATTTCGACCATTTCTTCTGGATCTAAACATTGTGTACCCTAAACCCTAAACCCTAAACCCTAAACCGTGGGTTTCGGATTTGGGGCTCTGCAAATAAAATGCGCTGGTGCTAGAAGGGCACAGGACGAACGGACCGGGATACCCCCAGAACATGGGCCATGCATCGAGAGGAGAGTGCGGAGAGAGCTTAAGGTTTAGGGCGTTTAACCCTCTAGTCGATATACCCTAAACGCTAAAACTAAATCTAACTTAAAGAAACCAAAGGCTCTTACTGTGTCTGAACCGGACAAAAAGCCCAAACACCTCTGAGCTGAACCCCAACTTCTCCCGTCAAATCCGGTGCTCTTCGTGCCTGCGGCTCTTCACCGTGCTTTGAGCGTGAAGAACGACTGTCATCGTTCAGAATCGCGTTTGCTGCTGTGCTGACTGCTACAGATTTAATTTTGTGAGGCGTGAGACCTTGCAATCAGGACAAGCCAGATGAGACGGTTGATGATGTAAATCCTGCGTTGCCTTAATGGCCCTAGACTATGCGAATTATGGTATATTTCTTATTATGTGTAATGCAGGATTTCTATCATCAACTGGACTGGATGCCTAATCCCACAGAAGCCCTACAAACACCGAGCTTCTGAAACCTACGACGACAGGACCCACAGCGGAGACCCGGAGCGGAAAGCCGAAACTTTGATTTTCCCAAAGATGGACCCCGGAATCCTGCCTCCTTCGGCCTAAGCCCTAAACATCCCTACACCCCAAAACCCCTAAGCCCTACATCCTCAGTCCTGAACCATGCACACTGAGCTCCTTGATACTGAGGCACTGGTATGTTTTGCCACACTTCGATAGGGCTTTCCTCCATGCGAGGGTAGGACAGAGCATGGCCAATCCTTAGCCAGCACCGTCGTGTGTAGTTGAAGGGCCAAAACTGCTAGGTCTGTTACACAGTTACACAAAGGTATGTTACACAAAGGGTATTCGCAAATTCGACTTCTGCCTATGAATAAAAATATGGCCCGACTAGTACCGATGAGTCAGCGAGCTACTGAAGCAATTCAAGTCTAGCGCTTCACCAGCCTGAGGAGTGTAATTTTCAAATCTGAGGCATTCCCTCTGCCGTGCAAACTGAATCTTGAAAGCCTTCAGGCTTTGCTTCATGTAACGGGTTTAAAAATTAGAATAGGGTTTTGGGGCCATTCTACTGTAACAATAATCTAACAAGGGACCCCACAATAGCTTTGGTAATTGTTTATTAAGGCCCCTCTATTGATGCCCAGCTTTAAGGTCTCTGAGTTTAAAGTTTACGGCCCAGCTCGCCAAAAGCAAACAATCCTAAAGTCAAACGGGATAAGGGGGACCCTTAGTGGGGACCCCTGCCCTATAATGGGCTATATAATGGGTATGTAATAGCTATATTAAGGGTATATACCTAGGGGTCCTGATTAAGGGTCCCTCCTTTTACCCTTGGGCTAAAGGCTTTGGAGGGCTCCGGGCGCGAGGCTTTCACTTTGGTCCTTTGGCGTGTAGAACGCGCAAGGTGCACAAGGGTATAAAGCCTACAATCACAATGAACAGCTGCTGGTGGTGGTAGTAGCAGTAGTAGTCGTAGCGGTCTTCGAGACTTGGCAAACAAAAGCTAAGCCCGACACCCTGAACCCCGAGACACTATGAACCCTGAGCCCTCAAGGGCTCTTACGAACATTCGCCGAATGCCCAAATCGCCGTAAAGGCTAGAGCCTTAACGTTGAACCCCAGAAGCCTCGGACTCTGAATTCCTCGAAGGCTCAGGTAGCCTTGATACTGCAGCTGCAAGCCCAACACCATAACACTAAGCAGGATGAGGCCCCCGATGACCAGCTCCTGGGAATGAGGACAGGTTTGGGGGTTTGGGGTGCAGGGCTTAATGACCCGTTCTACACAGCTGCATGTCGATGGCCTACCTGACAGAAGGTATACCCTAAACCCCAACCCCTAAATCCTAAACCCCTAAACCCGAAACCCCTAAACCCCTAAACCCCTAACCCCCTAAACCCCTAAACCCCTAAACCCCTAAACCCCTAAACCCCAAAACCCCCTTAACCCCTTAGGGCTTCGAGTCTCCGAGTCTCCGGGCTTCGGGTCTAGGGTGTAAACCGCCAACTGCCGCGCTGTAAACCGCCAGCTCTGGTCTGTTTAGGGGTAGGGGTTTAGGGTTTAGGGGTTTAGGGTTTAGGGTTTAGGGTTTAGGGGTTTAGGGTTTTTTTTTTACACTTCTCGAGAGGGTTTAGGAGTTTAGGGTTTAGGGGTTCTTTTAAGTGCATCGGACTTATGATTACTCGCGGTTTAGGGTTTAGGGGTTTAGAATTTAGGGTTTAGGGGTTTAGGGGAGCTTGTCCAAAACTAAAACCTACAGGGGACTTAGTAAGGGTTCTTAAAGGGCTCCTTAAAGGGATCTATAGGGTTCCTGAAAGGGGTTCAAGGTTGAGGGTCTGCTTGGAGGGGCAGGGGACTTAGTAAGTAGGTTATAAGTAGGGTTATAATTGGGGTAGCTCCATTTAGGGTACTTGTAGCTCTACTTGAATCCTACTTACTAAGTCCCCTGTCCCTCCAAGTGGGGTTCAGCGAACAACGAGAATACTTGAGGTGCCTTAATAATTAGAATAGGGTTTTGGGGCCCATTATACAATAGTTAGAATAGGGCACCCCGAAGTAGTATTGGTAACTATTAATTAGTTCAAGCCCCTATAGTACCACAGCAAACCTACAACCCCTAACACTAACTACGAATTCCCCTACAGCTTTAGTAAACTTTAATCCTTACAGCCGTAGAAAGACACACAGCGCCGAAGTTTTGACCCGTGAGACGATAACGATACCTGGATGGACATGTGCCAACTCTCCTCAGACCAACAACCAGAATCAAACCGGAAGGTCTAAGCCTCGAACCCCACACCCTGAAATCCTAAGCAACCTTACACCCTCAACCCTAAATCCCAAACCTCAACCCTAAACCATATAAACCCAAAACCTAACCCCAAACCCACAACCTTTGCAACCGAGGAACGTAGCCGTCGCTCTCGAAGATTGAGGCAGTCATAAACTCCTCGGATCTCAACAGTTGGAGAGGTTCGAAAGAATGTTTCGGGCTTAGGAAATCTCGGAATGCCTCCCTAAACCCTAATCCCTAGACCCTAAACTCCTAAACCCCAAGCCCTTGACCCCAAACCCTGAACACTAGGCCCCTTTACAAGGTTTCTTGGGCTTCTGGGGGTTTAGGGTTTTTTTGCACCGCGGGGGGGGGGGGGGGGGGGGCCTTCTTGAAGAGGTTCCTGTAACGGCTTCGTAGGGTTAGGGTTTAGGGCTTGGGGTTTGGGTGTTTTGTAGCAGGACTCTGTAAGATTTTCCTTGTGAGATCTTGTGGGGTTTCGAGCTACCATGAAGGGGTTCACGGTGTTAGCCCAGACGGTCCATCTGCACCACAAGCATGGAATTAGGTCTCAGAAGACCATCCCAAATATGGCATCGGGAGTCGACTTCCATAACGGGAGTATGTGTGGACCCTCTGGGTAAGGCTCCCCAAACCCTGAAACCCTTATGGTAAGCATCTACAAGTCAGGGCTCCATCTATGCAGTTTGACTATGACTATTCTCATTTTATACGGCAAGGAACAGCATGCCCGACATAAGCCTTCCTCCGCTATCTGCCTCCTCGATCGGAAGGCCATCGGCACTGCTTCCTGCTCCTCGAATGAGGGTTCGCCTCTTGAAACATCGCCTTGCTTCCGAAGTATCTTCACGAACCTTGAAACTCCGAACCGAGCTCCCTGGCCGATTGCCGCCCTCTTTCCATCCCTTCCGGAAGTATCTGTTCTGGCTCTTTTTGGGAGTTAGGATTAGGGGGACCCTTGGGGATATAGACCCTCTCAATAAGGCCCCTTTTAAGAGAGCCAGAAGTAGGGTTCAGAAGGGGTACCCTTTAAGGGGTCCCCCTAATAATACTACCCACTTTTGGACGAGGTGGATGAGCCGGGCGAGGCTTGGTCCTGTATCCCTGTTCGGAAGAGCTCTCGTCTCCCATTTTAGGGTTTAGGGTTTAGGGTGGCCCCCTTTGTGAAAAGACACCAATCGCTCAGGCCGGTTGGGCAGAACCTCTTTTCCTGGAGTGTCCATGCCGCTGGGCCTGCCCTTTGAGGCCAGGAATGCATCAAGTGACTCTCCGGGGCCGCGTTCCACGTTGGAGAGGGTCTCAAGATTCACAATGTCAGCCCAGACGGTCCATCTGCACCACAAGCATGGAAGTAGGTCCCAGAAGACCATCCCTATTATGGTGTCGGGATCCTAATTTCATAACGGGAGTATGTATGGACCCTCTGGGTAAGGCTCCCCAAACCCTGAAACCCTTATGGTAAGCATCTACAAGTCAGGGCTCCATCTATGCAGATTGACTATTCTCATTTTATACGGCAAGGAACAGTATGCCCGACGTAAACAATAGGCCCGAAACCCTAAACCCCTGAACCCTAAACCCCGAACTTACCACTGAAGCTTCAAAACCCCAGGTTACAGAAAAGAGGCACACCCAATCCGAAACTCGTAAGCACTACATAAGGCCCCACGTGCCATCATAGCTGCGCTGAGGTTGCTGGTCCCGTAGGGAAGTCCGTCTTGTCGGTGGAGAAGGAGCTGTCAGAGACTTAGGGCCCTACTACTAATGATAGAAACCCTGCATTACCTTAAGGTCCCTAAACTATGGGAATTTATGGTATATTCCTTATGATGGGTAATGCAGGATTTCTATCATCAACCGTAAGGCTCTTAGCTTCGGGCTTCTTTAAAGCTTTTTATTGACTCTACCCCAAACCCTGAATCTGTAAGGGGTTTGGGGGTTCAGGCTTCGGGGTTCAGGGTTTAGCGACCCTTTGGCCTTTTCTTAGGGGATAAATTATGGGCTCCTTAAGGGAGGGTGGTTCAAGGGGCGAGGGTGCAAGGGATCCTTAGTGAACCTTAATTAGGGAGCACTAGAGAGAACTACCGTTGATGATCGAAATTCTGCATTACCACAAAAAAGGAATATACCATTATTCCCATAGTTTAGGGTCCCTAAAGTCATGCAGGATTTATATCATCAACAGTAGGGATTAGTAAGTTATCCACCCTCCTTGGAGCCCCCTCCCAGAAGGATACTATAATTCAAGATTTAGCGTTTAGAGTTCAATGTATCTACAGTGGAAGCCCAAAAGCTGGAAACCCAGTATCCTCAATCCTTCAGAGTAATGTAATCATAGGGAATCCCAGCACCATTTGTCCCTTAATCCGGCTTCAAACTTTGGAAGTTTAATTACTGTAAAGTCTCGGACATAAGTTTACATGGTCATAGGGTTCAGGGTTCAGGTATTGGGATTCAGGTCTTGATGCTTACTGTGAACTGGACTCGATGTGCCGCAAACCTCCGCCACTCCACCACCAACCTCCCGGCAAATTCAGAACTGATCCCTCCACCTCCGCTTTCAAACCAGCGCCTGCTTTCTGTACATGAACCCTACCAACAAGTAGCAAGCCTATCCTGAAACTGCTTCAGGTCCGAATGAAGCCGCACAGGTTTGGGAAATACAGAGCAACAGTACTGTTGATGCATGCACGTCTCGGACCGTATAGCCCAAAGGGGCCTAGTAAGAGCATAGCCTGTACTTTCGGGATCCAAATATCTACCACGAGCCTACTATGATGGTACATGCACCCTTCGGATAAGTGTAATCGACTCCCAGGAACAACAGTGGTTTCAGCAGACCCTCTCTGTGCAGTTTATACCCGTTGAAACACGGTTAGGGTTTGGGGTTTGAGGGTTTGGGGAGTTGCCTAGTTGATGATGAAAATATCCGAGTGGGTCTAAAGTTCAAAACTCCATAATATATGTACAAATTAGAATTAGAATAGGGTCTTGGGCCCATGATACCATAATCATAATTAGCTGCCCTCACAACAGTATTGGTAACTACTTAGGCCCCTAAACCCTAAACCCTAAACCAAGCCCCTTGATGGATTTTATAGAACCCTAAAGCCCTCCCCTAAACCCCTCAACCCTAAATTCTAAACCCCTAAACCCTAAACCAAGCCCGGAACCAGTTAGCCTTGGGATCCTCGCTTAGGCTTGCAACCACACCCATATGGGTCTCCTGTCCGCAGACTCGGGCTTCCGCCAGGCTTTAGACTAATCCCTTACAGCCCAAAACCCCCAAGTTGAACTCCATAAACCCAGAAACTTGAACCCTAAACCGATAAACCCTCCTCTTTAAACGCAAGAAACCCTTCGCCGCCATCCTTATAGAACGCTTGTATATCCCTTTCAGGGAACCTTTATAGAGCCCTTACGTGTCCCTGTATATTAAGGGAACCCCTTTCCGGATCCCTTTAATGGAACCCCTTATGGAACCCTCACATATCCCTTTAAGGGAGCACCTTTATGGATTTTCTGGAACCCTAAACCCCTCCCCTAAAACGCCTAAAACCCCTAAATTCTAAACCCCTAAACCCTAAACCCCGATGTACCCCCAAACAGACCAATCTTGCCGACCTTTTCGGGCTCTGCCTAGCATAGGGACCCCGATGGCTTGGGAGGTGCTCGAGGGTTTCAAATCTAGGGGTGGTAAGGTTTGTCATAGGGACCCTTAACAGGGGGGTGGGGGGTAGGGGGCCTTAATACCAATAACAAGGACTTAATAATGCCTATTTAAGGAAGTATAGTCCCCTACCCCCTTCCCCCTACCCCTTTAAGGGTCTTTCCGAGTTTAGGGTTTAGGGCTTAGGCCCCCGGACGGCGAAGGGTTCGAGGGCTTCAGGATTGAGGGTTTAAGCTTAAATAACGGTTTCGGGTTGAGGGCTTCAGCAGTAAAGGTTGAGGTTTGGTTGGGGGTTTAGGAGTGGGAGTTAGGATTAGGGGGACCCTTGGGGATATAGACCCTCTCAATAAGGCCCCTTTTAAGAGAGCCAGAAGTAGGGTTCAGAAGGGGTACCCTTTAAGGGGTCTCCCTAATAATACTACCTAAGGAGTCTAGGGCTCAAAGATTGAAGCTCTGTGGCTTCATCAACGGTTCTGGGTTCAATGGACTTCCGCTCGAGGGCAATACGATACTAGACTACAGGCTTCATCCGGCGTCTAAGCCGTTCATACATCCTAGAAACCCCTTAATTTGAGGGTTTCCGAAAATTGGGGTACCTCATTTTGGGGTCCTTATAATAAGGATCCTACTATTTAGGGTACTATAATAGGGTCCCCTATTTTCGGAAACTCCCATTTAAATAAACCCGATAGCCTTAAATTGGCACTCCATGGTTTAGGGTGAAAGGCTTTAGGGCTCAGGGATTGGGGGGGGCAGAACCTTAAGACCCCCAAACGCCAAAGTCCAAAACCTGTTGCGATGACAACTTGATGACAACGAGGCCAGAAATTGCTTAGGGTTGAGGGGTAGATTCAAGTGACTGCAAACTACTAGTAGCGTCGACAAGGCTAATGCAGTTCAATTTCGCAACTACAATAAGGGGGGGCTCGGAGTTCGCTTTTGCAACTACCCAGACAGAAGCCGAAAAGCCTCGTATGCACCGTAGACCCTGAACCCTAAATCGTGTGACCAAGTGATTCTGGGCGGTGTCCTGGCTTTTGTTTACTGCTTCACCGCTTCCTGGAAGCACACAATGGCCTTCCTCCTGGCGTGGGTTCTCGAAATTTAGGGCTCCTGTACGGTAGGAGCCGAAAAAGAAGAATAGGGTTTGGGGGTATATTCCACCATAACTATCACAAGGAGCCCTAAACCCTAAACCCTGAACACCTAAACCCTAAACATATGTACGGCTTTTGGGGCTTGCGGGGCTAGGGCGTTGGTGCTCAAGGTCTTGTGGACCCAAGTTTTGAGCCTTGGGGCTTCAGGTTTGAGTCCAGGGATTTTACGACGATATATTTCAGTAGATGTTTCACTCTACTATGTGCTTTGCTTTATCAACTGATCTTTTCACCGTATCATGTTACAAGTATAAGGGACTAAACCCAAACTATGGACTTAGGGTATAGGGTGCAGGGTGTCTTATCATGGCTTTAGGAACCAGCCTTCAATCCAAGGACCTTGGTGTCTCCAGGAAAGGATATGGGCTGAGCGCCCAAAGGTCACGAAGAGGCGAAGGGTGCGCGTACCGGCTTTGTCGGGCAGTTCTGGCTTGTTGCAACGTGTCAGTTTCCACCTCTAGCTGCCTGACCAATTGGTCGAGCGACATGTCAAGCTGGACGCAAGGTGGCCAAACGTCCTGATACCCCGTTCCCCTGCCCGGTTGTGGTATTGGTGGTTATGCCCGCAGGGGCTGTGTGATCAAAGGCAGGGAGTGGCTAGTACGGCTGCAGGTATACTACACTGCTGATGTATACTGCACTGTACAGTACTGCACTACGCTATGCTGTACTATACCCGACTTTACTGTAAAATGATCTGTTCCAAAATAATACGATATAGTACGCAAAAAAAATTCTGTGAGTCTTCGCTTCGCTTGAAGGTCCTCGACTGGACGGGATTTGCAGCTCAACGGGCGGTTGTTTGTTACGTACGGTAAAGGCCACTATCATGCGCGACCTTGCCGTACAGGGAGTTCAGGGGAAGACCAAGCCCTTCACCCCAACCGCGCCGCCCTCGCTAGGAAGCACCGACGTAAAGACACCTCGGTTGTTCGTAGGCAGCCCAGCCGAGCATCGTGATGAGAGCGACCTCTTCGGTGAACGGCAAGGCATGCGGCGACCAGCCCAAACGAGACCTCAGAGCCGAGTGGGGCTTGGTGCGAGTCCTCAGTGCCACGTAGGCGGAATGGGAACATTCCCAAAGCACATCACTATAGACGGTGCGCAAGGCGTCCCGCAGTCGTGGCAAACATGCCTAACTGCTCCCGTGGGAGCCCATCTAGCGTCAGTACTCATGCCACCGCACATGACGGCAACCGCGTCACCTGAGACAGCTCTGGCTAGCTTGCAAAGCCTCTCTGCAAGAGCAACAGCAAAGTCCCTCCTTAGCTACTGCCCCTATATTCGAAGCCCTAAACCCTAAGCTCTTAACCCTAAGCCCTAAACCCTAAGCCCCAAACCCTAAACCCTAAGCCCTAAACCCTAAGCCCTAAACCCGAAGCCCCGAACCCTAAGCCCTACACCCTAAACCCTAAGCCCTACACCCTATATTGGGGCCGTAAGGGTTCGCGGCTCAGGAGCTTCGGGCTTCGAATGTCTACGCCTTTGCGGTTAGCGATTTTTTTGAAAACTGGGGCCCCCGCGACTCGGTTGTTTTTTTTTCTTTTTTAAGGGCTCCTTTTTGGGTCCGCACGAAGTGTACCAAAAGCCTGTTTAGGCGAGCAGGTTTAGGGTTTAGGGCTCTTGCTAAGGGATTTAACTTCGAGGGAAACATATTATTTACTATAGACCCCAATTATGGTAACTGAAATTGGACTGCTTAATTGACCCCTAAACCCTAATAGAACCCTTAATAGATCCCCATGGTAGCTTAAACTAAACTCTTTCAGAAGAAGCCAGTTTCGGGTTTAGCGCCCCGGACCCATGACTCCGCCATGCAAGTCTTGGAGTGGTTTAAGGGCTTTGGGTTTAGGGCTCAGGGTTTAATGTTATCACATTAGGGGGTTTTGGGTCCTGGCAAGTATCATGCCTTTGGTCCAGGGTAGGGTCTCGGTCTAGGGGTTTCAGGGTTTATGGCTTGAGGCTAAAGTTTACGGTGTAGGCTCTTGATAAATACGCTGTGGAGTTGGGGTTTAAGCTTAGATTCGAAGGCTTACTGTAGGGGCCAGAATAGTTCAAGCTTGAAGGCCCCTACAATCCCCTACAACACCCGTCTAAACAGAACCCTGTTGTACTTCTGAAGGTCCCAACATGGGAGTTTCCGAAAATTAGGGGTACCTTACTTTGGGGTCCCTATAATAAGCATGCCACTATTTAGGGTACTCTATTAGGGTCCCCTCTTTTCGGAAACTGCCACATTGAAGGAGCTCAATTGGGTTTGAGGGCACCCTTGCAACATGCGCTCCCCCTTTCCCCGACCTCGCTGCTGCAGCTCTTCATGTTTCCCATCGCGTAGGTCGCATCCGCCTGTAAGGGTTCATGGGTTTAGGGTTACGGGTCAAGTTAATAGTTTTAGGGGCCTTTGTACTTAGAATAGAGCTTTAGGGCATATTTTTACTCTGACTGTAACTATTAGAAGTAATCCCCAAAATAGTATAGGTAATAATAAGGCCCGTATAGCCTAGACTAAATCCTACGCCCAGGTAGGCGATCCTGAGACAAAACTGATCCCCAATAGGCCCCCGACCGAACCCTTTTCCCATCTTCCGCAAGACTGCTGCAGAGGAGCTGTAAGCTCTTTAGCCCCACGCTTTGGGATTCCATGACCGTGCTCAAAGGTTTGGGGTTTAAGGTTTCTTCGTGATGTTCACAGTGGTATAGAACACTCCATAAAAAGGACGATGCTTGCGAGGGATACTGCTGCTTTATATGCTGCTGACTACTCCGATGGTCATGGCGACGGTGAAAGCTCTTGCCGTGGTGATGATGAGGATGATGATGTGGGTGATGGTGATGATGTTCTTGTTGTTGATGATGAGGATGATCACGATGATGGTGGTGGTCGTTTATTCAGTTGCTCTACATCTTCCCACAAGCTCCGAGGCCAAGGATTGCCAAAGTTGTGAATTGTCATGTTTCCTTGTGAAGAAATTTGAAGCCGAGCTACCAAACGCAAATCCCTGACCATGGAGGTGGGAGTTTCCGAAAATCGGGGTACCTTATTTGGGGGTCCTTATGATATGGATCCTACTATTTAGGGTATTGTATTAGGGTCCCCTATTTCCGGAAAGTCCCCCATGTGCGATGTGAAGACAATCGAATGATGCTGAACAACTCCCGGGCAGCCTTGTCTTCGCTGTCTGTCTCTTCCAGAGGCGGCAAGAGCGTCAATGAAGCCTAGTGCTAGGAAGCCCTGGGTGTTTAGGGTTGGGGGTTTAGGGTTTTTTTTTGGGTTTAGGGTTTAGGGTTTAGGGATTTACGTGCTACTGTTGATGGACAAAATCCTGCATCACCCATTATAAGGAATATACCATAGTTCCCATAGTTTAGAGTCCTTAGGGTCATGCAGGATTTTGTCCATCAGCAGTAGGAAGCTTCTTTTACGGGTTTAGGGTTTTTGGACTTAGTGCCCAGGGCTTCCAGGCTTTACCAGGCTTTTAGGCTCCTGAGAGTGTTTGGGCTTGTCGGGCTTACAGAAGGATATCTCATAATCCCCTCTTTAAGTACGCCCGCAAGATGGGGATAACCCTAAACCCCAACAGAAACTCCAAACCCTAGACCCTTAGACCAATCCCTGACTTTCGGAATTTCCGGGATGCTGACGAACTCCGGCTCGCAAGGGGGCTAGGTGATACCGCTATGAGCCTATGGGTGTAGCGTTCATGGCAGGGGGTTTACGGTTCATGGCTCAGGTTTCTGCATTCTTGCACGGTTTAGAGTTTAGGGGTTTAGGGGTTTAGGGTTTAGGGTTTAGGGTTGGGAAGGGGTGTGCAGCTGTAGGGGTTAGTGTGCAAGGTTTGGGCTCGGGCATCAAGGCATCCATGCCCCAAAACCCTAATTCCTAAATCCTAAAACCCAAAGCCCCTAAACCCTAAACCCTAACCCCTAAATCCTAAACCCCAAAGCCCCCCAACCGGAACCCTAAACTCCTCAACCCCTTTAGCCCGAAAGACTCCTTTTTGTAGACCTCTTGTAGACCGCTGAAAGAAGCTTAGTTGCTGAGCTCCCAAGCCCCAAGAAGTTTACGCTTTCAGTTTTATAGTGGGTCATATTATCCCCCAAGAGTGTAAAGTGTATCCCCTAACCCCTAAACCCTAAAATCCCTAAACCCTAAACCGCTCAGCTACTAGGACCCTTGAAGGAGCCCTAAAAAACCAAGGCACATGGAGTGGCTCGCCTGAGGCAGAGACAGCGTGACTGGGTTTAGGGTTCCTTTAAGGGTTCTTTAACGGTTCCGTTATGGGGTCTATAATAGCAATAGGGCTATTTTCTCTACCAGGCCCATAGGGGTAGTAGAAGGGCTCCAATAATAACGAGGTTCTTTATACCCATCAGGAATTGGGTGTTTAGGCTTAGGGCTCGTCTTCATCGCTACCGCGCGGGTGCGCCCTGTAGAACACCGACCCCTCAAGAAAAGAACCCATGAAGCATAAAACCGCCTAGGCCGTAAAACGCACAGGGCCCTAGGCCGTGAACTCCGTGAACCCCGAGCCAAGTCTTGTCTTCCCTTCCCTAAACCCTAAACCCTAAACTCCTAAACCAAAGTGGAACTTCACGAAGAACGAGAGGGCTCCTCCATCTGACGGTGGCTCGGTTTTCACAGGGCTACAAGCCTTTTTTTTAATGGCGACCTTGTCACTCTGGGAGACCTGCTAAGCTGGTTATACAAGGAGTTGCTAGACCATGTGGGTGGTTGTCAAAATTATGGCCCCTTTTTGGGTACCCTAAATATTAGGTGCCGTATTATAATAAGGACCCAAAAAAGGACCACAATTTTGACAACCACCCATGTGTGTTCCGCTTCTTGTCTGCAGGTGAAGCCCCTTGATCCGCAAAAACTGATCCCAATCCCGTGCTCAAGTTCAAGAGGGCCTGTACAACCCTAAAGCCCGAACCCCTAAACCCTAAAGCCTAATCCCCTAAACCCTGAAGCCTAGACCCTAAACCCCTAAACCCTAAAATCCTAAACCCTAAACTCCTAAACCCTTAAAGCCTAAAGCCTAAACTCTCTGTACCCCAGGCAACCTCCAGGATCACTGTTCTGCAGTTCTGCGAGGCGGCCCTAAAAAACTTCCATTTACCACGGTCCCTATAAAGTCCATATGGGGGTTTCCGAAACATAGGCGTAGCTTATTTGGGGTCCTTATGATAACGATCCTACTATTTAGGGTACTGTATTCGGGTCCCTGTTTGCGGAAACTCCCATATTAGGGCTATAATAAGAACCTACCAAAATAGCAGGTGATGTTAGCTTGAGGTAGGCCTCAAAGCTTCCAGGTACCTACTAGATCCCGTGTAATTAACTGCATTCTGGAACAAGAAGTTAGAGAACTGAAGTTAACCCTAAGCCTAAAATAAGAAAGCCCAATGCAGGGTAAGTTAAGCTGAGCTGTGGCAAAGCACCATAACACCCTTGCAGAAACCCTAACCAAATCCTGTACAGCACTGTAGGACCGGTGTCACAGTCTACGAAGATCGGTGTGCATACTTCAAAAGTTCCATCAAATCTACGGTTGATGGTATAAATCCTGCAATACCCACAATAAGGAAGATACCATCATTCCCATAGTTTAGGGTCTTAAGGTAATGCAGGATGCAGGATATATATATATATATATATATATATATATATCATCAACAGTATGAAAAAGCTCTATGCCCGCCTAAGCCCTAAACCCTAACCCCTAAATCCTCTTGGTCAGGTCCAAGGGGCGCTCGTTCAGCTCTATCAAACCTATACCCCTACAAAACCTAAACCCCGAACCGTTTGAGTCAGGCCCACATGGAGGTTCAGAGGTAGTTATAAGTGGGGCTAGAAGTAAGGTAACCATAATTATAACCCATATTAGGGGACTTATAACTCCACTTATAACTACCCATGAACCTCCAAGCAAGGGGCGCTCTTTCTAAACCCCTAAACCCTAAACCCCTAAACCCTAAAACCCTAAACCCTAACCCCTAAACCCTATGAGTCAGGTCCAAGGGGCGCTCTTTCATGACGACTTCTGTCGGCTCAAAGCGGGTCGGAGAGCCCCGGGTCGGGGAGCCCGCTGGTGAGGGAAGGCCCTTGGACTGGGAAGGCGGGATTGTGGACTTTAGGATTCAAGGTCTATTTAGGGTTTTAGGGTTTAGGGTTTAGGAGTTTAGGGTTTTAGGGTTTTAGGGTTTAGGAGTTTAGGGTTTTAGGGTTTAGGAGTTTGGGGTTTGGGGTTACCTTAACCCTTGAGAACTTACCTTTTTAAGGACGTATATGAGGAAATCATAATGAGGAACCCTATAAAGGTAGGTTCTTCAGGGTCCAGGTAAGGTTTATTAAGGGTTTCAGGGTTTTAGGGTTTAGGAGTTTAGGGTTTAGAGGTTTAGGGTTTAATGGCGGGTATTAAAGGTTGTGTAGGGGGAACTTGGGATAGCGGATTTGCGGGATTTAGGCCTTCGGCGGTTTCGTGAGGGGTCACAAGGGTTCTACGGTTGATGATATAAATCCTGCATTAACCATAATAAGCCATATACCATAATTCCCATAGTTTAGGGACCTTAAGGTAATGCAGGATTTATATCATCAACCGTATGACGGGTTACGAAAGGACCCGCGGGTTGAGTTGAGGGCTGGTTTCATGATTCCGGGCCTTCTAAACCCTAATTCCTTAACACCGGGGGGTTACCCCAAAGGAAGAATGGGTTCCCGGGTTCCCTCATTCTGAATGGTTTCAAGGGGCCTTGCACGCATGCATTGCGTATTTATGGAGACTTCATATGGTTTTATAATAATGTTTTATAGGACCTCGTGCAAAAACAAGTAGGCCCTAAACTTTAAACGCAAGCCCATAAACACTAAACCCCAAAGCCCTAAGCCGAGAGACTATGTTGGAATACCGGGTCTGATCAATTGTTGGGACCTCTTAACTAGGTGGCTTCAGAGTTTGTTTCCCATGCACAGTTGAAAGGGTTTAGGATCTGCAGCCTAAACCCTAAACCCTAAACCCCTAACCCAAAACCCCTAAACCCTAAACCCCTAAACCCCTAAACCCTAAACCCCTAAACCCTAAACCCTAGGCCCTTGGGGTTTGGGGTTCTGGTTGTTCAGGGTTTCGGGTTTAGGGCTCACCAAGGGTATTGCATCGCAGAAGTGTTCAGAATGTATTAGAATTTCCTGTGATATAAGACAACATGCTGCACTATAAGATACCATAATATAATATACTAATATACTATACATTGCACGATCATATACTATAATTGCAGTATACGACATTCAATGGTACATTATACAACTACATCTGTAACATCACCCTAAGGGTCCAAGTAGTCTTTATTTATGGTTCTTGGTACCTAGAAAGGCCTTAAAGTCCTATAATAGGGAGTACTTGGACCCTCTGTGTCATATCGTTAGTATATAGTACCCTAAATAGTAGGAAAAATATAAGGACCCCCCAAATAAGGTACCCCTAATTGTCGGAAACTCCCATATAGTTAGTGGATAGGGATATCCCAGAAAAAAAACCCTTATAATGAAGCCCATTAAGGTAGGGATATCCCTACAAAACGCTTATGCTTACGTGCTTCTTTGGCCGCTAAAGTTGTTAGTGGCCGTCAGGGATAAGGGACTGTCCCACGCAACCCGTCCGGAGGATTTGGGGCTCACCTTCGGGTTTACCGGTAGCTCCAAACTTACATATACTATGTGCATATATATATATATATATGGATATAGATAGATAGATAGATAGGCTTTAGGGTTCGGAACTTATAGTGCCCAAGGCTACTAAACACTAAACCCCAAGCCCCAACAAGGCCTTCAACCCTAAATAGGAGGCAGCCAAGGAACCAAAACCCGACACACTACACCAAGACTTTAAAGCCCAAACCCCAAACCTTAAACTCTAAATGCTTAACCCTTATAAACCCTAAACTTCTAAACCCTATACCTAAACCCGAATAGGCAGCCAAGAAACGTAAGTACCGTAAGGGCTCTATTAAGGGGCCACTGGGGGGGGTCCTGGACAGCAGGCAAGAAACAGAACTGCAAGTCAGGCTTCTCGAATCCAGACCTCACCCAAGGATGGGAGGCCAAAAGGGGGGTTTAAGATTCTTGGGGTGGGGATTCCTTAATATGAACCCTACTATGGGAACCCTAATCCCCCTAAGCCCCCATAGGCTGAAACCCCTTTTGGCCTCCTATGACTCAAGGCTCGCGCTTTCGGGTCCAGGCGGTCGAGGCTTGGGCTTATGGCCTAGGGCTTAGGGCTTGGGGTTTATGGGTCTGCAGGCTTTGGGTTTAGGGGCTTACCCGGACCCCGAAATAGCCTGCCTTTTTAGGGTTCCCTAACGTGATATCTTTTCGTAAGTCCTTCAAAAGGTAGGCTATTTGGGGTCGAGGTAGGGTTTATGGAGCTAAAGGCTTAGGGAGCGAAGTTTAGGGTCTAGGGCTTACCCCGCTTTTCCATGATCCTCCAACTAGGGCCGGATGAGATTTGGGGGTTACATAGTAAAAATGTACGAAAATGTACATACAACTATGTAAGCTAAACCTGCCGTCAAAAAGTTTGCTTACTTTTATCCATGTTAGGGTATAGAGGGTGGCCTTCCGAAAATCCAGGATCCCTCAACTTCTTAATTGATGGAGGCATGGTTCACCCAAAGGCTCCATGTACCCATATAGTAGATACTTAAGCCTGAAAGTACCTATATAGGGACCCCTTTACGGTATAAGTACCTACTATATATGGGTACATGGAGCCTTCTTGTCAGGGACCAATATGGACTCAAAAGCTGGAGTTGGATTTCTGGGGTTCACGGTTGAAGGTGCTGAACATGTTTACGGCATGTATGACCCCCCCCCTCTCATCCAGGAGGGATCCTACAAAGCTCTAGCAAGGAACAAGGAATCTCATGTTCAAAGATGAACGCATTCGGATTTAGGGTTTAGATTTCACATTCAAGTTTCAAGATTTTGGCGTTTGAGGACTGTGGTTCTGTGCTGCAGGCTTTTCCGCAAAGATGAGAGAATTATCGTCCACAGGAGTTCCAAAACTCAGCAACATCCTACACTCCAGACTACACCCTTTACAAAGAACCATACAGAAGCCTTAAAAGAACCCTAATGTAGGAGTTCCTGTTAAGGCATGCTATCATCCCCGAAACCACAAGAGGATTAGCACATTGAACAGCCTAAACACCGGAGTTTGCAACTCTCTCAAACCATTCAGAGAGCCTCACGAGCAATGCTCGCCTTGAGTTTCAAAGCTGGACCTCGAATTACAAGGGTTAGGTGTGGCGTGTTTGGGACGTAGAATAGGGTTTAGGATTTAGTGTATGCCCGGCTCCCAAAGAAATGAACACATGAATCTTACCCCCTGTAGCCAGAACCAAGGCCCATGAGCCCTGAACGCTTAGTTGACACCCCTAATCGCGAAACGCTGTCATGAAATGTCACGAAGCCCTGACCCGTTTATCCGCAATCCAATGCGCCGCTCCAAATGGACCTTGAAAGACTACACCGAGGCCTTTAACAGGGCCTAAGGGCCCAAACCCTAAGGGCCTATTATAAATCCTAAAGCCAAAACTCTAAAGCTTAAACCCTACACCGAAGCCCTAAACCCCCTCAGAGAAGTAACAACGGGAGCCTTGAAGCACTTTCTCGAGCGCAGCAGATGCCTGAACCGAGGAGGAGGGTGTAGGTTTTATAAGGGTAGGGCATAAGGTTTCGGAAAGAGGGTTAAGGGTTTTGTAGGCTCCAGTTCGATCCGTGTTGGGGCTGAGTCTTCCAGGATGAAGAAACCTTTGGCAGGGATTATCCCTGAGGCTGAAAACAGCCCAAAGCCAAAGGCCTCATATAGTATTGTTTTGAGGCATTGGGGGTCAAGGTGGCTGATGGCATTGATGCAAGAAGGAGGGTCATGGAAGCGTCTACGTGAGACATGTTTTGCGGTGTTGTGCGGTCAATAGGGATGCGATCCCTGCTACTCAGAAACTCCCAGACGTGCGCAACTTCGACGTTGCCCTTCCAGTGTTGGCTACATCTTGGTCGCAGCCGGCTTCCAGCAGCAAACGTTCAATTTCCACGTGGCCGTCCCGACGAGCGAGCATCAGGGCAGTGAAACCGTGGTTGTTGGCTAAGTCCTGGTCCATGGTTGGGATAGTATTAGACATGTAAATTTCTATTCGTTCTTGGTGTAAGTACTCAATAACATGTAAAATGTTCCCCCAACTACGACAACGAGTCCTTGTTGGCACCGGCCTCCAGAAGCAAACGTGCTTCTTCAACGTTGCCCTCTCGACAAGCAACCATCAAGGCAGTAACACCGCTGTTGTCGGCCAAGTCCTTGTTGGTACCGGCCTCCAAAAGCAAACGCACAACTTCAATCTGGCCCGTGTCAACAGTGAGCATCAATGCATTGTAGCCGCCGCGAGTGATGACATCCGTGTCGGCACCGCTGTCTAGCAGCAATCGCACGACTTCAACATGGCCGTCCTCACAAGCCAGCATCAAGGCAGTGTGGCCGTCAAGGTTTGCTAAGTCCGTGTCGACACCAGCCTCCAGCAGCAAGCGTGCAACTTCAACATTGCCCTGTCGACAAGCGAGCATCAAGGCAGTTAAACAGTTGTTGTCGGCTAAGTCTTTGTTACTACCGGCTTCCAGAAGCAAACGCGCAACTTCAATGTGGCCCTCTCGACAAGCGAGCATCAAGGCAGTGAAGCCGTCGATGTTAGCGAAGTCTTTGTTAGCGCCCGCCTCCACCAGCACACGCGCAACTTCAACGCGGCCGTCTCGACAAGCGAGCATCAAGGCAGTGATCCCGTTATCTAAGGCAACATCCTTGTTGGTACCGGCCTCCAAAAGCAAACGCACAACTTCAATGTGATCCGTGGCAACAGCGAGCATCAATGCATTGTAGCCGGAGCCATGCTGTTTGACATCCTTGTCGGCACCGCTGTGTAGCAGCAAACGCACGACTTCAACGTCGCCGCGTTCACAAGCCATCATCAAGGCAGTGCAGCCGTCAAGGTTTGCTAAGTCCTTGTCGGCACCAGCCTCCAGAAGCAAGCGTGCAACTTCAACATTGCCGTTTGAGAAGGCGAGCATCAAGGCAGTCAAACCGTGGATGTCGGCCAAGTCAATGTTGGTACCGACTTCCAGAAGCAAACGTGCAACTTCAATGTGGCCCTCTCGACAAGCGAAAATCAAGGCTGTGAAGCCTTCAATGCCGGCAAAATCGTTGTTAGCGCCGGCATCCAGCAGCACACGCACAGTTTCAACATGGCCTTCCGAAGAAGCGAGCATCAATGCAGTGTAACCGTGGCACATGAAGCCGTCATTGCCGGCAAAGTCTTTGTTAGCGCCGGCCTCCAGCAGCACCCGAGCAACTTCAACGTTGCCCTCTCGACAAGCGTGCATCAAGGCAGTGAAGCCGTCATTGTTGGCAAACTCCTTGTTGGCACCGGCCTCCAGAAGCAAACGCACAACTTCAACGTGGTTGCCAAGCGATGCCAGCGCCAGTGGGTTGGTGCGGTGTGTTTCGGTCAGGTCCGGGTTCTGTGGCTGCTGTAGCAAGGCTTCAACCTGTAAGAACTCAATCAGGGTTGTCTGGCAAGCCAACCCAATTTACGGGTACAGCGAAATTTTGCGGACTTACGAAATATCGTCCCATATAGACCCTAAATACCTATGTACTACTTGGGGCCATATACCCTGGTTTAAGGGTACAAAGAGGGTCCTGGAAGGGTTCAAAGGTAACCGCTGGGGAAAACCCTGATCTTTAAACCCTAAATTCTGCTGACATACTAAACATAGACCCTAAATACCTACAGGACCAAAAACCCAACATCAAAATGTGATGTTTAGGCTTTTCTAAACGCGGCCGTATAGCAAACCCTGACTATTGAGGCCCCTACAAAAAACCTAAACCCTAAAACCCTAAACCCTAAACCCCTAAACTCTAAACCCTAAACCCCTAAACCCTAAACCCTAAACCCCTAAACTCTAAACCCTAAACCCTAAACCCTGAAAAAAAAAAACGAACCTCGGCTGCTAAGCCGTTCTCGGCGGCAAGCGCCAGCTCACGGGCTCCCAACTGCGAATCTGCAACCTTAGAAGCCCAGTACAGGTGGGTGGTTTAGGGTTTAGGGTTTAGGGTTTAGGGTTTAGGGTTTAGGGGTTTAGGGTTTAGGGTTTAGGGTTAGTTCCTCTTCCATACTACTCCCATAAGACCCCTTTACCTTCTAGGAGTGGTATGGAAGCCTTATGGGAAACTACCCACCTTAAAACTACCCACCTGTAAATGGCTTAGAAACCTAGGTTCCCCGGTAACCCAGGGCTTAATGCGTCTCTTTAGGGGCCTTAATAATTTGAACA
The DNA here is from genome assembly GCA_905221615.1 of Symbiodinium sp. CCMP2592. NCBI lineage: Eukaryota > Dinophyceae > Suessiales > Symbiodiniaceae > Symbiodinium > Symbiodinium sp. CCMP2592. The sequence continues at coordinate 64,066 of CAJNDT010000973.1, read as the reverse complement.
CGGTTCCTTTGAAGGGAACTATAGGGGCTACTATAAGGGCTATGATAGGGGCTTTAATAATTAGAAGAAGGTCTTGGGGTAGATTACGCTATAATTATAATAAGGAACCACCAAAATAGCATTGGTAATTATTTAAGCCCCTATATTACGTCCCGATAAGGAAAACCCCAACTTCCTGACAGTATAAGGGTGCTCCTTTTTCCTACTAGGTGTTTTGAAGTCTGGGACTCAAAACCAAAAAGGGCAAAAGGGTACTCGTAAGGAACCTAGCAGCATATGGAAGTAGGACCAGATCCAGGTCCAAAGGCGAATCCAACTTGGCAGCATCCGCCAGGAGATTGCTTCCATGGAACAACCTCTGCCTGAACCGTGTGGGAAAGCCGTGCAGCCGATGAAGCTGCTGTTTCACTGCCAGCACATCGGTCAGCTCCATGACAAGTATGCTCGCCACCTCCTCCCCTCCGAGCATCCTGACGCGCAGCATCGTTGCTATCTGGCACGGCCGATGGCTACCAAAAAGGACCTGGTGTTACCCGTTCGAGAATTGCACACCCAGTGAGTTACACTCGCTACTTGTTGATCTTCATCAGCAACTTCGGTAAACATGAACAAGAGTTGATGCGAGCTTGCTATGGCTTTACGGTTCACTAGCTTGAGATACTTGAAGCCAGGCGCCGTGACGCTGCAATGAGACCAAGCGCCGCTACACTGCCAATCGTCTCATGCACATAAACGCAACTCCCGAGTGACTATGGCGCGCCACTGATGATGCCGCAGGCGCCCCCACCACAACGATCGACCAACATGCTTAAGCCTCAACCTCAAACGCTGACCCTAAACCCTAGCCTAAACCCTCAAGCAAGAAATAAATAGAAATTGCTTGTCGTTGCTTGCCTTAAACCTCCTAAACCGTTAATTTCAAACCCAAAGCATACTCAAAGCCCCAGCCCCAATCAGCCACAGCCGACAGCCCACAGCCACGCCCCAGCAACTCCCATCCCGCCCCCAGGCCCACACCCTCAAAGAAAACCAGGCCTGGGCCCTTCAGCCCAGCCCAGGCAAAGCCCGGCCCCGGCCGTCACTCACCCAGCCCTTGCTTGGAGGGTCGGGGGACTTAGTAACTGGTTATTCTAGGGACTTATAAGCACCATAACCCCAATTAGGGTCCCTTTTAGGGTACTTGGAAGTCTACTTACTACCTACTTACTAAGTCCCCCGACCCTCCAAGTACTCTCCCTATACCCTTATAGAATCCCTATAGATCCCTTTAAAGGGGCCCTTAAGGAACCCGTTATGTTATATACTAAGTCCCCCAACCCTCCAAGTGTCTTCACGCCTTCAAATATCAGGCTCCGGTCATCACCCCAAAGTCTGACCCTGGCCCAGGCCCCCAAATTCAAAATCAGTTTCCCCACGCCGCAGGCATAAAAAGGATGCCCTTTTTGGTTTAAAGGGGTTTATAAGGGAACCTGAACCCTAAAAAAGGGAATAAGGGCCTACTCTAGGTCCTAGAAACCAGGTTCCAGTCGCAAAACTCCGGTGCCCCTAGCCCGCCCCAAGTCCAAACTTTCGGTTTGAGCCGGCACAGTCAAGCCTCGCGTAAATCGAAAAGGGTTTACGGTCTGGGGTTTAGGGTTCAAGACGACTCGTGAATGGAGTTCATCATATGCATAAAACAAAAGCGCCCACCGAAAAATAGGCTAACTGTTCCTATCTTATGGTTTGCACAGTGGGTGAAATAAGGAAAACAATTACGGAAAGGGTCGAGGGTTAGACGCCGGAAAAAAACGACCTTGTATATGTTTCTCACACACCAAACATGAATCGAAAAGGGTTTACGGTTCAGGGTCCAAGACGACTCGTGCAAAAGGGTTAAGGGTTTAGGATTTAAGAAACTGGCACAGTTCAGTCTCAATGGATAGGATCGAACTTTGACCCCAACCGAGCCCCGCCTTCTGCCGCCAACCATCCCAGCCCAATCCCAGCCCGGCCCATCAACTCCGAAATCAAGTTCAAAAGGGAAACCTCCTCAAAACTTTCGCTCAAAAAAAACATTCGGCACCCGAACCCTTAACAGTTTCTATAAACCCTAAACCCTAAACCGCTGAGGCTTAAACAAGAAACGGCCAGCCTCCAACAGCCTCTGTGCCTCTGCTGTGGATCTTGTGCTGCCTAAGCTGTGGGTGTAGGCTTCTGGGGTTTGGGCTTAGGGATACCTAGCCCTAAACCCTAAACCTAAACTTTAACCCATAACCCCCTAACCCAAAACTCTTTGGAGGTTAGCGGTTGAGGGTCGAGGGTCGTTGAGGTTGCGGGATTAGAGTTTATAGGAGTTTGGGGATGAAGCCCTAAACCCTATAGCCTATACCCCTAAACCCTATACCTCCATAGGGTTAAGGTTCCTGGCTGTAGATTCTGGTCGTTTGGAGGTTCAAGCTTTGGCCGACAATTCTTGGGCGCGCGTCTTTTGGATTCGACCTTCGGGCTCGTCGCAGTTTCTTCAGGGTGCTTTTGAGGGGGATATAAGGGGTATAGTAATCCTTATAGAACCCTTTAAAGGATCGCTTTAAAGGAACCCTCTTCTAATTATGAAGGCTCCAAAAGTTAGCCCAAACCCGAGGAGACATGAACACTTCGCAACCCTTCCACTTAAACCTCTCCGGAACAGACTGGAAGAGGAGGTGGCCCTGCCCGGTAACGCATACTACAGGGGCCTGAATAGTTAGATCAGGGTTTTGGGACCCATAATACACTATATTTCTTTAATAAAGAACCCCCCCCAAGCAAAATATCAAGGCCCCTGTATATGAACCGCATTCCGAAGAAGGTTACATATCCAAGAGTGCTGCAGGATAAAGCTGGGCCTTGGGGTATTCAATTTGAAGGGCGCTGGTTTCAGCTGTCCCGAAAATCCTGAGACCCCAGAGCACACCCCAAGGATTACAGTACGGTTTAAGGTTTAGCGGTTAGTGCATTTCGATTCGTACGCGCGACCCTAATTGAGGCTCATATATCAAAGGGGAAAAGGGGGACCCCTACCCTATAATGGACCACGTGATGGGTATATAATTGCTATATTAAGGGTATATTCCTAGGGGTCCTTATTAAGGGTCCCTCCTTTTACCCTTGGACTATAGTAGGTGGTCAGGCTCCTTTTTGTTGAGAGGCTTGGCCCTCGTGTCTTCCATTAACCCTACTCAGGGCCCCCCAAAAAAGCACATAAGCAAAAACTGAGGGTAGTGATATCCCATATAAACCTCAAGCCCAATAAGGTATGGATATCCCCATCAGTCCCTAACTACCTACCCCCTAAACCCCGAACCGTAAACTCTAAACACGTGCTGTGGGGATTCAGGGCTTGGCGTCCAAATTTCTGGAGCTCGAGAAGGAAGTGTGCCCATGCAAAACCTTAAGCCGGAATAACCTACCTTTTTAAGGACTTATATAAGGAAATCATAGTAAGGAACCCTAAAAAGGTAGGTTATTCCGGCTTAAGGAAGAGCTAGGATAATGCATGGCTTTCGGAGCGGAACGCGCCAAAATCCCAAACGCCAAAGCCCTCAACCGTAGACACGTTGGAGCCCTAAGCCTTTAAACCCTAAAGCCCTTAGACCCTATACACCCTAGAGCCCTAAACCCTCAAGCGCTAAACCCTCAACCCTAAATCCCAAAGCCCGGAATCCCTGAAGCCTAAAGCGCTACAACGTAAATCCCAGCCCAGAGCCCAAAACATGGACTGTGAACCCTTAATCGCGAGGAGTTTAAGGTTTAGGGTGTTGGGGCTTTGGCGTCTTGGGTTTTGGCCATTAGGGGTTTAGGGTTTATAGGGTGTAAAGTCTAGGGTTTGAGCTCGAAATCAAGAGAGTTTGAGCAACCCTCGTCTTAACCCTACATCGCGCAGTAAAACTGGCTAAACAAAAGGGTCGCTGAGTATGTTGTACGTGGTTTAGAGTTTTAGTTTTGGGATTCGGATTTGGGGTGTAGTACAATTATCTTCAGAAGCTCCAAAACATGGTGTTCGCAATTGTTCAGACCCCTATGTTTCCCTCTTGTTAATCATTCCCTACTGTAACAAGGGAGCTATAGGTATAACTACATATAACCTTGCAGCTGAAGTACTTGCAACCTTACTTACTAAGTCCCATGATCCTTCAAGTACTGCGGCCCTAAACCCTAATTGACGCCTAAACCCCTAAACGCTAAACCCCTAAACCCTAAACCCTCAACCCACAACCCAAAACCCCAAACCCTAAACCCCTAAACCCTAAACCCTAAACCCCCAAACCCTAAACCCCTAACCCCTAAACCCTAAACCCCTCAACCCTAAAGCCGCAAGGGCACGAGCATGCGCAACAGTGCAGGTCTTCTCTGCAGTGAGCAGCCGTGCGTTCGAATCGAGCAGCCGAGAATTCCTGAGTTTCAGGGTTGAGGGTTGAGGGCTTAGGTTTTGAGGCTTAGGGTTTAGGGTGCTTTAGGGTTTAGGGTTTAGTTCATGGAACCCTCACCACACCCCAAACCCTTACTGGAGCTCTTTCTTTTGGGCACTCCCATAGGTAGTCGTAGGTAGTAGGTAGTGCGCCTCGGCCATGTCTTGGTCTTGCTTCTCTTGAGCTCAACGCTGCAGTTCAAGGAGTGGCGGTGCCCTTCCCCCAAAGGGTCCAAGTATCATTATGGTACATACTTATAGGGTATTCTGGGGGTCTATGTATATACTATGTATAATGATACCTGGACCCTCTGGGTCCGTGGTTCCACCACCAGTGTTCTCCCCTCCACTCGATGACGGCGGAGGATCGAGGGCACTGTGATCAGGTAGACGAGCCCCACCGTCGTTTCGATCTCGATGATCGAGCCATCTGGAAAGGGTGACATCGTCCAGAGTTGCTGCCCTTTGGGAAGCATGGCGAGCTGTGACTCTGCTGCCCGGCGGGGCTGTGTGAGTGATGCTCCATTTAGTGCTTTTGACTTGCGCTTTTAGGGTGTTGTGCTTCTAGGCTTTTCCCGAGAGGAAACTCAACCACCCAACCAACCTTTCGACCCAAAACACAACCCTTGATACTTCCGTATTTGAAGGTTCACGGCTGGATATCAGAATGCTTACCTTAGTAGAGTCCCTAACCCCTAGCCCTAGCCCCCAGATAAAAGAATGCTTGCCTGAGTAGCGTCTTTCAATATGGATACCCGTGCCCCTCTAAAAAAAAAAGAGCAAGGAGTAGAAGTAACGCCCGTGATCTTGCCAAGAATTCCTCCTCAGGTAAGGTTTAGGGTTTAATTTAGGGCTTTAGGGCTCTAGGGGCTTACGGTTCGCGGTTTCGTTTTGGGTTCGGGGTTTAGGGCTTTAGGGGCTTCGGGGTTTAGAGCAACTCCCGGAAAACCCATGAGCCCAATATAGGCGGACCTCAAAAATTAGAATAGGGCTTTGGGGCCCATGATCCTATAGTTATAACAAGGAACCCCCACAATAATACTAAACCCGAAACTCGAAACCCCTAAAAAACCCCCAAATTTAGGCCCCGATAGTATCAACCCACCGTTTAAGGTTTAGGGGCTCAGGGGATTTAGGGTTTAGGGTTTAGGGCTTAGGGTTCCAGGGTTTAGGGTTCCGGAGTTCCAGGGTTTAGGGCTTAGGGTTTAGGGTTTAGGGTTTAGGGCTTAGGGTTTAGGGCTTAGGGTTTAGGGTTTAGGCTTCAGGCCCGCCGGAAGCTCGCCGAGAAAACCACTCGGAGGATCGGTGTTAGGGCTCAGGGGCTTTGGGGGCTTTCGGGGTTTGGGGACTTATGGATTTTAGGGCTTAGGGGTTCAGGATCTGGGGGTTTAAGAGTTTAGGTTCAGGGTTTTGGGGTTCAGTCTTCACATCCTCTAGTTTAAAGACATTCCCTCGCGACAGACATCAAAATTGCCCTAAACCCATGTAACCGCTGCGAGTATAGAACCCAAACTCTAAACCCTACACCCGTGACCCATAAAACCCAATACCTCCAAGCAACCCTTATAGTCAGGACAGGTATCTCTCGACGAAGTTCCTGCACCTCCTGCACATGCTGGCCTCCGGCAGTTCTGGATTGTAGGCATGTAGCGCTTGCTTTGCATTTCGCGGGATAGCAAACGTGATAGATAATACCTATACCCTAAGGCTCAAAATAGCCCAAAAGCCTTACATAGTATGGTCTTTGGGCCCTAAAGCCTTAAAACATGAGTCCTTAGAGCCTAAGGGATAGTTTTTGGACGATTGGACCAAGACTCTACACCCTTCGAGCTTGGAGTTCAGCCTGAAGCATTCTGAGGCTTGACAGAACACGATGGCTTTTCCGGGAACTGCATAGAAGTTCATGGGATTCTACGGGGCTGCCAACGGCTGCCTGAACCCAATACCCAAACTTATGCAATGTCATCATGACAGGTCTTACGCCCTAAACCCTAACCCTCAAAAGAGTTGTCAGGCAATCGCAGCGAAGACTCTTCATGACTCCGATCAACATCTTTATGACGCTGCGTGCTAAACCCATGATCCTTCAAGTACCCTATGGCCCCAAGCACTAAACCCAAACTGAAAACCTCTGGGAACCCAAAACCTGGTGATAAGGCAGAGCAGAAGTCAAACGTCAGGGGGCCTACCAGCTGCTGCAGGAGCTGCATGAACCGTGCAGAAACCACATCCTGAGTTTAGGGTTCGCCGTAGTGCTTACCTGGACCCCAAAAGTATGAAGAATAATCGATTTATAGGTATTGGGCCATTATTTTACCTACTTTGGAGGGTCTAGGTGCGGTGCATCTTGTTGCTCAGGGTTTAGCATGTCATAGGTTTAGGCGTGATTTGTTGAGGCGTTGTTGCCTGTATCCAGTTTTTTCTTTTGCCTAGCTAAACCCTAAACCGTAAACCCTAAACCCTAAACCCTAAACCCTAAACCCTAAACCCTAAACCCTAAACCCTAAACCCCCTATCCCCCAGTTCTGTCGTTAAATTTATAGAGAGGCTGTCGGGCCACTGATGTTTGAGTTGAGGGCCTTGGGCCTGCCCAAGACTTCTGTGAAGTCTCCCTGATCCTGCAAGTCCTTGGAGCATCATGGGACTTAGTAAGTAAGGTTATAAGTACCTTAATTGGGGTTATAAGTAGTTATAAGTATAGTTACCCTAATTATAACCCTAGTTACTAAGTCCCACGATCCGTTAAGTAGGGTTACTAAGTCCCACGATCCTTTAAGTAGGGTCGAAGGTTTATAGGGTTTATGCATGCGGTCTCTCGGACAGTTTCGAAGCAACCACTTGGAGACTAGACTACAGAATTATTACGAACTGGCGTCAATCAACGATTAGGGCTTAGGGTTTTGGGGGGAGCTCTAAAACCCTAAACCCTAAACCCTAAACCCTAAAACCCTAAGCCCTAAACCCTAAACCCTAAAACCCTAAACCCTAAAACCCTAAACCCTGATTCAGGTGCTTGCTGCTACGTGTCGTCGGACTGAGGGGCTTCATTTTGGTCTTAGGCTGGGGCCTTTAGGCATTCAGGGTGCGGGATTGACCTGGACCCGATAAAACCTTGCCTTTTTTAGGTGTTCCCTAGTATGATTTCGTCATATACCTGAGAAAGGGTCGGTTATTTCGGGTCAGGTGCGTCAGTAGGGATTGAGGCTTTCCGGGCCTCTCGCGATTCACTTTCAGGGGCACTTGGTCCATGAGTTTATGGTTAGTTCGGGGCTTGAGATTCTACTTAGCCTTAGAGCTTCAGTTGAAGTGGGTTTTTCCGGGCTAATACGTCTTGCTTCTTCTTGCAGCCCCGTGTCGCTATCGTCGTCAAAGTTCATCTGCCGTACCGACCGGGCGAAGCCGCCAGAGCATCAAAGGTTTCGGGGTGGGTTTACGGTTCAGTGTCTGCAGCGGGCTGAGATGGTGAAGGAGTCCGGATACGGGTTAAAGACCTACAGTCAGCCCTAAGCCCTATACCCGAAACCTGTAGCCGATGGAGCAATTTAGCCTTACAGTTTCGGAGTTGGGAATCCCTAAACCCTAAACCCTAAACCCTAACCCAGATCCCCGACGTTCGCTGCCCGAAAGTCTCATGCCAACTTACGAGTGAAACCCGGGGGCTCCAGTTACCTGAGTGGTAGTTAGGTTATTGGCCAGATACATTACACATTTTGTTGCTTTAAGCATGCATATATATATATATATATATATGTGTATGTATATATATATATATGGTCTACAGGTAACTGGAGCGTGGGGAAAGCTTGCAACCAGGGAGGACGGTAGGTTGTCTGCAGAACTTTGGTTCTTTGGAGCGACGTTTGCTTGAGGATTCCAGTTTTCGGGTCCTCTAACGGCCTAAGGGCTGCTAAGCTGTAATCCGGTATGGTTAGAGCTCTAGTACACGTAGCATAGTCACACTGTATTGCATTATCTTGCTATGTTATGGGGGCATTCGGACTATATGCTGACCCGGTGCCCCTGTTCCGGATTTCTGCGTGCCCTCACCGAAGCAGCTGCAGCGGCGGGCTGGATGCATCAAGGCAGTCCATGAAAACCTTGCAGTAGATGTGCCGAAATTTGCCCCAAAATCTGCAACCAAAACCTTACGGATTGTTTGAACAGAGAGACTCCCGCATTACTTCAGTTGCAGTCCGGAGGTATTAAGACATCGAGGAAGCTTCTTGGAATTGCAGCCGAACAGGAATTTGGGCTCAATGGAAGCCTACCAGAACTTCATCCCTCAAATCCTGAGTCCTGCCACCCTTCACCTGACCCCTGAACCCCTGCCCAACTGAAACCTTGAACCCCTGAAACCTGAGATCCCAAGCACGGTGTTGCCGGGTGCCCTAATCAGCATCTTCATGATGTCAAACTTCAAGCTGACTTGGATTCTCAGTCTACGTAGTAAGCAAGGCTATAACATATAATACTTATAGCCATCTTCTTGCTAGCTCTTCTTACTAAGTCACCTGATCTTTAAGCTTGGGATCCGGGCAGGGAGCCTGGGTGAATATAGTGTTTAGGGTTTATGGCTTAAGGGTTTATGCGGGTTTCAAGGTTTGGGGCTTGTTGGTCAGGGATTTGCGCCTTAGGGTTTAGGGTTAAGTTGAATACTCATGGGACGTAGTGAGTAGGTTCACTTCCCAGGCACAAGTTGCACCGCAAACCCTGTCCTTGTTTAAAACATTTCTAAACCTCAAGTTCAAAAGCTAGACCGGTGCTAAACCCAAGCCCCGGACCCTCCGCCGTAAATTACCCTCCCACGGGACACAAACCCAGAAGTTCAAAAACGACACCGGCAGGTCCAAACACCTGAGCTCAAAGTCATGTTAATCCTAGGCCCGTTGACAGCTTCCAGAGTTTTATGTCAGGATCTATGGCGTCGGGTTTTTGGGCATCTGTAAGCATTCATAGTAGGGAGCAGAAATAGGAGATTACATTGAGACCCCAAACCGCGGCCTCTATAATAACAAGGAAACCATTCGCGTCTGTCGATGAAACTAAAACCCAACGAACCAAATACCGTAATACCCTAGGCCCCCTAAGCCCTAAACCCTAAATCCTGGAACACTAGACCCCCTAAGCCCTAAACCCTAAATCCCGGAACCACAGACCCCCTAAGCCCTCAACCCTAAACCCCGAAACCATAGGCCCCCTAAGTGCTAAAACCCTGAATCCCTGAACCTTCGAGCCCCTAAGCCGTTCTACCTATAGTTGATCCTGCTCTTTGGGGGTTCTAGGCCCAGGGTCTCTTAATCAGGTTCCTACATTATTATACCCTTATAGATCCCCTTATACTAGCCCTTATGGACCCACCCCAAAAAAGGCCCAGGGTTCCTACCTAAAGTCTCCATTGTAGTTCTTTTTTTGTTTAACCAAAATCTCTACTATAGGATCCTAACCCTAAAACTGCTTAACCAAAAAAAGGAACTACAATTGAGACTATAGGTAGCTTCGTCTTTTTTTCATCCATGGCAACTTTGGCCAGGCGAATCATCTCTTCCTGGACTTGTGCACCTTTACCGGAGGCGGAGGGCACTGTGGTTCCTTTGAAGGGTTCCTCGAAGGGATCTATAAGGGATCTATAAGGGTGCTATAATATCGGGGCCTTGATAATTAGAGCAGGATTTGGGGCTCCCTTGTAGAAACATTACAAGAAGGGACCCTCAGGAAGATGTTGGTAATTATTCGGGCAGCGATAGAAACAGTTTAGCACAATTCTACAAGGGCTCCAACATGCGAAGTGTTCTATAGGGGCATAAGGGCGTTAACTAAGAATGCAGCTTTGGCGGATACATTCTGGTATAACCCTATAGGACCCACAAAGAAGTGCTATTGCTTACTGTTCAGACCTCTACATCATGGTTTGCAACCGTTTTGGGTTCAGGGTCCTGTTTTTGCATAGCACGCGATCAGGGTTCAGGGATCTGGAGCTCTGCTTTTGTTCGAGACAAGTACTTGGAGGATCATGGCACTCAGTAAGTAAGGTTGTAAGTACCTTAATCGGGGTTATAGTAATTATAAGTGTAGTTACTCTGTTTATAACCCGAGTTACTCAGTCCCATGATCCTTTAAGTAGGGGCTTAGGGTGTATACCTTGCCTCCACACCTTGAACTCCTGAATCCAACACCCAATAGCCTGAGGGCCCAGAGCCACAAGCCGCTATATAGGCCACGGAAGCCCCAAGCTCTCAGCTCCCCACCTTGAACCCAGGATCCAAACCCACAACTGGCATGAACCCTGGGGAGTATCTTGCACATCATTTTTTTGAAAAACCTAAGCATGCTTGGAGCCTCCTTGGCACCAGATACTGTCCCCTGTTCTCAATATTGCAGTCATGCTTGTATTCAGAGGCATGGTGCCCACTCAAGGCTTCACTTTCACAGGCAGGAAAGTTAGTTACCAAGCGAAGTATTTTCTGTTTCTTTCTGGCGGCGAATGCTATGCTGCTGTATCGTACATGCTGACCAGTTCGGCAAGGTCGACGACTGTGGCGGTTTGTCTTACCTTTGGTTAGTAGGGAATGGAAGAACGGTAATAATAGTAGTCATAATTGTACCCCATTCCTCCATTCCCTACTAACCAAAGGTAAGTTGCTACAGCCCTCTGTTGCCACGCCGTGCAAAGGACTTGGGGTCTAACTGACAAAGATTCTGAGCAATGCTGCTGGCACAATGCAATGATGGTCGTCAGCACGGTTTCGTGAGGCGCCCCTAATGTAGGGGCCTGAATTACCTTAATAACTAGAATAGGGTTTTGGGTATATTCTACTATATAACCCTACGGAAAATAATGGTAATTGTTAGGCTTCTTTATGAAACACTGCCGGCGCCTCCGGCCGCAAGCCGGGTGTCCGGGTCATCAAAGAACCTGCAACCACAGACACTTAGGGGTTTGGGGTTCAGGGTTCAGGGTTTAAGGTGACTTTAGGGCTTATAATTATATGGATACTTCGTGACGCAAGATTGTGTTTTAAGATCTGAGACGGAAAAGCATCAGCCTGCCTGTGAGCCTATCATCCTAGCTCATACGGCAAGTTAAAGCTGCCTTGCTGACCCAGCCCTTCCCACCTTAAACCCTAAACCCAAGAGCATCACCGAACCGTCCCCGGCACCCAAAGTAGAACCCTGGACCCGAGGTTGAAAGGCCCCTGGCCGAAGATTACCAGGACTTCAACTAGGATGCCCAGTAACCGAGGAACAAAAAAGGGCTCCCTTTTTTGGTATTAGATAACTTTTTTCAGGAACCTAGGACTTTATAAGGAACCTAGGACTTTATACGGAACATAGAACTACAAAAAGGGAATAAGGGTACTACTGGTCAATGTGGCTAAGTTTGAGGCTTTGCTCTGCGATGCTCTGCGACCAGCCCGGAAGTTCACGTCTTGCGAATAAACTCACGGTCTGTTTGGGGCTGGGGTCTAACTTCGGGAAGGCACCGCGGCTTTCGGCGGATAGGATATTCCGGGTGTCATGACTGGGGAGTTGGGCTTTAAATTCAGGTTTAGGGCTTCAGGGTTTAAGGGATGAGTGTGATAGACCTCTGTAGGTTATTGGGGGGTTGTTCACTCAACACTTCACCAGAAACTTTAAAAACTAAATCTCAAACCCTGAAGCCTGACGTCTACGTTAGAGGAACCTTGCAAGTCGAGACGAAGCACAAGCTCTAGACACCGCGACCAGCCCGAAAGGTCTTGACTGCACCCGCAAGCAAACCGGACATACCCAGTAAGTTCTTGAAACAAACGGCACCAATACTAACAGCATTGCAACGTTACGCAGTAACGGTTGGATAGTCGTAATAGCAAACATTGTCGCAATCACAGGCGGCCACCATGCGGATCTTAGACTTCCTCTAAGGGTTCCTTGTATAGGAGATCTTTACAGGCTCTGTGACGGTTTGAAACAAGGCTTCTATAATGGTCTCGGGATTCACCGGCAGGATCAGAAGACATAGCTGATATGATTACAGTTGGTGTGCCTTGCTTCTTGTTCGCGGCTGCCCGCTCGACCTTGGTCCAGAAACGATGTAGGGTGCAAGAGACATGTTTTAGGGTCTAGGGTTTGAAATGCTGTATGTGAGACCCTGTATCGATTGTGTTCGGTTTAGGACGTTAGCGCTGGAGTCTTATAGAAGCACCTTCGCGTACTCGGAAGCACAAACCCAGAAGCAGTTTACAACACCTGCAACCACGCCCTCAAGTAGGGGTGACACCAACTGCTGAACACACACCCGGAACATAAATCCCCGAATTGCGCTCGAAATGCGAGGTCCCAAGACCGAATGGTCGTAAACCCGACCCTTAAACGTTGACTTACGGACCTCAACCCTTAAGAGCCAATATAGTAACCTTTATAGTAAGCCTGTCAGGTAGCCAGGTAGCCCTTATATCATCCCGTGCAAGCACCTCAAACCTCCTGGAAATCCAATGAGTCGTCTTGCTAGAAACTGTAGATTCGTGGCTCGACCTGCGAGGCATCAAAGAGTGCTCAACGGTCACCGAAAAGACTAAGATTGAATATCAAAAAGAGAACGGATTCAACTGTAAGCTTCCGTAAAAAACCTTGCATGCATCTTGAAGCAAAAGGAGCCCATGGATTCTTATTCCCTAAAACACTAAACATCAAAGTCTGAACTCCTGGATTGTTTACAAGCATAATTGACAGGCTTAATCTTTTCAATGGGGTCTGTAGGGTTGATAGCACGTATAAAAGGGTTGAAAGGGTCTTTAGGTAAACCCCAACGTCCACATCCTAGTCCCTAAACTCGAAGCCCGGAGTTGTCTCGTGTGGACAGAAGTCTTGTTTCCTTGGCAGCTGAGGCCCGGACACTGGCCATGTCGCCATCGATCTCCAGGCCTGAGCAAAGTGGAAGTAATCGTTTCACGTAGTTTAGGATTGAGGATTCAGTGCTTTGGGCTGGGGGTTTAGGGCATGGCCTTTTATCTCTTCCCCCCCCCCCCCCAGCCCCTTGCCTGAGATTAGTTTTATTCAAGGGGTCGGTTTGAGCATCTTCAATTTGGTCGCCCTACAGAATCAAAGGCTCTGGTGTATCCATCTAAACCCTTGCTTTCTACGTTCCTGCGGTTGCCACAGCCTGCAGGTGCCGGCAGTGTCCTTGGTCCTACGTTCCTGCGGCTTCTGTGAGCTGCAGTTCTTGCAGCCAATTCACATCGCACTCGCAGTTGCAATCGTAAGGTTTCGGAGGTGGAATGACCCCCAAACCTAAACTCTGGGAACTCACACGTTCTGGTGCCCAGTCGCTCTTACAATCGTGGATGGGGTAATCCCTAACTGTCCTAATTGTACAAAAGATAGAGACGAGGATAGAGAGAGAGAGAGAGAGAGAGATCTTCGAAACAGGACTCTCAGGGCACCAAAAAACAGATAAACAAAGCTTGTGGTAGGGATATCTTACTTAAATTCCGTTATCATCAAGCCCAATAAGGTAGGGATATCCTTGTGAAATGCTTATGATTATGTCCTTTTCTCGGGATACAGGTTAAGTAGCTAGTTGTAAGCGATAGGTCCAAACCCTCTACCCTTGGGCGATCCTTAGAGCCTCCCTGGGCGATCCCAATCGGGGCTGCTCCCATAAAAGCAGAAAGACAGCAACAGGTTGCAGAAGACTGCTATAGATTCGTCAAGATCAGTTTGGATCGAACCCAAAGATCGAGAACATGTTCTGTCCTGTTGCTCCCTTCTCTTCGGCTGCATTCCGGCCAAAATGCCCTCGGGGAATTTCGCTTCGATAGTGGGGAGGGTTTGCTAATCGGAGGAGGAGATTACTCATACCACAGCGTCCAAATACATACCCCGAGCGTACACACTCCCTGGGTCAAGTTTATCCTCGACAGATGTGTTCACACATGATGAGTCAGGTTCCGGTTCTAGCGATACTGGCATTAAGCAGGGTGCATGGGCGTAACATTCAGGGTGTGGGGCTGCTTCCCGAAAGCCTAAGATGCCCTAAAGCTGAAACTCTAAACCTTAGCCCCAAAGGCCCTAGGGCTCCAAATAGCCCTAAGGCCTCGTGTAGCATGGTCTTTCGGCCCAAAAACCTGAAAATATGAGTCCTTACCCTAAGGCCCTAAAGTAGCTCCTTTTGGGGGTTCATATTTAAAATCCTATTAGGTAATCCCCAAAAGGAACTACTTTGGGGCCTATGGGTAGAGACTTAGAGCCCTAGAGTAGAGGTAAGCCTTAATTGCAGGCTAAACCGGATCTAAGGTCTCGGGTACACGCTTCCGCTAGGGGACCCTGCCTTCGGCTGCCGCGAAGTGCAAGAGAGCTTTGGCATCTCCGTCCTGGGAGCTTTGGTGGGCTTTTGTAGGGATCTCTTTTGAGGGCTCCGAAGGGATCTTTAGGTTCCTTTACCCTATAGGGATCTAGGGACTCATATTTTAAGGCTTTTGGGCCCAAAGACCTTGCTCTATAAGGCTTTTGGGCTATGTTGATGCCCAGGGGTAAGGGATCTATGAAGGTTCTGTAACGGATCGGGTGTTTGTGCGGGAGTTTAGTTAAACTTGCAAATGTCTTACCCGCGGCCCACTTGTGAACGAGTCTCGAAGCATGCCCACCGAAGCACGAACTGACTGATCCGAAACAACAAGATTACACCACTGAGCTGCCGGCAGAGACCATGATGACGAAGAGGGCATTGCCTCAGCAGTTCTCGCGAAGCAACGAATCATTTACAAGGGCGAAGAGCCAACCACGACTCATCTCTGAAGCTTAACCGCCCTCGTGCCTCAACCTTGCCTTAGCTCCTAAACTCCCCAAGCTCTAATTCAAAATTAAACCCTCAACCGATCACCCGAGACCCTCAACAATAAACTCCAAACCTTAAACTGTTCGCCAAACTCTCCTGTAATCCGATATTCTGATATGTCGCGCCTCCCGAAGCCCTCAACGTCCCTATTCCCCCTCTACACCAAAAAACTGACCCCCGCACCAGTAGATGTTATCTCCTACTGGACGGAAGCTTTGGAGGACGCCGCTCAGGATGTTAGCGATGGTCTGGGGTTTAGGCCTTTGCAGTTTAGGGTTTAGGGGTTTAGGGCTTAGGGGTGTCTTCGACAGTACGGTGGCCAGCAAAGCTTGTCTCTCAATAGCAGTCTGTTCTCCTTGAAACAACAAAACCTGAAACCCCCGACCCCGAATCCCTGCACCATGAAAGCCGAAACCCTAAAATCCTAATGCCCTAGACCCTAAATCCTGAAAGCCCTCAACTACAAACAGCCCCCCCCCGGCAAACCCCCAACGTCTGAGCTACGTGATGGCACCACAGCACTACGACTTCCCGTCTCCGGGGTCAAAGGAGGGGTGCCTATGCGAGGCCTCAACAATTAGAACAGTGTTTAAGGGAAGTCGTTTAGGGCTTAGGGTTCTGTTTATTGATACTAGTAGAAGGAGCCTCAGGAATACGGTTCAATATTACATTATACAGTTGTAGGAGTCAGGGTATTGCCCACAGCTGTGGGTGAAATCCCGAGCACGTCCGGTCCAAGCGCCGAACCGTGCCAACGTGCCTTTCCGGGGATAGGATAAACTTCTGCTTAAAGGAGCTGTGGATGTGCAGGGTTGGGGGTTTAGGGGTGTGGCTAAGGTTTTCGGACATTCACTCGCAAACAAAACCGAGCATCGAACCTTACTTCGGAAAGGAAACTGACTGGCACGTGGGAGTTGCTCTGACCTAGCACGTGGAGCAGTTGGTCACAGTCTCCAAACGCAAGCATACCTCTCAACCGAAGAGCCACCGAACACTACGAGCCATGAAGGCACGAAAACAAAACTCGTAAACGTATAGCGTAACTATAAGCAAAAGCAAGCGCAGCTTTCACCACAAGTCCCCTGGCTCCGTTCCCCGCCCGCTACTTAAACCCAACCTCGCGACTCTTCACCCTAAACACCTAAGCCCCCCTTGGCCGCAAACATGATCTCGATCTAGTTTGCCGACGCAAGCGAACGTTGCAGCTGCAGCGTTTCAGACAGCAGTTCATCCAGACGAAAGGGCGCGCGGCTCTCTTATGTTGATTCGGGGAAAGACTGATCACCCAGGGCCCCAAAGGCCCTTCAACAGAGCCCTTATGGCCCTTATTAGTGGGTATGTGGGGTACGATAGAGGGTAGTTGGGGGTCTGGGACTGTCCTTTGAAAGATGCCCTCAATCCGAAGCCCCAGCCGATCGTTCAGGGTTGCAGCCCCCATGG
Source organism: Symbiodinium sp. CCMP2592 (assembly GCA_905221615.1). NCBI lineage: Eukaryota > Dinophyceae > Suessiales > Symbiodiniaceae > Symbiodinium > Symbiodinium sp. CCMP2592. Next base: position 47,387 of record CAJNDT010000973.1, on the reverse strand, counting down.
AGTCTGGTGCTCTGGGATCTCAAACGTTAAGGGTTTTTACTTCAAGGACCATGGGACCACGTAGCTCAAGGGTTATCTATGAGGTATCTGTACTTCTAACTACTTATCTCCCCAAGGTGCTCATAACTTTTCTTACTAAGTCCCATGATCCTCCAAGTAGGGTTTAGGGCCAAGGGGTTTAGGTGAGGGTAAGGTTTCGGGCTTGAGTCACTGACGTGCCTCACTATTTTAGTATGCGGTTTTGCAGGTGCTTTTTGTTAAAGGAACATTTAACGGGTTTACAAGGATTCATAAGATTATGTGATCTTCTCGAGAGCTCAAACCCGAAAATCAAAACTTGCTGAGCCCTAACCTCTGAACCCGAAGCCTCGACTTAAACTTGAAAACCTAGAGCTAGACCATCAATCCTCAACCCTCTAGAACCCTGAACCCGAAACTTGTTGAGCCCCAACGTATAATATCGGGTCCTTAGCCACTGAATTAAGGTTTGGGGTTCTTTCGGAATACGATGTCACAAGTTACTCACTCTGCTCCCTTTCAGAATTTGTGCAGATACCTTGATAGCAGAGTCCTGATGAACCATCATGGGCAAACCGTCAATCCCCGAGGTCCGTATAGTACAGACAACTGATGTGAATGTTACATCCTGCACCGAAAATCCTAAACCTGAAACCCCTCCACCCCAAGCCCTTCTCGATGCCTCTGAAGCCCTGGTGCCCTCCAACTCAGCAGCTGATGTGGCGGCTTTCACCTTTCAGTGCATCTACTTGGAGTTTGGTTTCCCGGTGTTTTGTTGGTGGGAGGGATTCGGTGTTGAGCTGTTAGGGTTTAGGCTAGATGTTTTCAAAAACTTTGTAGGGAGGGTGGGGCTTCGGGCTCGGTCTAAAGTGCGACCGGTGAGGTTTCGGTAAGGTTTAGGGCTTGGTGTTCAGGGTTCAGGGCAAACCTAAACCGGCACTCAACCCCAAATCCCAAACCCTGTAGGGCGGCAAATTTGCGATTCTACGTCTTGCGTTTCAGAAGCTCCGGTCAAGCGCATTGGAGTCAAGGTGAAGGTGGACAGTGCAAGACTTCCGTCGCAAGGACTGTATGTGTGTATGATAGTATTATATATAATTATATATATATATATGTGTATACAGCAGGGGTTTGTTTGAGTTCTCGTAAACTGTGTTGTATCATGTAGACAGAGGAAGTAGATGCAAGACTCTTGCTAAATCCTTGCCTATAGCGTGAAAACAGCAAACTTCAAAACTCGGGCCTGCAGTGCGCCGCTTCCTGTATGTGTATGGATATGTGTATATACATATATATATATATATATATACTACCGCAGGACGAAAGTTCGCCATACAACATGAAGTTGAGAGATCACCGCATGTTCACCCCTTTTCCCGCGTAGAATCCTAGCACAACCCCGCAAAGCTCTCCGCCGGAAACTATATAATAATATAAATTTATTCCCGGAAAGTAATTACTCCGCCACGCTGGCCACGTAAAATGGGTCTTGGGGCTCTCCGCCTCTCCGCGGCATACATCTATGTTATAAGCTGCATGTCGAAACTTTCGGCCCGGTGGTGATTTCCGCTAAAGCCTAATTAGTCCAGCCTGGCTCCTCTTTTTCTCGTGCAGACCAGGACTGCAACACCCAGAATGCCCGCTGATTTCCGCTAGAGCCTGCTTAGTCCATCCTGGCTCCTCTTTTTCTCGTGCAGACCAGGACTGCAACACCCGGAATGCCCGCTGATTTCCGAAACACATCCTAATTGGTCCATCCTGGCTCCTCTTTTTCTCGCGCAGACCAGGACTGCAACACCCGGAATGCCCGCTACCGCAGGACGAAAGTTCGCCATACAACATGAAGTTGAGAGATCACCGCATGTTCACCCCTTTTCCCGCGTAGAATCCTAGCACAACCCCGCAAAGCTCTCCGCCGGAAACTATATAATAGTATAAATTTATTCCCGGAAAGTAATTACTCCGCCACGCTGGCCACGTAAAATGGGTCTTGGGGCTCTCCGCCTCTCCGCGGCATACATCTATGTTATAAGCTGCATGTCGAAACTTTCGGCCCGGTGGTGTATATATATATATATATATATATATTCACACACCCGAATTCAAATCAGCTAATCGTGTAACCTTGCATCGTTCATGGATCAGGCTTCGGCTTTTAATTTTGGGGGCAACGTAAGGTCCAACGATCGAGGATGAAGAGTTACTGCTTTCCCTAATGACCCATGCACACAGTGTAAACTTTGGTCTTAATGTAGTCTCTTACAGGTACTTTTTGGACCGAAGTATACACTGGTACATGGGGTTCAGCATCGCAGTTTGCGGGCATGCTATGCTCAGTGTATTATGACGGGGGTATCTCGCGACTCGCCACTCTTGCTTGAGTTCGTGGTCCATAAACAACCCCTGCACCATTAAAGCCCAACCAATCCCTGAAATTCGTCGACAGGGCACAAAATCCAAGAGCTGGATGCTAACGGAAACTAACCCTCTGCATCTCGAATTAAAGGGTCCCAAGGATCCTGGAATCCAAGGACAGGAGACTCCAAGGACAAGAACAACTGACCTGCTCCAGCGCGGCCGCAGCGTCTTTAGAGAGGGAGGCGCAACCTCGGCGTGCGGGCAAGGACGTTGAGGAGACGGCTTGTAACCGATTTGGGTGCAGCGGCATATGCGGCATCACCCTAAGTTCGCGCAACGAGCCTGCAAACGCTACGATAACCCGGCTTGCCCTAAAACCTAAGCCGTAAAACGGTTGCTTTCGATAGCCTTGCCAGGTTTGTGTGCAAGTGAAAGCTACGAAGCACCACGCCAAACTGATTTCGGCTCACGTAGGTTTTTTTTATTTTTTTGAACGCCTTTTTCCATCAGCAGATAGAATCCCAGGTCGGGAAAGCGGTTTACAGTACCTCGAACAAAACACGTAGGGTTTAGGGCTTAGGGTTAGGTGTATCCAGCGAGAGGTCTGCACGGTTGAAACTTTGGGGGCTAAGGTTCGCACTGATTACTTCAAAGCAGGTCGGACCCTTTGATAGCCTGCCTCCAACACATGAGGCCCGAAGCCCACAACGCCATCAGGCCTCTCACTAACCACAGCTTCCTTTTAAGGTTTACAGCTTAGGCGTTTACGGTTTAGGTTGATTTCCCTGGGGCCTTGCGTCTAAAAGTCGCCCAAGACCAACCCTCTCAGTAGGCGACTGATGCGCAGACCGCGTTGGCGATAGGGACAGGCAAGCAATGCCTCTGGAAATCTCAACCACATTCTCCAGAACCCGACGGAGTTAAATCCTTATCAACCCATAACATATGCAGGTAAGTGAAGAGTTTATGATGATGAAGGATTTTCGGACCCTTCGGGAACGGAGCTTTGGGAAAAAAGACTACGCGGCTTTGTGGCCGGCAGCCGTTTGTAGACTTTGCAGTTGTAAACAGGTACAGACGAAAACCCAAACCCTCAAAATAAAGCCGAGACCCCAGACCAGAACTCGAAAAAACTATTAAAGGCAACGCAGCCCTGATGGTATAACCCTAAGCCCTAAACCCTAAACCGGTATCCCTCAGAAGCAGCCCTGTAAAGCACCCCGCAGACCCCAACCAAAAAGCAGCTGGAAAACTGGGGATTTCGATCTCGGGTTCTGGGGGACCGATGAAGTCACATGCCATTTCATATTATCCTATGGTTAGATCTGTATGTTTAGGCCGATCTGTATGTTTAGGCCGACATGTATATGTATATATATATATATATACAAATACATAAATAGAGAGAGAGAGAGAGAGAGAGAGAGAGAGAGAGAGAGAGAGAGAGAGAGAGAGAGAGAGAGAGAGAGAGAGAGAGCGAGAGCGAGAGCGAGAGTGAGAGCGAGAGCGAGAGCGAGAGCGAGAGCGAGAGCGAGAGCGAGAGCGAGAGAGAGAGACTGACAGAGGAGAGAGAGAGAGAGAGAGAGAGAGAGAGAGAGAGAGAGAGAGGGAGAGAGGGAGCGAGGGAGAGAGCGAGCGAGCGAGCGAGCGAGCGAGATAGTGAGTTTGAGCGGATAACACTGGCACGACCTCTTAAATCCGCTTGACCCTTCGAGGCATTGCTTCCTACAGTCCTGCGGAGTGTAGCATCAGACACCCAAACCCAAAGCTCCGAATCCTGTGCCCTTTTATTTGGAGCTTAGAATTGAGCTTTTATTCTTCCGGTCATTATGGTCTTTGAGATTTTGGCTTCTCGGATTGCGAAACAGGCGTGGGGTTCCAAGCTTTGGGGCATTCAGGGCCTGTAGGTCTGAAACATAATGACACAATCCCTAAGGGTCCATGTGCCCAAATAGGGCTCCTTTAAGGGTGCCATAAGGGTTCTATAAGAGTACCATAAGGGTTTAGGGTTTAAGGGTCCATATGTACTCATATAGCATATACTTGGGCCCCAATGTACCTCAATAGGGACTACATTAAGGCCCAGGTATATACTGTATGAGTACATGGACCCTTAGGGAATAGCTTAAGCCCCAAACCCAAAGCCCCAAATGCACGACAACGTCGAACTTGACTCACAGGATTTCGGGTGTCGGGTTTCGGGCCGCGGCCTGAGTGACTGAAAATTTAGAGTCAAGGTTTAGGGTGTATGGTAGAGGGTTTAGGGCTTTGGGTTTAAATCGGGGCTTTTACAACTGGGCAACTGTCAGGGGGATACTAAGAAGATATCTGGGGCTGTATTTCAGGAGATATACTACTAGGGTTGATGATAGACATGTATGCAAAAGCTGTATGCCGGTGGACCGGTGATCTGATGGCGTAGGCCGGGGATCTCAGATGACACGGGTCGAAAGTCAAGTACACAAACCCCAGGACCCATCACACGCCTCCTCGGTCTGTGAATGTATGTCCACCCGGACTCAGACTTTACTGGAGGGCGAAGCCCACCCACCAGAGCATGAAAGGATGATGAGTGCGGTTTGCTTTCAGGAGTCGGTCCGGGAGGCGCCAACCCGATGCATCGAACGCGCGTGTGTTTAGAAACCCTATAGCCTTTCTAGACCTCCGCAAACGAGCTCAAGCAAAAACGGTCTCATCGATTACATACATCAGCAGCATGTTGTCATGCAAGGGTCAAATCTGCCGCGCTAGATCCACAGATGACAGAAGACATCACCATGGTTTCGACGCTGGGCCTCAATCTCATCTTGAGCCCCCCGCGTCCAGATTAGCGGCATGGAAGAAATCTTCAGGCATCAGTCCCAAAGGCTCCATGTACCTTTATAGTAGATGCTTAGCCCTTAAAGGGGTCCCTATATAGATACTTTAGGGCCTAAGCATATACTATAAGGGTACATGGAGCCTTAGGGAGTCGTAACTCAAATTGTGCATTGAGGGTCCAACCCTTGCTGCTCGGCCTCGCACTGCGCAAAGACCGCCTTGAATCTGGAGATCATGTTGTGGTTCGATCTGGACACAGTCTTCCCAATGCGCTGAGAGGCAAGCGTTCTACACTTCCAGTCTGCACTGCGGTGTCTGCGAGGCGGCACGTGCTTCGATCCCGTACATCGCGCGCAGACGCAGTTCGGTCTCCTGCGGTGAAACCGATGCATCAACTGGCAGTCTTCGGTTTGCCTCCTTTCCAGTAGTGTGACTCAGCCGAAAAGGGAGTTTCCGAAAACCAGGGGTACCGTATTTTGGGTCGTTATAATCAGGATCCTACTGTTTAGGGTACTATATTAGGGTCCCCTATTTTCGGAAACTCCCAAAAGTGGCACCCATAAACACAGGCAGCCCTACACTCACTCGCCCAACGCTCGAAGAGCGGACGGCGAGCAACTGAGGTTGGACCCGAAATCTAAACTCTACTTGAATTGAAGGTTATAATTAGGGTAACTATACCTACAACTACTTACAACCCCAAAATTAAGGTACTTATAACCTTACTAAGTCCCATGATCCTCCAAGTACAGCCCACGTACATTACATTGCCGACTCCGACACGCAGCCTGAATCCTTGTGCCTACGAACTCACCTACGGACTAACGACCCGAGGGCGTTCAATGTGCTCTAACAAAGGCGCCCTTAATAATTAGAATAGGGTTTTGCGGCCCGTTATACTATAATTATAAAAAGAAACCCCCAAAACAGTACATAGGTAATTATTAATTATAATAAGAAAACCCCCAAAACAGTATGAGTATTTACTAAATATAATGAGAAAACCATCAAAAAACAGTATAGGTATATTATGCTGTTTTCGATCCGTCGTCTGAACCCGCAACCAAGTGACTAAATTCCCAAGCAGCCGACGACTAGTTGGACATGAAGCCGCGTTTTAGGGGTTTATGGTGTGAGATTTCGAGTTGATGGTCTGAGTTTTGAGGTTTATAGCATCCTGAGAAGCAGGCATGTTCCAGAGAGCCGCAAAGAGCGCAGATCTCCTGCATATGGCTTACTTGGAGGATCACGGGAATTAGTAGGTAAGGTTGTAAGTACCTTAATTAGGATTATAAGTAGTTAAGCATAGTTGCCCTAATTATAACCCTAGTTACTAAGTCCCATGATCCTTTAAGTACGGCTTAGAGGAGCTTGATGCTTGCTAGCCTTATGGGGGCTTTCGAAGATTCGGGGTAATTATTATGGTCCTTATAGGAAAGATCCTACTATTTAGGGTGCTATATTGGGTTCCGCTATTTTCAGAAACCCCCTTATACTACAATCAAGCCACAACCGACTCCAATAATCTACAAGATACCATTATCCTTTAACCCATTGTTGGGGTTGAGGCTTAGCTAGCAATTGCACAGCCTTGTGTACCTGACATGGTGTATCGTAACTTGAGGTCAAACCCACAAGGCGGAACCTGGCTCCTTCACTTAATAAGAGCCCTCACGAAGGCCACAATGTAATCCCTCCTTTAACCCACCCAACCCTACTTTTTTGTAGGGTCCCTATAGATCCCATAGTAGGGTTTATAATAAGAACCCACAAACCTCCTTCATAGGCCTTTAGGTCTCGCAAAGCAGGAGTTCTGGATTCAGTAGTTGTAGAATCCGGGGACTTGAAATTTACAGCGACGGCCAGGCTTGTAAACGGAAGGGCTGCTGCTGACCCGAAGTAGTGAAGGAAACTCTCAAGTCTAAACCCTGCAAAGAACATCTGTATAGAACCATCTCTCAGTAACGAGACCATTACGTGGCCGAATCGTGTCCGTGATGGCCGACACATCAAGTCATACTCCATATAAAATAATCACAAGGACCCCTACCTGGACCCCAAAAGTATGTAGAAGAATAGCCTTTTATGGGTATTGGGCCAGTATCTTACCTACTTTGGGGGGTTTACGGTAAGGGGTGGGGGGGGCCTTAATGCGCATAATAAGGACTTAATTTATTAATAAGGCCTATTTAAGGAAGTATCGTCTCCTACCCCCCTCCCCCCTGCCCTTCCTAAGCGTCCCTATGATATGAGGGAGGCACTACAAGGAATCCGAACTCTTGGAGACCAAGCCCTTCATGCCCTGTCCGAAAGCTGCTAAAACATTCAAAGCACCTTCCAACACACTGTTTCAACGTTGTCAAGCCCATCGGCCTGCCTCTTCTCCCGTTTCCTCAAGCACTGGCTTCTTGCTTTCGCGCCTTTCGGGACCTTGGTGCACGGCGTCACTCAGAAAATTACTGAAAGGAGCAGCAACATATTAGGGGCTGAGATTTCAAAACATGGCGCCGCAGCATTTACCCCTTGCCGGGACTCGCCTGGTCCAAATGGTCGGTGGGGTACGTTATACTCCACTGCTCTAGACTCTCTGGCCCGGTTGAAGGTTGAAGTGAACCCATCCACAGGGTTCGGAGTAATTGCAACCGTAGTGGGAAGCTGTTACTGTTGGTGTACCTTGAGAAGAAGCACTCAACAATCTCCCGCCTGCATGTGAGTGATACTATAACTTGGGGTCCTTCCTCGCAAAGGGCAGAAGATGGTACAAGATGTTCATAATATTGAGCCCCCCACTTAACTGCATATTCGAGAACCCTAAACTCCTTAAGAACCCGGGCTCCGCACCTCCTTGGCGCCGAGTCGAGCGTGCGATGCGCACTTGAAACTCCTGCTCAAAGGGTCAAAGGGCTCAGGTTTGCTTTTTATGTGGGGGTGGGCTCCTTTTATCACCTTTTCGTCCGCGCTGGAGAGGGAACGGTTAAGAGCTTTGGGCGTACCGGAAAGTAAGCCTTGAAGCAAGGTAATCGAAACTGCTTCTTGGCGACTTATGACCCAAACCGCAACTGAGTACTTACGGCCATATAGGGCCATACTGCAATTTCAGAAGTAAATACGGGTCGGAATAACTGGAACCAGGTTTTGGTAAACATCATGCTATATCAAATTAGCACGCAATAAAGAACTTTATGGACTAATGTTAGTGACATTTACAACGGGGGCTTCTTTAATTAGTCGTGATGATGAGCAGGCGGGAAACGAGAGCTGACGCAGTTGGGCATGCCTTAGTAGTGGAGGTGGGCTTGAGGATCATCCTCTGGATCAGGCGTCTAGCAGACAATGTGTTGGGTTTAAGGTTTAGAGATTAGGGTGAATAACTATAGTGCTTTGGGTGGAAGTTAATAATTTAAGGATTTTAAGGGTTGCATCAACCTGGACATGTTAGTTTAAAAAAAACATAGGTTTTTAGGTTTTTCTCAACCTAAAACCTAAAACCTATTTTTTTTTAAACCTATGTGGGCTTTGGCACCCTGCTGCAGGCTTGAGGATCCTCCTGGTTTCGGCTTTGCTTTCCTCCGCAACCCAGGAACTAGACATGCCCCTAAGGGTCCATGTACTCATATAGTATATAGAGTGGCCTTAGTGTAGTCCCTAGTTTAGGTACATTAGGGCTCAAGTATATACTATATGAGTAGGTGGACCCTCAGGGTGCGGCACTAAAGATTTAAGCATGTGCATGCGAAGCAGCAGTGTCAAGTGTACAAACCAAGCCCACAGTGTGGTTCCGGAGGGCAAGCGAATGCTAACACAAATTCGTCGTTTCAATCTCTGTCTGGGTTGCACCATCATGCATGATATGTATGCATCTAGAACTGCGTGTACCATGTGCGTACCCTGAACACCAAACCTCAAACTCTACCTATAGCGAACTCCATAAAGTTGGAAACAGGATTAAGGCCAATATGTGATTTTGATTTCCTATACATTGCTCTTACGGGATTGAGGCTATTGGGTTTCCAACTTTGGGGGTTTCACCCAAACTCCAAACTCTAAACCCTAAACCCTAACCCTAAACTCCAAACCCTAAACCCTAAACCCAAACCCTAAACTCCAAACCCTAAACCCTAAACCCAAACCCTAAACTCCAAACCCTAAACCATCAACCGTCCCGGCCTCTTCACCGAGAGGCAAACCTGGAAAGAAGCTTCAGTCAAGGCGGCTACCGCAGGAGCATCCATAATTAGAATAGGGTTTTGACGGCTCATTATTATAGCAAAATATACCTACCTGGACACCAAAAGTATGTAGAATAATAGCCGAGCCTTTTATAGGTTTTGGGCCAATATTACTCGTTATTAAAGCCCCTAGAAATCATAAACACCACCCTAAACCCCGTACTCTATATGCCATGACAGCCTCCGAAAGAAAACGATAGGCCCAGCCCCAGAGCGTCAACTTTAGGCTCAAACTTCCGGACCCCCTAAACTTACCTTTGGTCAGCAGGGAATCGAAGTTATAATTGTACCCTTCCTCCATTTCATTCCCTACTAACCAAAGATAAGTAAACCCTAAACCAATGGCTATGCATGGAACAGGAAAGAATTCAGGGTTGAAGGGTTTGGGGTTTCGGGTGTAGGGTCCAGGTAAACCACAAAAAAACTAGAAAAGGCTATTAAATACTTTCCGGGTCCAGGTAAACCCTAAATCTCTTAGGGTGCTTTGGAGTCGAGTTCGCAATTTCCTTGAGGTGGTGGAGGGGGTGATGTGTTACCCTAAAGCTCCAAATAGGCCAAATGCTTCTGATAATACGGTCTTTAGGCCCAAGAGCCTCAAAACGTGAGTCCTCAGAGCCTGAGCGAGTTCGAGTTTACCCTGGGCATCAAAAAGGCCCAAAAGCCTTATATAGTATGGACTCTGGGACCATAAAAAAGCCTTGATATATGAGTCCTTGCATCCCTAGGGTTAGGGCTTTGAGCTTCGAGGACTCCTCCAAAGCTGCAGCTTCGAGGACTCCTAAAAATGTTGGCTTCGGGGTTTACGGTTTAGGGTTTAGGGGTTTAGGGCTTACGAGTTTAGAGGTTTAGGGCTTAGGGGCTTAGGATTCGGGTTTGGGGTTCAGGGTTTATTCCTAAGGGAATATCGGGTTTCAAACTTCAGACCGCAAACCCTATAACCCCAACGCCCTTAGGCGGCGGCGGTTCTTGCCACCCCACGTCTGAAGAGCGCCGTTGGCCTGCGAAACTCGGTGGCTCTGGAGTTAGCCCGCTTTGGCATACGACTTAGGGTTTAGGGACTTAGGGCTTGGGGAACAACTGGTAGCGCTAATGCTGTCATTATTAACATCATGGGTACTAGTTGCAAGTGCCAATATCAGGAATAGTACCAGGAATATGCATGTCTCTCTAAATTTCGGGAGCTGTTATTGACCTGCATTTCTTTGAGAATGCTCAAGGCCTACATGTTCAATGGCTCCGATATTGGCTTGTCACCGTGCATATACATACTGGTTTGCATCCCTGGTCAGGCCACTACCGTTCCTTTCTGAGTGGCTACCGACAGCTTCCAAATGGCAGTGCCAAATGGATGGGGGTGCTTACAGATGATGAGAGAGAAGTTCGTCTATGCAGTGATTCCGACATGCGGCATGCGTATTCAAACCGCTACCTGTTTGATCTGTGCAGAGATTCCTTTTCATAATGATTCTCCAGCCTGAGTGATTGCATAGGTGCCGTAATGTTTTCCAGTAAATGATCACTGACTTTGCCTTGCTTGGTCATAATGTTGCGTGGTGCCTGCTTAGCCGCACGCTGCGGGGCACCTTCTCCGCTGGTGAGAATGTACCTAGTATAGCTTCATGCCGGACATTTAAGTATGATGTCTGTTCTCGAGTTGCGGTCGCATAGCGTCCCTGCAAGACTGGATGCTGCGTGCTGAATGAACGAAATGGAATTAGCATATGATCAATAATTTGGATTGTGCGCTCTGTTGGGGTCTAAAAGTCTAAATATCACGATTCTCGCCGGGCACTTGACGACTACTTGTACCACGACTCACTAAGATGCCAAACATATCTGGCATTATGGGTATAGTTGGTATAGTTATTATTGTACTACCAGCATCAGCACCAGCAGTGATGTTGACCGACGGTTGCTGCTACGAGTGTTCTCGGGGCCATCACCCCCGTCAGTACTGCTTTGTTGGTCAAACGTAAGTGCATACAAGCCTTGTACAGACACTAAAGAAAAACTCGTGTTAATAATGATTTCCTAGAAACCCAACCGCCGGTGAAACTCCAACGAACTTGAAGTGGTCCATTTCAAGCAACACATGTGGCAATATAAATAGTGGAATGCACAAACCGTAACATCTGCCATGTTTTCCATGTTGATGCTTCGACGACTGACACAAGAGACATAGATTGACCCAGGTACGTATGTATGTATATGTTTTTACAAACATTATATATATATATATATATGTATATATATATATATATGTATGCATGTATGTATGTATGTATGTGTGTATGTATGTATGTATGTATGTATATGTGAAGACAGATATCATTTCTATCTATCTATCTATCTATCGATCTATCTATCTAATCTATATACATATATAGACAATATGTAAAGATAGACACATACATACACATGTATGTATGCATGTATGTATGTATGTTTTCATGTATGTATATGTATATGTATGTGTATATGTATATGCATATGTATATGTATATGCATATGTATATGTATATGTATATGTATATGTACATGTACATGTACATGTAGATGTATGTGTATGTGTATGTGTATATGTATGTGTATGTGTATGTGTATATGTATATGTACATTATATGTATATGCATATGTGTATTTATACGTATATGTGTATGTATATGTATATGTATATGTATATGTATATGCATATGTATATTTATATGTATATGTGTATGTATATGTATATGTATATGTATATGTAGATGTAAATGTAGATGTATACGTATGCGTGCATGCGTGTATGTGTATGTTTATTTATACATATATATATATATATGCATGTGCATGTGCACGTGCATGTGTATGTGTATGTCAAAGCGAGAGTGTATTCGTGTGTATGTGTATGTGTACGTGTGTATGTATACCTCTGTACATACATACATACATATATATATATATATATATTGATACATATATACATATGTATGTATAGATACAGATGCCGACACACACTCTAGCACTCTGGAGCTATGTCCCAAACAACCTCCCGTTTATGTGCTTGGGAGCTGGCCCCAAACTAATAGTTTCTGGACCCCCTTCCTTCCGTAACACCTTAACCCTAAACCCTTAACCCCAAAACCCCTAACCCTAAACCTATATAACCGCTAAACCCAAACCCTAAACCCTAGAACCTAATCCCTAAACCGACAATCTTACACCCGTATTGAGACGATGGGGGAGACAAGGCCTCCTCCTCGTTTCGCAAGCGGACGTAGCAGACCTCGAGTCTTACTTGAAGGATTTCGGTCTTCGGCTTAGGAATGTTTAGGAGTTAGGGTTTAGTGGTTAGGGTTGTCTGTCGGTTTCGGGTTTTGTTCGTGGTTGCTGGAGGCTTCAGAGTTTGAAGGCGTAGGGGTCCAGGGTTTAAGGTGTGGGGTTGAGGGTCCGGGTGGAGAATGCAGGATCTTCAAAAGGGCACCGATCCTGCGATGATGTCACGGCGGAGTGCACCCGCACAGTTGCCGGTAGAAGTCATTCAAGAAAGGCACCGTCAACCTTCAACCCTCGGCCACAACCGGGCTCTTGTTAAGGAATTTAATTAAGTTACCATCCTAAGAAACCCTATTATTTACAATAGATGCTTGATGTGGTAACTTAAGTTAAATTCCTTAACGAGAACCCAGACAAGATAGAGGCCTGAATCATCAGAATGGGGCATCGGATATGTTGTACTCGAATGAAGCAGGTAATGAATCAGGCTTCTACATTCAACCCTAGGCCCTGGACCCTAGAACCACAAAACCAAACACGCCTCCAGGAATGTGAGTGTTGGGCGAAAGGCCGACAGCCCGGCACTGCAGCAGCTCTGCATGTTTGTCAGCTTTAGGGGATCACCCCATGATTTCACCACCGCCGCAGTGGCGGCGTACAAGGCGCCCGACGCGGTGCCCCGGCTGGACATGAATAGATCCCAGATTCCAAGAACTGGCTTGGAGCAGCCTTAAACCCTAAAGCCCTAAGCCCCTAAACCTCAAATTCCGAGCCCGGGTTTACGTGGGGCTTCAAGGTTTCGTGTCTCGGCTTTGGGGCATAGGCTGAATTCCCTTGCGACAAATCGGTGTGGGGGTTTACGGCACAGAAACCCCTCACCCTAGAGCCCCCAACACGAAAATTAAAAAGCTTCACACTTGCCTTCAACAGTCATATTGTGTCACTTGCTAAGCAGCTCCCCCTAAACCAATGAACCCCAAGCCATCAAACACCTACGCCCAGCCTGAGACTAAGTTCAGCCAACCCGAGGACACGGCGCCCCCATGCCAGTAATGGCGCACCGCCTGCGGACGGGAAGGAGGTCTTTTAGAGTTGGGATTATATATAGCTCAATTCACATACAAAAGCATCCTTGTATGATCTAAGGCAAAGTCCCTAACAAAGGTTTCGTACTTTAAATCTTGCACAAAGACCCCAATCAAGTTACAGTATGGTACGGGTATATTCCTGAAGGGGTTTGGGTATATTCCTGAAGCGGTTTGGGGGAGTCTCTGATATGAAGGATCCCGATCAAATCTTGTTCTTGAAAGTGTGATGGGGCCTCGGCCTTTGCCTACTGCGTGTCTCACCCTGGAGGGTGCACACCGAAAGCCGAGCCCCAGTATGATCACTCCTCCTCAGGGACTTTGGGCTTTGTCGCTTTAGGACTCTCCACCTTGAAACCCCGACCCGAAACCCTATAATTACCCGTCATGCATGCGCATCGGACGTCGGAGCACGATTTACACAATTGTATCTACAGCAAGATAAGTACCCGCATTGATGCAGATGTACTAGTATCAAAGTATCACCAGTTCTGCATGTATGCACGTGTGTATATATATATATACATATGTGTATGCACGACCATACATCCAGATGTATAGAGTATACACGCATATCGGCCGACAGACACAAGGGCAGGGGAAGAGGCCAGACAAACGACACTCCCACGCACTAGCAAAGTCGTAGAAAAGGAGCCCGGTCCTGAACCACACGTTTTCACCCTTGCTGTCCTACCCAAGAGCATCAGAAGCGTAGCAAAAGAGCCAGTGCCTGCTGTAGAGACCGCATATTGGGGTTGCTTGTGCTCTTGTTGCTGCTGTCTCTGTACTCGTGTAGATTTTGAGAGGCCGGCGCAAAGCCCGCCAACGTCGAATAGACTCCCAAACCCAAAACGGTCAGCCCCAAACCCCGAAAACTGGGAGTAAGGGTGCGCCGGTTGCACCCTGAACCCCAAGTCCCAGATCAAAGGAAATCCTGGAAACACATGGGCTGCCTTCTGAAGCTCTTTCCCACCCTCAATGCTCGTCCCATGTTGTCTTTAGGCTCGTGGTTTGGGTTCCTTGACAGAAACAACAGTGTTACTGTGCACCAGCACGGAACTGAGGCTCCAATTGGCGGCAATATAGCGGCCTTAATAATTAGAATAGGGTTTTGAGCAAATTCTACTATAAATATACTAAGAAACCGGCAAAGTAGTATAGGTCAGCATAACGGCCCCTATATTCCTCAGGGGGTGTTGGCAGCCCTCAAACTCCCATCGCGGAGGAGCCGGGGCGGCCTGGTAGTTTTTGTCCGCGAGTGCAGAGAGAAGGTCCTCCCAGGTAGGGTTTAGGGTTTAGGGTTTAGGGTTTAGGGTTTAGGGTTTAGGGTTTAGGGTTTAGGGTTTAGGGTTTAGGGTTTAGGGTCTTGGATCAAAGGGGAAAAGGACAGACCCTTAATGGGGACCACTACCCTGTAATGGGCTATATAATGGGTATATAATAGCTTTCTTAAGGGTCTATACCTAGGGGTCCTTATTAAAGGTCCCTCCTTTTACCCTTGGATTGGAGGTTCAGGGGTAGTTACAAGTGGGGCTATAAGTACGGTAGCTATTGTTATAAATCATAACCCATAGTAGAGGCCGTATAAGTACACTTATAACTACCCATGAACCTCCAAGTAGTGCGTGGGCTTTGGTGTTTCAGGGGTGGGGTTCAGAGTTCTAGGGGTACCACCTAAATCCACCTCTAACCTTCCTACTATGCATCCTGACCCTCTTATCCGAAAAGATAAATTCTGCGGTAGCTTCAGGCTTCCCGGAGTCAGGAAAGCGCTACTGAGGAGTGTCAGACTGGCTGACAAAAAAGTTGAACTGGAGCCGAGTCAAGCCTCCCTAGTAAGACCTGCCTGTTTCCAGATCCCGGTGCTTGGTCCACGGCGCCATAAGATCGGGATCAGCAAGGGCTCGAACAATCAACTAGCCCTGCGCGTTCTTCTTCGGAGCCGAGGGCGGAACCAGGCTATCCAAGCCTTGCCATCCCAGTAGAAACCTGGCACTGTGGAGTGTAAGCGGTGGCGGTCGCAACCGCCACCTGAGTGCCGGGAAACACCCATCATCCAGACCGGCACGCGAGCCCTGGCAAGCTGTGAGATCGTCAGTGGAGACAGTAAAGATCCGTTGCTGCTCAGCTCTGCTCCATGACAAAAGACGGACACTTCGGGCCTTCTCATCGCCGTCCTTGCTTGGCAGAACCAGGACACGCCTTTGAAGGAGATGTGCTCGGGCCCCTCCAGTGATGATTGCTTCCGTGCCACCATCTTCTCATAGGGACCCTTAGGGGGGTAGGGGGAGGGAGGTAGGGGACTATACTTCCTTAAATAGGCCCTGTTAAATCCTTATGATGGGCATTAAGGCCCCCTACCCCTCTCCCCCTACCCCCCTTACCGAAAATCCTAATGCCTCAACCACTGCAAACGGAACACTCTACCAACCACTTCCGAACCTCTCAACTCTCCGCAAGTAGTATACAAGGTTGAGGGTTATCTCGGCCTATACTGCAACAAGGGCCTGCAGCTTAACCCCGAAACCTTTACACGTACCCAATCTAATCTTAATCTAATTACGGTAAAACATGCTGCAAGGTGTGTGTCTTCATGGAAGACCCTAGCAGAGCCAATAAAAAGAACAGCCTTAAGGTTTAGGGCTTCGGGATTTGGGGAGTAGGGCTTACGGCTTTAGGGTTTTAGGAGTTTAGGGCTTAGGTATGCTGCGCCTGCTGCACTTGAGGGTCTGCATGGCTGTTGCTGCCCCACCTTCAGCTCAAGTGACGCGACTTCAAAGCTGATATCCTACTGTAATTCCGAGGCCCTGTAGACCAACCCCTCAACCTACAGCCCTAATCCCCGAAAGCCTTAACTGGACCATGAACCTGAAATGATTCTATGTCCACGGCCAGGTTTAAACGATGATCACTTAGGGCTGATAGGGTTTCTTGTTTAAGGTTTAGGGGTTTACGGCGTTTACGGTTTAGGGGGCTTCGGGGTTGAGGGTTTATAGGGGTTCAGATGAAAGTTTAAGGCTTCAGGGATTTTTCAAGTTCTTACGATGGGGGCTTGGGATCTCCACAGGGTCAAAATTAAAAGGCCCTAAACCCTAAACCCTAAACCCTACAGGGCTGAAGGGCCTTGAGGCTCGCAAGCACGACTGGATCGCATAGCACTGGGTTACCCTAAGGGTCCATGTACTCATATGGGTGGTTGTCAAAATGATGGTCCCTTTTTGGGTACCCTAAATACTAGGTGCCGTATTCTAATATGGACCCCACGAGGAACCCTAATATTGACAACCACCCATATAGTATATACATTGGCCTTAATGTAGTCCCTATGTAGGTACATTGGGGCCCAAGTCTATGCTGGATGAGTGCATGGACCCTTAGGGGCTATGATTGATGGCTAACATCTCCATAGCAAGACCTCGAAGCATACACTCAGCAATGTTCCTAACGAGCCCTATGCACACTCACACCAACTCAAAAGATGACCTCCGTGAGGTTTAGAATTTAGGGTTTAGGGTTTCGGTTTGACATTTTTGGAGAGTGCAAGCTTTCAATGTGGAGTGGAACCCAAAACCCGGAGCCCGAAGCCCGAAGCCCCGAAACCGTTCTAGAACCGCTGCATGAACTTGCGCCTACATCTACAAACATTCAGAGCTCCATGTTCAATTCAAGATTATGTTAATGGTGCTATGGTTTAGGATTTGGGGTTTAGGGGTTTAGGGTTTAGGGTTTGGGGAGGCTCCCGATCTGAGGAGCAGGCTGTCTGCAAACCAGGATGCACTCTCGTTGGAAGGGGCCTCACTGCTTCATTGCAGCGGCCGTCATAATTAAAATAGGGTTCCTTCAAAGGGTTGCTTGCACGGATACTATAAGGAGTATTATAAGGATATAGTATAGGGGCCTTAATAACTTGAAGAGGGTACCTTTAACGAGGTATAATGTTGTAGTGTGTTGTAGTTGAAGAAAAACAAGGAGACCTGAAGTAGTGCTAGTAGTTGCTCAGCCAAGTAGGTAAAGTAATGGCCCAACACCTAGAATGTCTGTTCTTCTGCATACTTTGGGGTCCACGTACTTGGAGTTTTCAATTTTTGGGGTGGGGAGAGGTCAATCCTTGTGGTTTCCCAAGGCAGAAGCTTCCCTAAAGAAGACACAGGCGCATTGATGCCTGGGCGCTCCTTTTAGAACCCGTACAATTTTTTGAATAACATCTTAAGCCTAGGTACCTAATCCTGCATACACCACTGCTTTCCAAGTTCCGTGATCCTACAGAATCCTACGCAGTGTTCTGAGCTCCGAAGCAGTCATTGAACGTTCGCAAAGACTTTCGATGGAGCTTAGGGTTAATGCGGTCTAAAAACATATCGATGTCGGCAGGGTTGAGGGACCCCTGCTAAGAGCCTGGAAGATCATAGCTGAAGCTAACAACCCTAAACCTCAGTCGAACAAATCCACCTCTAAACCGCTAAGCCCTAGACCCCTAGACCCTTAAACTCTAAACACCTAAACCCCCAAGTCCCCGAAGTACTTCCAAGGGCCCTGGCAGTCTGGAAGCTCATGGCTCGGATCTCCACAAAGGAAGCAGGCCTTTTGGCAGAGTCTTTTGTGGGGTTTGGGTTGTCGGCATTGTTGGGCTGTCGGGCATAGGTCTGAATCTTGGCATTCCTGGGCTTCATGATTTGGGTGTTTCAGAAAATTAGGGGTACCTTTTTGGGGGTTCCTTATAACAAGGATCCTAATTTAGTGTATTGTATTGGGGTCCCCTATATTGGGAAACTCCCATTTGGGGGTGAATGTATGGGCCGTAATGATTAGAAAAGGGTTTGGAGGAGTATAATCCCATGCACCATCACCAGTAGGTGTAAGGAATCCTGAGGAATGCTAGATATTTTGTTGGCCTTCTGGGGTCGTGTTCTTGTTCAGGCCTAGGAGTGAACATCTTGAGGCGCAGGCTGGTGCCTGTGGATGCTCTAGGACGATGACTTAGTTGCAGAGTGCATAAGCCCAAATCAGTTTAAACTTTCAGTTTTAAGAAGGCTTCATTATCCCAAAAAGTTTAAAGTTTATAAGCTCAGCTACTAAGATGACGGCTTGCTGGGAGCTTCGGGTTTGGGGTTTAGGGTCTTCGGCTGAGGGTCCGGGTATGGCTAGGGACTTCAGGCTGAGGCTTGGGATTTCGAGTTTCAGTGATGGGAGGCCAAAACAAGGGGGGGGTTAAGATTCTTGGGGTAGGGATTCCTTAATATGAACCCTACTATGGGAACCCTAAAGCCCTACTAAACCCCCATAAGGCTAAAGCCCCTTTTGGCCTCCTATGATTCAGACTATAGCCTTGATGGTTCGGGGGTGTTAACAGGCGGGGCGGGGGTATCGGCTTCCTCCCCCGCTGTCTTTGAAGCTCTGCCTACGTTTAGGGTTCCTTTTAATAAGGGTACTATAGGGTTCTATAATAGGGTTCCTTAAAGGGATCTATAGGGGCTCTATAATGGGGATCATGGGACTTAGTAAGTAAGGTTACAAGTACTTTAACCCTAATTATAAGTAGTTATAAGTATAGTTACCCTAATTATAACCCTAGTTACTAAGTCCCATGATCCTTTAAGTAGGCCCCGGCCTTCCAAACCCAAACCCGAAACTGTAAAGACGGCGATTCGAGCCTTGCGCATCTCGTGAGTCGTCCTCCGGCAGACATTCGTCTCTTCGGGCCCACTGGGGCTCCGAACAAGCCAAGTAGGTATGGTTTTGGTCGGTTTGTTTTGAACTCCTTTTCTCCAGAGACAGCAGGCTGAACTCTAGAAAGGCTTGGACTTTTTGTCAGTTTTAGGGTATAGAGTTTGGACCCGGGTCAGCGTGGCTTCGGATGACATCGTCTGTCTGCAGTTCGTTGGGGCTGTTTTGATGCATGGCTGCTACCAAATATGTATTGGCCGTCTTCTTGGTTTCGGAGAAGTGAGTATGTATATATATATATATATATATACTAAAAAGCTCTAACGATTAGGCCTATTCAAGGCACGTTTCAAGCTACCCATTTAACCATCCAGTAGTTGTCCGGTGTTAGGATGTGAGCTTCGGGATTGAGCTGTTTGGTGTCACGCTTGGTGTTCCGGATGAACAGTTTTGTGGGGTCCTGTACTTGGAGGATCATGGGACTTAGTAAGCCTAATTATAACCCTAGTTACTAAGTCCCATGATCCTCTAAGTATGACATAATGTAACGAAGAAGCAGAGTGGACTCCCACACAGGCAAGATAACACTCCTCTAACCAGGATTGCTGAAGCATCGTAAAGATCAGACTCTAATGTAGGAACCTGATTAAGAAACCCTGGGCCTATAACCCCACAATAGTAGGATGCATGTGAGGCCCAAGGTTTCTTAATCAGGTTCCTACACATCCCTCTTCTGCTGGCCCTTTTGGACGACACTGGGCGTGCATTCTTCGGGGATCTACATGACCCGGGACACTAAACCCGCAATCCGAAATCTTGGTGGCTGGGTACCCTAGCCCAAAAAAGGTTAACCTGTTGAATTCTGTCAGGGTTATATAAGCCCTAAAGGGTTAAAGGTTACCTACTCAGCCCCTAGGAAATAAACTCTGAACACTAAACCCTTCCAGAGAACATTTGTTTCTGAACGTCTCTGGCGAGCAAAGGTTGGACTCAGCTAGTTTTGACGTGCGATGCCCCCCAGCGTGCCCAACCAAAACCCGACAACGGGGCCTATAGGATTTTAAGGTTTAGGGGTTGATACGGCTTAGAGCTTTAAGGTTTGCTTTGGGCGCAGGACGCCGCACGAGAGGTAAGAAGGCAGTGTCGTTATTTGGAAGGATGCATTTGCTGGAAGTGTTTCCCAATCAAATAGATCTCCTTCAGAATCACTTCCAAAACCCTACATTGCCTACATAAAGCCTACACCCCACCCTAAACCCTAAAAGCTAAACCAAGGCAGAAGGGAGTCAGCACACTCTATCTGCGACTGATCACACAGTCGGGACCCATCAGCTGCCCATCTCTCGCCCCTGACTAGAAAAACTACTTGAGTCTTACCTTAGGTTTAGGGTTTAGGGGTTTGGGGCAGTCTTCATTGCAGTTGCTGTTTGGGGTTACTTTTCAGGATCCTATGTATATATATATATATGTATATATATATATATATATATCTGTGGTTAAGCTTAAACCAGGAGCTAAAACGGAGACTATAGGTAATCCGCATGAAACCCTTTACCGGGGTTGAGTTGCTCAGCTGTTAGGGGCTCCGGATATCAACACGCCAAGCTTGTATGATTTTTAAGATGTACCATTGCACCATTCTTACTGCCACGGCCTATACGGACTCCAAGCTCGTTTTCTTATACGGGCTCAGACATGTCTTGATCTGGGGATACGAACCCAATACGCACAGGGGCTGGGGTCCTAATACGATCATAGTCGGATTTCCTTTCCCTACTTCAGGGTCTTGACCATAGCGAAACCTTAAACGGAACTGCTTGGGAGGGTTTGGTTGCGGCCAAATAATACATCGTTTACCTTGACAAGTTCAGTACTACTCTGCTCTAACCCCAGGGACCCACTCTCCTATCGCTGATATGAGGGATCTCAGAAGCTGATATGAGGGATCTCAGAAGCCGAAGGGATTGGCAGCAGTTGAGAAATTCTCTGAGGTCGGGTCCCTTCTAAGATTCTTCTCACGAGTTTCCGTTGTTGACAGTATGGGAGGTTCCGAAAATTAGGGGAACCCTACTTTGGGGCCCTTATGATAAGGATCCCACTATTCAGGGTACTATACTAGGGTTCACTATTTTCGGAACCTCCTGTATTGCTTCTATCATCCTTATTGTCGCTGCAACTATGCATTGCTTTTCACTTCTTGCTTGTAAATTTGATAATAACGCTCAGCGAGAAAAATGCCCTTATTTCTACCCTTGATCTCGTCGCTTTGTACATTCTTCTGGCTTGTACTAATACTTTACACCGCCCTTTTTCTCATGAGAGTTCAGAATGAACCGTAAACACGCAGCCCCTAAACTCTAAATCCTAAACCGGTGAATATTTGTCACAAGAGTTGAAGGGACACGAGAAACGAGATCCACCCAGGTGACTGCATCGGTCTGATGGTGTGCGGCTGCGACGCTTCGAAAAAAAGGTTGAGGGTTTAGGGTTTTGGTTTCAGAGTCTAGGGTTCAGGGTTTAGGAAGTCGTTCTCCGACAACGTACTGTTGCTTAACTTAGTTCTGGGTTTAGGGCTTAGTGTGTACCTATGCCTTTAGTAAGCCCCACTGATCCTTGAAGTAGTGCTTCGGGGCCCCATGAGACAGGACTGCAAACCAATACTACAGGGACCCTTTATAATACGCAAGAAAGAGCTTGGAAGCCATGTTTATGTAGTTGTGTTGGGACTATAAGAATCCTCCTTCTTGTGTTTCTGATTTTTTGCAAGCCTCCATAATCAAACCACCGTGCGACCATAAAGCATGTGTGGTTTTTAATCTTCTCCCGGTAATACACCAGAGAATCTGCCCAAGGCCTCTTCAGCTGAGTGTTGTGGGTGTTGCAACAGAAATTCACTGTGAATGTATGCAGTACCTGGACCTGTATGTAAAATGATAGCCGTTTCAAGGCGTTGTGCACCATTGTTCAATTGACTGCCTGTGGTTGAGGTAAACCACAAAAACAGCAAAACCCGCGAGTTACGTAACTGTTGAGATCAGCTACCTGACATCGAAGACATATCCAAGCTGCAAGGGTGGGCAGTATATTATACTATAAAACATGATAGTTAGTCCAGTATAGGAGCGTATAGTATATTGCAGTATGCGTTCTTACCGTATGCTATCTTATAGTACCCTAGTGACGTGGCGGACATCTGCACGATTGCCATGTCAGAGCTAAAGATTTACCGGTGCAAGGTTTCGTGCTTCGGCTTCGGCTTTTGTGTCTTTGGGTTCATATCGGGGCTTAACAAAAAGACTCCTATTCTTTGTATTCAGTTGTTAAGGCTTAATACAAAGAAACAGGGGGTCTGAGGTGCGTTTTCGTAGGATTCGAAAGAGGCACCCCAAGGCATGGTTGCGGATGTTGAGGACTTGAGGACCTTATGTCGGGCTTACCTGGACCCCCAAAAGTATGTAGAATAATAGCCTTTTCTGGGTATTGGGCCATTAACTTACCTACTTTGGGGGGTTTAGGTAGGGCTTCGGCCGAGACTGCCATAATACCACAGTCCGATGCTGCAAACCCACCCGCAAGCAGCAGTCGATGCGACCATGACGACTGCACCTCGAATCCGAATTTCCTAAAACCTAAACCCTAAGCCGTAAGACCTTAAACCCTATAAGCCTAAACCCTATAACCCCTAAACCCTAAGCCTAAGCCCTATCAACCTTAAACCCTAAACCGAATTTCCAGTCCCTTCGGGACCATGCATCCGACTCTTCTTGGAAGTCCCGAGTTTGGGCTCCGGCCAGGCGCGACTTACTATACGGGCCTAAATCATTACCAATCCTATTTTGGTGTTCCTGATTATGGTTATAGTATAATGGGCCCCAAAACCCTATTCTAATTATCAAGGCCCCTTTTTTTACGGAACATGAAGCTTCCTTTGGAGGTCCCATGGGGGGTTCTCGGGGTTGGCGGAATTTAGGACTTCCCATAGGGGTTTGGGGTCGGCTTTGGATGGGGGATTGAGGGTTTTGGGGTAGGGGTTTAGTATTTAGGGTCGCTTCGCGGATCTTTGAGGTTAGCACGGCGATTCTTTCCGATTCGGGATTGCACTGCTTATACTCGAAGTCCCCTGATGCTGCGCTTGCACCGGCTAGCAACCGCCCTAACCTAGCGGCACAGGAAACGCCGACGACGAAAGACGCAACGGCCAACCAAAGAGGGGATTCTTGAATAGATCCCACTTTACTGGCCTAGGTCTTCCACGAGGACCCGAAGACAAGCCATAAGAGGATCTGGTTCAGAGTTCGGTTTAGGGGTGCCAAAGTGATGATGGTGGGAGTTACCACTAGCCACTAGTCACAAGTATGAACGGACTTTCGTGCATCGATTTATGGGACGGAAAGATCGAGAAGGTGCTTAAATTGTTTCTATGCATCGGGTCGGGTCTAGTGTTGAGGGCCTCAGGCTCTGCGATCTGAAGGATGCAGTGCAGACGATTTTGGTCGCCTGGCCTCGTTACTTTCACGATCATGAACAGCGAATCCCTCCCCCCACCACCACCACCAGATCATCCCGTCCCGTCCGCAACCCTTACAACCATGAACACGAGCTCCTAAACCCCCAACTATATATTAAACCATATAAACCCTAACATAAACCGAAGGCCATCCCCAGGTACTTCCGAGTCCCTAAGCCGAATTATGCGTGGCGCTACGGGCTATTTGGCTGCCTTTTTCCATGCCTCTATCAACATGTCGTAGCTCCAGCCAATTTGCACCTGCCAGAGTGGGCAAGCCGTGTGTGGTGTGAAGGCGGGGGAAGCTACGCTTTAGGGACCAACTGCACCCGAAAAGGGTTTCTGACTCAGCTTACATATTTAGGGTGGTCACTATGAGATTTAGCGTCTCATACCGTGCAAGGATCTTGAATGTTGTCCTCAAGGTTCACCCAAGGTGGATGCAAGATGCTACTGCTACTGCTACTACTGGTGCTCCTACAGCTGCTGCTGCTGTTGCTGCTGCTGCTGCCTGCTGCCTGCTGCCTGCTGCCTGCTGCCTACTGCTACTGCTACTGCTACTGCTATGCCAAGTCCACCCAAATGCGAACACCTGTATCCTGAACCAGCTCAGGATTAGGGATAAAAGCATAAACCCACACACCATTAAGACCATGAAGCCCTGATCCACGACTCCTCAACCCTAGGCGTGGAACACCAGCAAATTTGACTCGAAGCCCAGTTAGCTACAGAATCGTCATACTGGGCTCGTACGATCTGGGGGTTCAGGGTTGAGGGTTAAGGTTTCGTCTAAAAAGTGTAAGATTATACGGACACTTCCCTACTACTCTCCTGGTCACTGGTTTACTGCGGAAACTGCGGAAGCCGCAAGACCCAAAATCCAAAAGTCTAAAGCCTAACACCCAAACCCTACAAACCCTGATACCCTAAATCCAAAAGCCGAAACCCGATAAACCTGAAACCCACCTCGAACCCGAAGCCCACGGCAAACCCTAAACCAACCGAAATCAGGAAGCCTAAGTCCAACAACCCCCAAAAAAGCAAAAACCATAAACCCTGAAGCCCCAAACCTAAGCCCCCCAAACCTAAACCCAAAACCCCAAAACCCTAAACGCCAAAACCCTAAACCCCAACCCTAAGCCCTAAACTCTAAACTCCAAAACCCGAAAACCCTGAACCCCAAAACCCCAACCATGAAACTCCTGTGGACAGCTGGTGCCTCGCCTGTTCGCACATTTTCCGGAGCCTGGCCTGCTCGTGAAGACTTGCACTTAGGGTTTGAGGTTTCGGGTTTAGGTATAGGGTTAAGGATTTCGGCACAGAGGGTCTTGTTTTCGTCCAACAGAGGGGGTTTAGGGTCTTCCTGGGGATCCAAAAACCTACCGCTTAAGGGTTAGGCCCTCTAATTAAGGGGTCATAACCTACTATTTTGTAGGGTTTCCTAAACCCTAAACCCTAAACACTAAACCCTAAACCCTAAACACTAAACCCTAAGCCCTAAACCCTAAACACTAAACCCTAAACCCCAAAATTAGAACACTAAACCCTAAACCAACAGGTTGGGGTTGGTGGATCGGCATTAACCGCCCGAAGGGCTGAGGTTTGAGGGTGCAAAACCGAGTGCTTGCGGTTTGAACCCCAACTCTAAAGCAATGACCTAAACCCTGCACTGAACCCTAAGGGTCCATGTACCCAAATAGTATATACTTTGGCCCTAAACTAGTCCCTATATAGGTACTTTGGGGCCAAAGTACAGACTATTTGGGTACGTGGACCCTTGGGGTTACCATATAACCTGCGACAACAAAGAAGGAGCTTAAAGGGGTAGGTAGCAGCAGGTACTTAAAGGATCATGGGACTTAGTAACTAGGGTTCCTTAAAAGGGCTCCTTAAAAGGGATCTGTAAGGGTTCTATAAGGGATCTATAGGGTCTACTAAGGATCATGGGACTTAGTAACTAGGGTTATAATTAGGGTGTTTATACTTATAACTAGTTATAACCCCAATTAAGGTAGTTATAACCTCACTTACTAAGTCCCATGATCCTCCAAGTAGGTAGCAGCAGGTAGCAGGCACCAAAACCCCTGTGGCCCAAGCAGCTCAAGGTTTTGTTGCAGCTTGCCTCGCGGACTCTGCCGTTCTTCGTTTTTTTGCCTTGGGCTGCAGCTGGAGAATTTAGGGTTTAGGTTTAGTCCCCGACAGCTTAGGGGTCTCGGGTTTTAGGGCCTAGGGCACTGATATGGAACTTTGGGGCGGCATGTTGAGGAGCCGTCTGTGACGCTAAGACTCCATGTGCCCATATGGTAGGTACTGTGGCCTTAAAATTTAGGGGTCCCTGTATAGGTACTGTAAGGCCTAAGTACCTACTAGATGGGTACATGGAGCCTTTGGGTGAATGAAGAAATGGACTTCATCGTGAGACTGCATCCTGCGCATGCCACCCGAAAAGCCATGGTGAGCGATCTACACGTGGAAGAACATGGGACATAATAACTACGGATGTAAATACCTTAACTGCGGTTACAAGTTACCGTGTGTGTGTATATATATATATATATATGTATCGATAATTAAAGGATCACGGGACTTAGTAACTAGAGCAGCTCTAGTTACTAAGTCCCATGATCGTTTAAGCACCGTAATGGCCTTAACAATTAGAGTGGAGTTTTGGGGCCCATTATACTATAATCAAAATAAGGAGCCCCAAAATAGTGTTGGTAGTGATTGAAGCTTCTATAGCAGCTTCGCCGGCAAGTCAACGGGTCACGCGTAGCTTACATGTGATCTGATCCACACAGGAACGTGCACCATTACAAAAGGCATGGTTCCGCTAGCACACCGAGAAACCCAACACCTTTTCCAAAGGGTCCATATACACTACCATTATGGAATTAGGCACCAAAAGACCGTCCCTGGCGTAGTTTTGGGGGCCAAAATTCCATAATCGGAGTATATATGGACCCGCTGGGTTTTTCCCGCAGCGCTAGATCCCCACTCGCCGCCCCTCTTTCAGGCCGCAGCCGTTCTTGTTCACCATGACGAACCGAAACTTTTTGCGCTTCTGCCTGCCCAAGTAGGTTTCAGGGTTCTAGGATTCTGATATGATTTTGAGTGTAGTGGTTGACATTTCAGGGGGTTAGGCTTCAGTGTGTGTGAGTGGCGAACGTGCATGGGCTTCGCAGTGGCCCAAGACTGTGGCTCACGATTCGGGACTATAAGCTTGACCGTCAGGGTCAAGTCTGTCACGGACGTGGATAAATCTAGCAAGAACCACGAGCTCCAAACAGATGCAACCTGCTAGTGAATTGACTAGCCCCCTTATCGTCCCGTTCGGGCTCCCTTCCGCTTCAGCAGCCCGAAGATGTGGTCGAACTCCTACGCTCCAAGAACAGAAGCCTCCAGTCCTAAACCTTCAGCACCCTACTTACCCCCCCCAAGCGCCCCTTCATAGATACTTTTGGTCCTTAATACTGGGTAATTAGGGCATATTAGAGGGTAGTTGGGGCTGGGTAAACGGCTCCTCGTACAATCGCCTAGAGCTGTTATTGTTCATGATTTCTTCACTGCCCTTGGTTTAGGATTTCGTCGTGCCTGAATTCCCCAAGAGTATGCAGGAATCCCTCTTGAAACAGCCTAGAACCTAAACCCCTAAGCCCCAAATCCGATACCCTAATATAAGGACGCTGGGGATGCGGTTCGAAGCCGTGGTCACGAACCTCTTAAACGTGTAGCCCGGAAGGAGAGCAAGACAAGTCGCAGACAGAATTACACGATGGGTGCCTCAATCATTTCAGCCGGGTTTCGGTGGTACTCTACGGATAAAATAGTGATTTGTCATTCACTTATTACTACTGATTATCCACATTTAATTTTCTTACGGAACAAAATGGAACAAACAACAACTAACACAAAGCACTGCCACCAGCCACCTCTCGGAGGCATCGCTTGGCGGATCGCGACGAACTCAGTCCAAGGTTGTTGCAAGAAGCGTGCGTGGAGCGTGTTTAGGCTTTAGGATTAAGGGTGTGCTGTCTCCCTCTAATAAGGGTCCATGTACTCATATAGCATATACTTGGACCCCAATGTACCTAAATAGGGACTACATTAAGGTCAATGTATATACTATATGAGTACAAGGACCCGTAGGATCCGGATTAGGTACAAAGGGTCTACCGTAGGGTTTAGGGTTTAGGGATTAGGGTTTAGGGTTTCGGCGGTTGATGGTTTGGGGTCAAGTGGTAGGGTGTGCGAAGGTTAAGGGAGCAGCGTTGGCGGTTTGCTGCATGACAAGAGCACATTTACTCTTTGGGCCGATGTGGGAAAACATCCACAGACAAAACTAAATACATTGATAGACAGCTAGATAGATAGATTCTGGTTGTATGAGATTTGGGAGCATTATATTGGGGGGTGAATTCTGCTTTCCGGGCTCCTAAAGGGTTCGGGTTGCAAGGCTTGGGGCTGTAGGCTTACATGTGGCAGGCTTTAAGGCTTAGGCTATCGGGCCTTGGGGCGAAAGCCATCTGGGGGTTTCCGAAAATAGGGGAGATAATACCATAAATAGTAGGACCCTTATTAGAAGCACCCCAAAATAAGGCACCCCCTAATTTCCGAAACTCCCATCTCGGTTGGGGGCATCAACAGACCTGAAGCCCAGATCCCAGAAAACCACCCCATAACCCAAGAGGTTAAACGTCCGAAACAAGGGATTCAACCAACCTAAACCCTAAACCCTGAACCCTAAACCCTAAACCCTAAACCCCAAAACCTAAACCCTGAACCCTAAACCCTAAAGGCTAAACCGACAACAAAAACTAAACCTGAGATCTTGGCTTGCGCTGATCTTGTGGAGCAGGTCTGGGAAACGTGCCGCCAGTTCCTCTTGAGCTTGTAGGGATGAGGGATTTCGGATTCCTTTGGGGGGATCTAGAGGGTTGTGGGAAGGATCCATCCAGGCTTAGGGTTTCGGGTTTAGGGGATTTCGGGCCGTTTCTAGTTTCTATGTCTTCTTTGTCATGTGCTGTACTGCCACTGGCACTTCTTGCCACTGTACTCTGGGAAAGGATGCTAGGCTAGGCAGCCCAACCATGCGAAATGTACGCTGTAAGACTGTAGGCATAAGCGGCGTCGTGCGTCGACAGAGAGCCCTGTACTGAGGATGATGTCACGACGCTTTAGTGAGGACGGGTCATGTTCAACCATGCAAGTAAGTATATTATACGAAAACTATCATAAGGAACCACCCATAATGCTATAAGGCAATTAGTCAGGCCCCTACATTGCGGACCTTCGGCAGCTAGCAGCTAGGCACACGAAGGCTGCATCCTACATCCCCCGTCGATCTCCACGAAACTTTTCACCCACAAACCCAAAGCTATAGATCTTAAGCCCAAAACCCTGAACCCCTAAACCCCCCAACCCTAAAGCCCTAAACGCTAAATCCCCAAACCCTAGAGCCCCAAACCGTAAATCCTAACAAACCCCAACCCAAAACTCTTGAAACCGCAGCCTTTGGGTAAAAACAGCAAAAGCGATGATACACTGCACCAGAGTCCTGCTCACCGTCTTGATCCATCTCTTCCCCTCAGGCTCAACAGGATCAACGTAGGAACCTGATTAAGAAGCCCTGGCCCTCTAACCCCCAACATTTTAGTATTCGGCTAGTATTCATATAACGAAGCCGAATAAAGGCCCAAGGTTTCTTAATCAGGTTCCTACATGCACATAGCCCTGAGATCCGTACACCGTAAACCCGATACCTGAGATCATTTTATGCGTCTCCGGGCTTTGGAGGCTTTGTGGTGTAAAGGGTTTAGGGTTTATGGTTTAGGGGTTAAGCTCGGCGTTGATACGGTCTCCAGATCTCGGTTTTGGGATGTAGAATTTAGAGGTTTAGGGTTTAGGCTATCGAGATGACTACCCATAGGCTCTCAGATTGATTTTTTTCAATCGGGCGCTCGAAAATAAAGTGTTTTCGATCGGCGCTCGAAAACCGAGTTTCAACTATCAAAATCAATCGAGCAAGTCGGTTCTTCGCTCGATTCCTCGATTGATTCTATACTGAACCTCGCTCGATTCCTCGATTGATTTTATAAACCCTCCGCTCGATTCCCCGCTCGATTCCTCGATTGATTTTACAGTGTAGTATTTGCTCAATATCGTTCATACTTTTGTCTAATATATATATATATATATGTATACATTATAACTTATACATACATATATATATATATATCCATATATAAGTTATATATATATATATATGTATTGCATATTTCTGGTGTATAATATATATTATACTGATACTGTCTGGACAGACATTATTGTCATGTTGTTTCAATATAGCAAATGTCTAGATAGACAATTTGGCCATGTTGTTTTAATAGTATATCAATGCCTGGACAGGCAGCAAGTAGATTTCATCATGTTGTATGTACCGATCGAAGCGATTTTCTCAAAGGATATATTGAGCACCTAGAGTCTAGAGCCTTGAGCCATGGAGACACCACCGAAGAGGGCTCGAGAAGTTGCAGAGACGACGCCCGAACATGCCGAGAAGAAGAGACAAAAGACAAAGAAGCTGCTTTCAGCTCATGTGTTGGCGATGATCGAACAGCTCTCGGAGATGGCTGCGAGGGCCACGGAAATGGCGAACTCGTTGATCATCGAGAACCACGAGCCACAGAATCCAGATGATGCTGTGACCTTGGTCTTGGGGCACCTCGACGACATCGACGACCGGATTCGGCTTTTGGATGATGAGCTCGCAACGATCGAGAACATGGACTGAGATAGAGATGCAGCTAAAGGTGCAGTTTTGGAATCTGAGTTTTGGAATCTGGATATATGCCAAAAGAGCATAGAGGAAAGGATAGAAGAAAATGTTTTTGTTGCAGTGCATCGATTCATGCATGTAACTATAATGTCTGGAAAGACATGGACGACGATTTTGCAGCAGCTGGAGTGCATATATGATGCTTTGAGATCAAGAAAAGAACATAGGGCCAGGCAGCGAGCCTAGAGCCCCGAGCCATGGGAAAGGGAGGTCCTCACCGACGAAAGGTGCCAGAGACTGACTTGGTGCACCTCCAGGATGTGCTGTCGGAGGCGATCAAGCTGGAGGGAGGCTTGAACTTCTACGAGTACATGAACATGAACAAGAGTCAGGCGATCGCTGGGGCCTCTTTGTGTTCCGTGAGCTCCTTGGTGATCAAGGTGATGGCAGTGCAGCCGGCCCTGTGCTTTAAGTATCAGGATCTGAAGACAGTGTTTGCAGCCTTGGTGAAGCAGTTTGCCAGTCTACGAGAAAGTGTGCCTCTCGCCGAGCAAGGAGTTTTGCACCAGAAGTATGCGAATGCCCTCATGACGGTGGCAGCACACACACGAAGACTCCGAATTGCTCAGAAGTTCAGAGAGTGCTGCAGCAACTTGAGTGCCTGGCAAACAGAGAAGCTGGTTGCACTGCGAGACCTGCTGCAGGAGAATGAGAGCTCGGAGTCCAGCAGCGAGAGTGAGGAGACGACGAAGAAGAAGAAGAAGCTTCGGACCAAGGACAAGAAGAACAAGAAGGACGAGGGCAAGGTGGGCAAGAAGAACAAGGACGAGAAGAAGGACGAGGACGAGAAGAAGAAGAAGAAGGACAAGACCAAGGAGAAGACAACCAAGGACGAGGACCAGGCCAACAAAAAGAAGAAGTGCAAAACCAAGGACTCCGAGGACGAGAAGATCCGGGCCAAGACCAAGCAGAAGAAAACCAAGGACGAGGACAAGGACGACAAAAAGAAGAAGTACAAGACCACGGACTCCGACGACGAGAAGCACAGTGTGGCGACCGTGGACCTGATGGACATGGAGATTCCTGCTACCCAGTCGAATTCGTCAGAAGCGGAAAGTGTGGCCGAGCTTCGAAAGGTTGCTGAAGCAGCTCTGCCTGTACCATGTCGCAAGAGGACAATCAATGAGCAGATGATGGAGACGAAGAACAAGGACAAGGCGGAGAAGGCGGAGAAGAAGCAGCAGAAAGAGGGCAACAAGAAAAAGGAGAAGCCCATGAAGAAGCCGGCGGCGGCGAAAAAGACGCCAAGTCCTCCTGCTGATCCCGACCTCACGAAGGTGAAGCTGGTGCTGATGCCGTACAACTGCGGACGAGTTGCAATCCGCATCCAGAACGGCAAGCAGCTCTTGCAGATTTCGAAGTACACGCCCAAGAAGAACCGGATTACTGCCCTGAAGCTGAAAGAGTACCTGGAGATGGGAATGTCTCTCGATCGTGTGCTGGAGATGAAGGCACAGATGTCCTGAATTATGAACGATGGCATATATGGACATATGGATCCGTGATCAACGAATGCAGTCCTGAGGGAGAAAAGAGCAGATGTGTGAGTCTTGGGGGAAAGCCTTGTAAGTTGTAATGTCTGGACAGACATGACTGCAGAGCTTCTGGTGATAATGTCTGGACAGACATGCTGAAGCATTTCGGCTGCATGTGTTTAGTGTAATGTCTGGACAGACATATACTTGACTAATGTCTGGACAGACATGACTGAGCTTTCTGGTGATAATGTCTGGACAGACATGCTGAAGCATTTCGGCTGCATGTGTTTAGTGTATTGTCTGGACAGACATATACTTGACTATGATGTCTGGACAGACATGACTGCAGAGCTTTCTGGTGATAATGTCTGGACAGACATGCTGAAGCATTTCGGCTGCATGTGTTTAGTGTAATGTCTGGACAGACATAAACTTGAGCAATGTCTGGACAGACATGCTGAAGCATTTCGGCTGCATGTGTTTAGTATAATGTCTGGACAGACACATGAAGCAAGTTTCTGCTTTTGAGCTTGCGAATATCTGTGTTTTTGTGTTACATATTGCTCAAGATATCGTGGCAGACAACAGAGCGCCAAGTGTAGCAGGAGACTGCCAGGAAACACATGTAAGCATATGGAGGCAGGACCAGGAACAGAGTAAGTAGAAAGATGGCCGACCTCGGCACTGGAGCCTACGACCGCAGAGGCCGAGATGTGCCAGCGAGTCTGGGCGGGAAAGGCTTCGACAGCCTGGGCGAGGACATGTCGGGCGGCAAAATACTTGAGTAATGTCTGGACAGACATGCTGAAGCATTTCGGCTGCATGTGTTTAGTATAATGTCTGGACAGACACATGAAGTAAGTTTCTGCTTTCTGGGCGAGGACATGACGGGCGGCAGGATGGCGAGGCTGTGGCGAGACAATATGCGAGCCATCTGGAGCCGCAAGTCGTTCGACATCCAGTTCAGTGCCTGGATGGACTTGGTCGTCGAGGAGGCGGAGGAAAAGAGCGGGCTACGAAGAGGATCCAACGAAGCATACAGAAGCTACCTTCGACGTGTGTTCGTTGAGAAGAGCCCGTTCAAGACGTACGAGCAGATGATGGACGACATAATCAATGAACTCGAGAGAAAAGATGAGCATGAGAGGTCTGAAGGACCCGGGACAGACCTCAAACCCTAAACCCTGAACCCAACCCTGTGAACCCTAAAACCCAATAAAACCTCGAACCCTAAAGAACTCAACTTCAAACCCCTAAACCCACTACACAGGAGATGGAAAAGGAAAAGGAGGAGGGAACATGGACGTGGACCAGCGAGACTGGAGCCAGGCTGGCCCTGGGGCTGGGTAGTATTATGTCAGGGTTTCTATATCGTATTGTTTCCAGGCTTTCGGACTTTGAGATGAAATGTCTGGACAGACAAGCTTATATGAATGTTCGAAGTCCAAAAGTGATTTGAATCGTCTCGGCCTCGCTCTGTTTCAGGACGATGGAGGAAGTCACTGGTCTCACAGCGAGGCCATTGAAGCAAAACGCCATCGTTTGAATGCTGAAATTAGTTTTGCCAGGCCTGGTGGAACACTGGCTACGACAACGAGTGGACCTGGGGAAAGGACAACCAGGACCATGGCCGGAGTTAGTTGAGCACGTGGGGGAATGGTTTTGAGTTTGGATTTGTTTTAAATGTGCAACCGCCCCTGCAGGATGACAGCTGGTGCCAGAGCCAGGACCAGGATCGGAAAATAAAGTCTGGACAGACTTTTGTGAATATGTTGAAAGCATCGCTCCCTGCATAGGCCATGTGGGGCCAAGACTCAGGATGGGACGAGGCCTAGCATTGACATTGTAAAGTCTGGACAGACTTGTTTTAATCAGTCCCTGCTGGTAGGCCATGGGACAACAGGGGCAAGATTGGACTTCGAACCCAGTGCAGCCCGGAGGAGGACAGCCATCACAGCGGGCCCACACAGACTTTGTTCCCCCTCGTCTCCTACTGACACATGAACTCCCTCCCAACCCGGTCCGACAGATCGCTGAAGGGCTAGCCCAGCTTTACAAACAACAACAGCAGCAGCTCCTCCAAGGAGCATCGCACGTGAGCCAATCCTGGGGCCCAGACATGGGAGGATGGGACCAGTACCAGACCCAGGCCCGTTAAAGTCTGGACAGACTTGTTTTGCGGTCTCTAAACCATCGCCCTGCAGAGGCCACGAGCCAAGACCCAGGAGTATGGCCCCAGCAGCAGATGCAGGCCCGTTTCGGTTTTAATATAGTCTGGACAGACTTTTTTAGAATGTTAATTCCTGCAGAGGACACGAACATGAGCCAAGACTATGGAGGATGGAGCCAGCAGCAGAGCCAGGCCCGTCGCAGACAATGGTTGAAATATAGTCTGGACAGACTTTGATATGTGTTTTTGTACACCTTCTTTTAGATCCTGCACAGGCCATGATGTGGGCCCAGCCCCAGTTCCAAGCTCCGCCGCAGGACCACGTCATTGAAAATGGAGTCGACAAAGAGGTATGTGTGT
This sequence comes from Symbiodinium sp. CCMP2592, assembly GCA_905221615.1. Classification (NCBI taxonomy): domain Eukaryota; class Dinophyceae; order Suessiales; family Symbiodiniaceae; genus Symbiodinium; species Symbiodinium sp. CCMP2592. Next base: position 12,608 of record CAJNDT010000973.1, on the reverse strand, counting down.
TTCTTGACACTTGCTTGGGCCTTTGTCGAGGAGACGATGCAGAGTCAAGATGATCGATGGGCTCAGGTGCCCCAGCAAGTGCACCAGGACCCCATTCAAATTAAAGTTTGGACAGACCGATATGGTTCTTTTGAGAATGCTTGGGCCCTTGAACAGGAGATGCAAGAGCATCTGCCTCCATGGCGACCTGAGCTCCAGAAGGACCCTGCATGTGTGATTCCACGTGGACAGATGTTTGTGAGCATGACCCTAGCAGGAGCAAGATGCACACGCAGCCCGTGCAGCTGCAGAGGATTGCTCTAGTGATGTCTGGACAGACAAGTATGTTTCAGAGATGCTGCCCAATTGCAGGCAAAGAAGCAGCCCCAGCAGGCACAGAAGCAGCCGCAGCAGGCACAGCAGCCCCAGCAGGCACAGCAGCCCCAGCAGGCACAGCAGCCCCAGCAGGCACAGCAGCCCCAGCACGCACAGCAGCCCCAGCACGCACAGCAGCAGCCGCAGCAGCAGGCCACGACGAAGGGTCACGACCAGGCAAGGAATGCATTTTCGGCCTTAATAAAGACCCCACCCTAAACCCTCAACACACCCTTGATTTGCAAAGCATGCTGGCAGGATGACGGCAAAGGCAAGGCTGCCGGGCCCAAAGGAGTGCAGGAGTCGATCGAGTCTGAACAGTCTTTAATAATGTCTGGACAGACAAGATAATTAAGCTAATGCTAATTTTCAATCCAGGATCCGAGCAAGGGAGACGGGAAGACGAAGAAGAGCAGCGGGCCCAAGGGAATGCAGGAGTCGATCGAGTCTGAACAGTCTATAGCCATAATGTCTGGACAGACAAGATAATTAAGAGTTTTCACTCCAGGATCAGAACATGAAGGGAGACGGGGGCAAGCCTGCCGCGACCAAAGGAATGGAGGAGTCGATCGAGTCTGAACAGTCTATAGCCATAATGTCTGGACAGACAAGATAATTAAGCTAATGCTAATTTTCACTCCAGGATCAGAAGGGAGACGGGGGCAAGTCTGCCTTGGGCAAAGGAATGGAGGAGTCGATCGAGTCTGAAGTGTGAACATATATATATATATATAATAATAATAATTATTATTATTATTATTGTTATTATGATTATTATTATGTCTGGACAGACAAGACAATGGGAACTAATGTAAATTTCCGTCACAGGATCAGAGCAAGGGAGACAAGACTATGGAGCCCACGAAAGCCCAGACCCAGGCCAGGAAAGTGTCTGTCTGTACGGTGAAAAATTGCACCTTTTCTGGCAGGAGCCCGGAAAAGGCCAGAAGGGCGACAAAGGAGCGAAGAACCAGGACAGCATCGGTGCATGATGTAGAATTAATGTCTGGACAGACATTTATACAGTTGAGACGGTGTTTTGCCGTGTGGAGGCGAAGGCCAAGGGACCCTGAGACTGCCGAGGAGCCCGGGATGGATGATGGACATCGGGTTTTGCCCACGCACATGAGATACAAAGGGGATCTCGCAGATTCGTTTTGGGAAGGTTTTGGGAAGAAGTACTTTAAGGTTTGTGGAGCCTGTCAGTTTTTTAGTTTTGTGCCGAGATCCTCGGAATTGCGGGCCCATGTGAATGGATGCATGAGGCGAAGCTGCTCGAAAAATTTTCGAGGCATCGATGCTGTGAGCTCGCTTTATGTTGGAGCTCGCAGAGTCTACAATCTGGATTTGGAGCAGATGGAGCATGGGGATGGTTTCAGTTACCAATAGGTCTAGAGCTATGTGTCGGTGGCAGTTTAAAGCTTAGAATCTAGTGTAGAGTTTAGATCTATGATTGGCAAATAGAAATAAGGTCTGGACAGACGCCGGCTCCAAATTCAAGAGTTTTTGTAGCTGCCTGATCTGGCCTCGAGTGTGCATGTGGGCTTTGAAACAGTATACAGAAGTCTAGAGTAGAGAGATGATAGATATGAGGCTAAAGAACAGAAGTGTGTGTGTGTGTGTATATCATAGATGCAGTGTGCATGTGGGGTTTGAGACAGTATATAGAAGTCTAGAGTAAAGAGATGATATGAGGCCAGAGAACAGGAGTGTGTGTGTATCATAGATGCATCACCAGTGATCGTTTTGACCGCCCTGATCTGGCTCCGTATGGGTTTAGCCACAGTATATATATATATATATATATATATATATATATATATATATAGTCTAGAAGCCGGAGTAGAGCCAATATGGAGCCAGAGAACAGGAGTGTGTCCGTATCACAGACGCACCACCGCCCAGAATATCGAGGCGAGAAGAAACAAAGAGGCTGAGCCAGGGAAACAAACCACCGAAACATGTGATTTCATGTGTTGTCCTGTGGCCAGAAACAGAAACACACATGAATTCATATGATGATCCCTGAAAAACAAACCCAAACACATGAATTCATGTGATGATGCCAGAACCAACAGAACGAAACACATGATTTCATATGATAGTCCACCAACGAGCAGAACCACGCACATGAATTCATGTGTCCTATGCACAACAGAACAATGCAATCACATGACATTCATGTGAACACAACAAAGCATTCACATGATATTCATGTGACAAGGGATTTGTTCACATGATGATCACATGAACCACAAAAACAACACATGATGATCATGTGAACAAAAACGCCAACACATGAACATCATGTGACAAAACCGCCCATTCACATGAATAACATATGAACCCAGGAGAGCAAACATATGAATTCATGTGTCATAATGTAAAAGAACCAAAGCCAACATGTGAATTCATGTGTCATAATGTAAAAGAACCAAAGCCAACATGTGAATTCATGTGTCTTAACTAAAAGCAGACCACACGCACACATGAATTCATGTGTTGTCCTGTGCCAAACAACAAAACGACACATGAATTCATATGTTGTCCTGTGCCAAACAACAAAACGACACATGAATTCATATGTTGTCCTGTGCCAAACAACAAAACGACACATGAATTCATATGTTGTCCTGTGCCAAACAACAAAACGACACATGAATTCATGTGTGGTCCTGTGTCAAACAACAGAACAACACATGAACTCATGTGTTATCCTGTGCCAAACAACAGAACAACCCATGAATCCATGTGTCATCCTGTGCCAGGCAACAGAACACCACATGAATTCATGTGTCGTCCTGTGACCACACCCACACACAATTATACTTAAGTGCATATCCCCCACACACATACATACATACATACATACATACATACATACATACATACATACGCACATACACACACACACATACATACATATCTGCACACACACACACAACATAACACAAAGGATCCACACACATGAAACCACCCTCCCATCCAACACCACACCCACCCCAGCCACCCACCCACGCAGCCTCCAACCGGTAACCACCAACCACCCACATGCACCTTTGCCACCCCACCGCCCAAGCACCCAACCACCGAAGCAGAAAACCACCCAACCCAAACCCAAACCCAACCGCCCAACCCCAACCACCCAACCCCCAGCCATTCAACCGCCCAGCCACCCAACCACCCAACCCTAACCAACCCCCCAACCACCCCCAAAAGCTGGGGCCGCCAGCACCCCTCCCCCCACCCTAGCCTTACTCACTTTTAATGCAGAGACGAAGCCCCAGTGCTGGAGCAACATTGGTTTCTAAACTGTCAGACCCAAACCTATATATACACCTGGAACCCTCAATTACTTCTAAAAAGCGGAAACCCTGAAACCGACACCCCCTTCAAAAACAATATATATATATATATATATATATATGTGCATATAGATATAGGTATGTATATGTATCTATATGTATATATATATATATATATATATACACATGTATGTATTTGTTTATTTATAAGCTCTAAACACCTTACACGATACACTTCGTGAAGACGTATTGTCTGGACAGACAAGATTAGAATGCGATTCCATGTCTGGACAGATACGGTCGCTAGAGATTGAGTGTGTCTGGACAGACAAGGAACTTTTCACGAGATTCATTAATGTCTGGACAGACAAGGAACAAGAGCAGACTGGAATCATAGTCTTTTTCATAGGAGAGATTTGTCTCAAAGAGATCGATATTCGAATAGGAGCATAGCTTGAGAGATCGAGCCATGAAGAAGCCTGCAGCAACCGTGAAGGCGGTCGGGAAAGTCGCAAAAGCCCTCTTGAAGAAGCCCGCGACGAAGCCTGGCCAGAACTTGAAGCCGGGCAAGAAGGTCGAGGAGGAGGTTGTCGACAAGGAGACAAAGCACGACAAGCAGCCGGAGAAGAAGAACAAGAAGCAGTCCACGAAGGAGCAGCCCAGCAAGAAGGACGAGAAGAAGAAGAACGACAAAGAGAAGAAGAACGAGAAGCAGCCCAAGAAGAAGAACGACAAGGAGAAGAACGACGAGCACGAGGACGACGAGCACGAGGACGACGAGCACGAGAACGACGAGCACGAGAACGACGAGGAGCAGGAGGACGACGAGGAAGGCCAAGAGGTCGATCCCGGAGAGATGGCTTTGGTGCCAGTCCAGAAACAGCCCCTGAGCTTGAAGAACATCAAGACTCACGCCGAGCTCTTGGAGGTGAAAAGCTGGTCGGGCAAGGACGTCTGGAACGCCTTTAAGATGTTGCCCTCGGGTGAACAACAGATGGTCTGGAAACTCTTTGAGAAAGGACGGCAAAAGGAGGGATGTGATGCATCCTACCGAGACCAGACAGCCGGTGCCGGTGGCAACAAGAGAAAGCAAGACATGTTGACGAGCTGGCTTCTTGATGAAGGGAAGTGCGGGGATTATTATCAGAAAGCATGCCTGCAGCTGACGAAGATGAGCTCGCGGCAGCTGAAGGTGTCTTGGGAGCCCTGGAAGGCCATGACGAATCGCTACGGCAAGACGGAGGCCTTAGCCCGCTTGAAAGCCGGAACCATGAAATGGAGAAGGTCGAAGACAGACAGCAACTTTTTGGAGTTCGCCAATGTGGTCGACAAGGAAGCCGAAGGCTTTGTGAAGCAAAAGAGCTGCTCAGTGGAAGGCCCCGACAAGAAGGTCAAGAAGGAGAGAGCTGCTGCCTTGGACAAGCTCACCTTCGATGAGCTCGAGGACATGGAGATGGTGAAGGGCATGAAAATCGACGCCGACTTGAAGACTGTCATCACGAGGAATGCTGGCGGTGTTTCCGAAGACTCGAGCTCCTCCGAGAAGGATGACAGCAGCGACAGCAGTGACAAGAAGAAGTCGAAGAAGAAAAAGAGCAAGGCGACATCGTCGAAGAAGACTTCCAATGCTTCGAAGACGAAGAGCATGGATGATTGGGAAAAGTTGTCGCAGGTTGACGACACAGACAACAAAAGTGAGTTCAACAAAAAGTTGACCCTCTTCAAGTCCGAGCTGCAGAAGGAAGAGACCTTCTTCCAGATGCTGCTTTTGGAGTCTAAGCTCAAGAAGGACGAGAGGAAGAACGTCCAGCAGAACCTGGATGATCTGACGAAGACCTTGAAACAGGTGGGGGCGAGCATCGACAAGATCGGCAGCAAGGAAGCTGTGAAGAAGAGCCTCCTGATGGCTTTGACGACGTTGAAGGCTTCGAAGACCCTGAAGAAGAACTTGGCAGGCAAGAAGACCCAGACCCAGGACGAGAAGCTCAAGCGAAAGAAGGGTGAAACAAGTGAAGAGAGCTGAGCCCGCTGAGCCCTTTCGATGTGAGATCAATCGATTTTAACATAGTTTTCGGAACGGCTGAGGCAGACTGAAAATCGATCAGTCCTAGACCGAAGCCTGACAAACCTTAGAGCCGGCTGAGGCAGACTGAAACTTGATCAGTCTTAGACCGAAGCCTGAAAAACCTTCGAGCCGCTCTCGCTTCTAAGAAGACCGAGGCTCGAGTCGTGAAAAAAGCCTGCAGCAGGTTTGTACATATGCACTAGCTGAAGATTCCCATAGCATCAATGCCTGGACAGGCAGAATTTCGATCAAAATTGGCCCTTCCAAGCCTTAATGCCTGGACAGGCAGTACGTCGATCGGCACTTGCTGCACTTCCAAGCATTAATGCCTGGACAGGCAGAATTTCGATCAAAATTTGCCCTTCCAAGCCTTAATGCCTGGGCAGGCAGAATTTCGACCAAAATTGGCCCTTCCAAGCCTTAATGCCTGGACAGGCAGTATGTCGATCGGCAGTTGCTGCACTTCCACGCATTAATGCCTGGACAGGCAGAATATATTAATTGAATCCAGTGCTGCAGCCATAGAAGTTCGAGCAGTTTGGAAATGTAGATTCACCTAAAGAGGTGAAATGTGAGAGACGCCATGGCGAAAAAGAGAAAACATAGCCTTGATGAAGCCCCTTCGCCTCTGAAACTCTTGTTGCTGGAAGAGTTCGCTTTTGGGCGACTTTCGGCTTTGAAAGTGCAGAAAATGGCTGCAGCAGCAGCAGCGAGCTGCAAAGAACCCAGCTCAGACCTGCTGAGTTTGGCGATGCTGGGAGGACAAGGCAGCAGTGCTCAGAACTGCCACAGAGACTTGATGAAGATGCTGAGCTCTGGCAGAGCGCCAGAGAGCACTTTGATCTACACCCCTGTGTCCTTGAGAGACAAGAAAACTGGTGGTGCCGTGGTGGAGCCGAAGCAGGTGCCTCTGTTTCTTCCCCACGAGTGGTTCGATGTGCTGGAGAAGAACGAGTTGCTCCAGATGTTCACTGCAACTTGGTGAGTACTTTGAACTTTGAGTTTTTTGTGTTTTCAAGGAATTATATAAGGATAAAGCTTAACTTTTTAGTGAGTACTTTGAACTTTGAGTTTTTTGTGTTTTCAAGGAATTATAAAAGGATAAACTTTTTACGTGGGTATATTGGAGAAGTATGAGGCGACAGAGAAAGAGATCCGAAAGTTTTGGCAATGCCAAGACTTTGAGACAAATCCACAACTCTTGAGAAGCAGAGACTACTGGCGAAGCTTCAATGTCATGGAAAAACTACCGGTTCCCTTGATCCTTCACGGCGATCACGCTTCTTTCAGCGAGACAGATTCGCTCCTGATAGTAAGCATACGATGCATGATAACCAAGAGATCGATTAAGACCTCGGAATTGTTGATTGCTTCGTTGCCGAAATCAGCGAATGCCGGGTCCTGGACAGCTTTGTGGGAAAAATCTCAGAGAGTTTGACACGACTGGCCTCGAGTCACAAAGCTGTGGTCATGGCTTTGGTCGGAGACCTGGAGTTCTTTGCACAAGAGTTCGGATGGCCCACGGCGAACAGCAACGAATTGTGTCCATACTGCAAATGTGATAATAGATTCAAAGATGCAGATGCAGTCGCCCCGTACAACGACTTTAGAGCTGGTGCTGAGTGGAGAAGGCAGCCGAGAGAACCAAGAGAAAATGAACACCCTTTGTTCAAAGTTCCTGGGATAAATTTTTGGTCCCCGAAACTCGATGTGTTGCACATGTTAGACCTGGGAGTCAGTTCGCATGTTTATGGAAACTTGATCAACGACATCTTGGAGGACCACCTGCCTGGGAACTTCGGTGCATCCCTTGGAGCTTTGAATGCAAGAATCGTGGAGCTGTACGAGAGTCGATCGATCCCAGCGAATGCCAGAATCCCGAAGCTGAGCAAAGGGAACATTCATGGTCAGACTGGGTACCCGTGCCTGAGCCATGTGAAAGGGCGACGAATACGCCAGTTCTCGAGTGTGGCTGTGGATCTGGCAAACTTGTACAAGCACACAGACGCAGGAAAACATCGTTTTGAAGCAGTGAAAGCCCTGGACGAGATTTACGAGCTGTGTGACAACCAGAAGTATAAGTGTGACAGAAGGGAGCAGCTTGCATGCATGTGAAATAATATGAACTTTGAGCTTTTTGGTTTTCCCGTAAAAGTATAAGGCAGATTGTTCGTTTTCATATATATTGGATATCAGGCACAGAAAGATGGAGAAGGAGATTGACAAACTGCTCCTGCACTACACTTTCTTGAGCAGAGATGCTTTCGACAGAGGAAAGAAGAGGTACAGTGTCACCCAGAAGTTCCACCTGACGGCACATTTTCATCTTCAGTGTCAATTTATGACACCAAGACTTGCTTGGACCTATGGTCCTGAGAGTTTCATGTCGGTTTGCAAGAAGATCGCTGCCTCATGTGATAGAGCAACTCCAAGCTACCAGATTCCACTGAAGATTGCTGGAAAATTCGCATTAGCTTACGAGCTCCTGCTACGAGGATGGCTGAATCTGGATGAAGATGAGGAGTGAGGAAAATAATTCTGCTTGTCAGGGTTTAATAATGTCTGGACAGACAAGTCGGATGAAGATGAGGAGTGAGGGAAATAATTTTGCTTGTCAGGGTTGAATAATGTCTGGACAGACAAGTCGGATGAAGATGAGGAGTGAGGGAAATAATTTTGCTTGTCAGGGTTGAATAATGTCTGGACAGACAAGTCGTGCATGGTGCATCTTGTGTTCCAGCCTCGTCAGGGCTGAATAATGTCTGGACAGACAGGTCGTGTGTGTTCTAGCCGCATGTCAGGGCTGACTAATGTCTGGACAGACAGGTCGTGCATGGTGCATCTTCTGTTTTAGCCACCCAGACCATCAAGGGTCCAGACTCTGGAATCTAAACCCATGTTAACCCTTATATATATATATATACATACTTTAAAGAAAAAGGTCTGTCCAGACCCAGACTCTTTAAACCCTATGAAACCCTAAACCCTAAAGCAAAAAATTATCCCGAATCTGTCCAGACTCTTTAAACCCTAAAAACCCTAAAACAAAAGGTCTGTCCAGACCAGGCATCAAGAATCTGTCCAGACTCTCTAAACCCTATGAAACCCTAAAACAAAAGGTCTGTCCAGACCAGGCATCAAGAATCTGTCCAGACTCTCTAAACCCTATGAAACCCTATTTAAAAAGGTCTGTCCAGACCAGGTATCAAGAATCTGTCCAGACTCTCTAAACCCGGAAGAAACCCTAAAACTATAAAGGTCTATCCAGACCAGGTATCAAGAATCTGTCCAGACTCTTTAATAAACTTTAATATACACCCTACACATAATAACCTAGATACGAAGCACCAAACCCCAAACCCAGAACTCCTAAACCCCAAACTCTTTTAGGCCCTAACCCTATATGTATAAACGCAAGTAACCGGAAACCCTGAACCGCAAGCCCCCGGCATGAACCCTAAAGCCCACACCCCTACACCCATATAGGCCCTAAATTCTATGCATATCTATATATACAGATATATATATATATATATATATATATATACATAGATAGATATGTATATATGTATATGTAACCTTATATAAACTTCAAACCCTTAAACCCCAAATTATAGGCTCTAATCCCGCCAGCCCAGAATTTTCGGACCGCCAAACCCCGGCCTAAACCCTATAAATCTCGAACCCGGAACCACGAAAGTCAAAACCTGCAGCCATCGAGCTTGACCCTGAAATAAGATATGATATCATATATATATATATATGTATATGTATATGTATATGTGTATATATATATATATAGACACACACACACATATATATATATATATATATACCATATCGGTATGTATGTACATACATACCTATATGCATACATACATAGATGCATATATACATATATACATATATACATATATGCATATATATATATATATATATACATATACATATATACATACCTATATATATACACACACATACATATATACATACATATATATACACACATATACATCTATACATATATACATATATACATATATATATATATACATATATACATATATACATATATACATATATACATATCATACATATCATACATATCATACATATCATACATATCATACATATCATACATATCATACATATCATACATATCATACATATCATACATATCATACATATCATACATATATATATATATATATATATATATGTAATTGAACTTCGCTCGATTCCTCGATTGATTTTACAAATCCGCCGCTCGATTCTTCGCTCGATTCCTCGATTGATTTTATATTGAACCTCGCTCGATTCCTCGATTGATTTTATACTCCCATGTGCTTCTGTATCCTCGCTTGATTTTATCTATCGAACGCTTGAAAAATATTTTTCAATCGGCGCTTGAAAAAATCAATCTCGCTCGAAAAAAATCAATCTGAGAGCCTATGGGTAAAGTCAAAGCAGTAAGGCATAAGGCTGGATTCCTCAGGCTTGCCAAGAATGAACCGCAGCTGGGCTGCTTACTAAATTTAGTATCGGCTATATATTATGTGCACTATATAATACAGAAATAAACAATAACCTACAATTTACAATATACTAATTATGCATTCTATATTTGCCTTTCTTGTTGCTAGTACTGTGTGGTGCAGCTTCTGGGGTTAGTAGCTCAGGGCTGCTTAAAGCAAGTTTAGTGTAGAGCTTGCGTCCTAACACCCTCAACCCCTGCAGAAGTTAAGATCCATTCAGAAATAGCGTTTAGGGTATAGAGTGACGCAACTGGGGTTGTGAGCCGTACATGCTACAGCCAACGGCCCTAGACTTAGGAATCATCTGAAACCAAAGCAAACATTCTATGAGGGGTAGGTTGAGGCTTTGTGGCGACGCACTTGAGTTGGTATTGTTAGTAATGTAAGCGGAATTACAGTCACTACACGTCTACTGGTTTAAGTCCCCTGAATGCAGGCTTCGGAGAATGTGTCGATCCGTTACAAAGGGAGCTCCGGGCACACGATTCCGGGAGCCGGTAACTTCTCAGCAGGGTCTAGAAACGGTTGCTTCAACGAGTTTGTGGGGGTACATAGGGTTTAGGGCCAGCTCAGGGGTTTAGCCTTTTCAGCAAGTCCTACGTACCTTCGTACTTGCATACGAGCATACATAAATACATGCATACATTACACTACGCTACCCTGCACGACACTACACTAGAACACATGGTAATGACTACAATACACTACACTTCATTTCTGCATGAGTACCGGGGAACTTCGCTTTGGGCCCAGACCAGTCCCAGGTCGGAGCACCATGCGAAAGCGCCTCTTCGACATTTGTGCTGCTGTAGGGCTTGCGGGATTTTGGGGTTGTAATACTAGAAATACGGTTTAGGATTTAGGGCTTGTATTACTATCAGACTATTGGTACGGTTTAGGCTAGGGCTTAGGGTCTAGGGGAAGGGTCTGTAAGGTTGTTTTATTTTTGTGTTTGTTTGAACTGCAAGTGAGTTTTGTGCCTATCAAGGGCTTACAGGGTGTTTGATTCTGGAAAGTTTTATCGGCGGTCCGAACAAGGCTTCTACGCTTAGGTTGTCAGGGTTTAGAACTTTAGGGTGTGAAGGCCTAAGGTTGCTGGGTTTCGGGGACTATGGGCCGGGCAGCTTGACCTCCTGGTCGGGGTAGGTTGAACCGAATCAAAAAACGAACTTGATAAGGAACCTAAACCCTAAACCCTGAACCCGAAGAGTAGAATGATATGGACTATAAGGCGATCTTGTTGCAGCACTTAGAATTCACATCGGGGTTGCTTGTGGAACCCTAAACCTCAGACCCTAAACCCCTAACCCCTAAACCCCTAAACCTTAACCCCTATACCCTAAACCCCTAAACCCTAAACCCCTAAACCCCTAAAACCCTTAACCTCTAAACCCTTAAAGCCTAAAACCCAAAGCCCGAAGAGTTAGACTCTTCCGTGCAGCTTCCCATGCGCCTCCTCCGGCCTTCTTGAAGGATCTTCAGGACCTCCCATGCATGGGCAGAAGAAGCGTGTTTATGTAGGGGCCTTAGTAGGTAGAATAAGGTTTGGGAAACAATAAAGCGTGATCATAATAAGGAACATATATATATATATGTATGTATATATATATATATATACACATCATGTTTGTGTAGGGCTTAAATGCATACACAGGCTGTAGGATAGAGGGTCTCGATTTTGGAGTTAGGCCGTAGTTTGGATTTGCAGGCTGGGGGATTCGGTTTAATGTATAGAGGATTTAATAATTAGAATAGGGTTTTGGGGCCAATATACTTTAGTCATAATAAGGAATCTCCAAAATAGTATAGATACTACTGAAGCTCCTATATCAGAGGGTTCCCATCCCAAAGGTCAAGATCCCATCGAGAGAGCAGGGTTCAGACAAGTTCAGCAGCTACAGAACGAGTGTGTGCGTGCGCTGTGTATCGTGTTGTCCTAACGGAGGGGTGCACAATTCCTGAGCACGAATGCCCTGAACCCCGCCAACACCCGCAACCCTAAACCCAACCCTGAAATCCGACTAATTACACTTTCTGCCCTATCCCCCAACAAAACACTCAACCCCAAACTTTGGATTCTGGGATCGGATTGAAGCATGCTTGTGGCGGTCTAGTCTAAGGAAGGCTACAGTAACATTCGAAAACGCAAGTAATTATACAACACAAGTAACCCCTTAAACGAGAGCAGGATTCGCTACAACCCTGGTTTCGCTGAGAACAGGGTCTAGGGTTTAGGGTTTAGGGGTTTAGGGTTGCTAAAGCCTCGGTTTCCTGTACTGTTAAGAACACGACGCCCTGTGCGCCCGCACCTTTCCAAATGCCGTTGAAAGCCCGTATAGGCGCGAATCA
>CAJNDT010000972.1:50000-106344 GCA_905221615.1 Symbiodinium sp. CCMP2592 | reverse complement strand
TTCAATAGGGCTTCCAGCCCGTGACGGCTTCAATAGGGCTTCCAGCCCTTGACGGCTTCAATAGGGCTTCCAGCCCTTGACGGCTTCAATAGGGCTTCCAGCCCTTGACGGCTTGAAGACAGCTAAAGGTTTTGAAGATTAAAAGGTCAAGTAAATTCAGTCAAGCTGCTCCTGGGAAGGTGCTTTCGCCGGCGGCTGCTTGGGAGGTGGCGACGTCTTGCCCTGGAGCTGGAGGCCCTTAGGAGGTGCAGGCAGTGGCTGTGGCTGCCTCCAGGGCCGCTGACCCTGCTCATCCTGCCCATCCCTCCTGGAGGTCCAATTAATGTGGGATTGCTGGCTCCTGGATGAGCGGGGATCCTGGGGCTCCTGGCTGCTCCTGCTCATGCTCATTTCATCCAACTGTACCTCCAGCCATTCGTCGATCGAGTCGATTGTTTCTGATTGCTCAAATACCCGGTTAATGAACAACCTGATCGACTGGTCCTGGGGCATATGGGTATTGAACTTGAGGCCCAGGTGTTGCACCACATCGTTTTGCTGGCCGCAGGGGTTTTCATTAAGTATATAGTTTTAGGGGATGGGGGCTCTTAGATAGGGACCGCAACAAGGGACACAAACATATAAAAATCAAATATATATATGTACATATTTTTTATTTATATTGTTAGATATATATATATATATGTATAAACTTTTGCTTGTTACTCCAAGGCCGGCCTCGTTCTTGTACTGGTTGTAAAGCGCCCTCCAGTTCTCTCGCCAGGCGCTTGAGTCTGAGTGCTTTCAAACATAGACATCAACGGTTTCGTTAAATCCTTAAAACAAACGCAAAACTTTGTTACGTGCGTGCAAGTGTCCGGTGCCGCCTGGCTGACTGTTTCGCTGGGGTCCCTTTCCCATCTGGGGGATGGGTCCTCCTGGCCGCCCTCGAGGCTGCTGGCCGGCCATGGCTTGGACCGGCTTGACTTGGCAGCTCCTTGGCTGCCTGACTAAGTAACTCCTAAAGCTGCTTCGTGAGCTTGGGAGCTGCAGCGGCCGAAGATCGATCTCGCTTGGGAGCATTTGCCGCCGAAAAGGGCTGTCCAGCCCTTGAAACTTTACTTGCAGGCTCATGCAGCTGGAGGGTCGATGTGTTTTTCACTCATGCATACTGGCTTATGCAGTCGAGGCCACCGGGCTTCCAGCCCTTGCTTGGAACACTAAAAGACTTGAAACTAGGACTCCAAAAACTTAGCCTTCTCCTTGAAGGCCTCTGCCAAAGAGCCGCCCTCGGCGAGCTTCTTCTTCATCTTGGCAACCTGAAGCTTGGTCTTATCCCGACCATGCTTCCTGCACCCGATCTGGAAAAGCTGCCTAGAACCGTCGACTCTCAATGCGACACTGTCGTGGTAGTGCATGATCTGCAGCTTGCCCCTTTCAGCCTCCGTCAACTCGGGCTTGTCCTTGTCCTTCGGGGCCTGATGATGGAGAAAACATTCAGGGGTTCACTTAAATACATCTTCCTAGATAGAAATATATGCTTACGAACAACAAAAATATTTTTCTAATGTTAAGATTAGATGCCGGCTTCTTCTTCGGCTTGTCACTGTCCTTTTTCACAGGCTTAGCGGCTGCAGCTGGCTTCTTCAAAACCTCGCCCTCCCAAGACTTCCTGATTCGAGCCTTGCTGCCTGGCACGGGACTGCCTTCGGCTTCCTGGCTCAAACTCGTCTTGGCGGTCTTGGGAGTCTCTGGAAGCTCCAGATCCCTGGTCCGAATCTTTCGAAGCGGACTGCTCGCAGGAGCTGGCGACCGTAGCTTTGGCGGCTTGGTCGCAGGGTCTGGCGTCCCTGTCCTCGGCCGCTTGGTGTTGTGCGTCTCCGCCTCCTGGAGCTTAACTGGTGAGGCCGACACTTCTGGAAGAAGCAGCGCCCTGAGTTCCTCGAGATCCTTGATCTCGAACTAGCTGGGTCGCCTTGCTGCAAGCCTCCTTGAACCTGGTGTCGTTGCACAAGCGGCGAGCATGAGCCATGAGGATCAGCAGCATCTCGGCCGTGTCCCCAGCCCAAGAAGTTTGCTTGGTCAGCGGGGCCTGGAGGATGAGGTCCGGGTAGTCTTTGCTGACCTTGGCCAAGCACTCCTTCAAGTCCTTGTACTTGAAAGCCAAGCCGCCCTCCACCTCCTGGAGTTTCTTGAGCAAAACCGTCGCGTTCGAAGTTTTTTGGCCTGGACAGCACTCGTCTTGGCTAGGTTGCCGTAGGCGTCGAAGCTGAAGGCGGCCTGGACACCTAGGAGCTTGACGTATTTCTTGAACACGTCCAGCTCCTAGGTGTCCAGGCCGCCTGCAGCTTCGAGCCCTTCGGCAACCTAGCCAACACAATTGCTGTCCAGGCCAAAGGGCTTTCAAAAGCGACGGCTTTGCTGAAGAAACTCCAGGAGGTGGGGACACGGCCGAGATGCTGCTGATCGTCATGGCTCATGCTCGCCGCTTGTGCAACGACACCAGGTTCAAGGAGGCTTGCAGCAAGGCGACCCAGTTCGAGATCAAGGATCTCGAGGAACTCAGGGCGCTGCTTCTTCCAGAAGTGTCGGCCTCACCAGCCAAGCTCCAGCAGGCGGGGACCCACAACACCAAGCGGCCGAGCACAGGGACGCCAAACCCTGCGACCAAGCCGCCAAAGCTACCTGCGAGCAGTCCGCTTCGAAAGATTCGGACCAGGGATCTGGAGCTTCCAGACACTCCCAAGACCGCCAAGACGAGTTTGAGCCAGGAAGCCGAAGGCAGTCCCGTGCCAGGCAGCAAGGCTCGAATCAGGAAGTCGTGGGAGGGCGAGGTTTTGAAGAAGCCAGCTGCAGCCGCTAAGCCTGTGAAAAAGGACAGTGACAAGCCGAAGAAGAAGCCGGCCTCTAATCTTAACATTAGAAAAATATTTTTGTTGTTCGTAAGCATATATTTCTATCTAAGAAGATGTATTTAAGTGAACCCCTGAATGTTTTCTCCATCATCAGGCCCCGAAGGACAAGGACAAGCCCGAGTTGACGGAGGCTGAAAGGGGCAAGCTGCAGATCATGCACTACCACGACAGTGTCGCATTGAGAGTCGACGGTTCTAGGCAGCTTTTCCAGATCGTGTGCAGGAAGCATGGTCGGGATAAGACCAAGCTTCAGGTTGCCAAGATGAAGAAGAAGCTCGCCGAGGGCGGCTCTTTGGCAGAGGCCTTCAAGGAGAAGGCTAAGTTTTTGGAGTCCTAGTTTCAAGTCTTTTAGTGTTCCAAGCCAGGGCTGGAAGCCCGGTGGCCTCGACTGCATAAGCCAGTATGCATGAGTGAAAAACACATCGACCCTCCAGCTGCATGAGCCTGCAAGTAAAGTTTCAAGGGCTGGACAGCCCTTTTCGGCGGCAAATGCTCCCAAGCGAGATCGATCTTCGGCCGCTGCAGCTCCCAAGCTCAAGAAGCAGCTTTAGGAGTTACTTAGTCAGGCAGCCAAGGAGCTGCCAAGTCAAGCCGGTCCAAGCCATGGCCGGCCAGCAGCCTCGAGGGCGCCCAGGAGGAGGGCCCATCCCCCAGATGGGAAAGGGCCCCCAGCGAAACAGTCAGCCAGGCGGCACCGGACACTTGCACGCACGTAACAAAGTTTTGCGTTTGTTTTAAGGATTTAACGAAACCGTTGATGTCTATGTTTGAAAGCACTCAGACTCAAGCGCCTGGCGAGAGAACTGGAGGGCGCTTTACAACCAGTACAAGGACGAGGCCGGCCTTGGAGTAACAAGCAAAAGTTTATACATATATATATATATATCTAACAATATAAATAAAAAATATGTACATATATATATTGATTTTTATATGTTTGTGTCCCTTGTTGCGGTCCCTATCTAAGCCCCCATCCCCTAAAACTATATACTTAATGAAAACCCCTGCGGCCAGGGCGAGACCTTCGGCCACTGGCAAAACGATGTGGTGCAACACCTGGGCCTCAAGTTCAGTACCCATATGCCCCAGGACCAGTCGATCAGGTTGTTCATTAACCGGGTATTTGAGCAATCAGGAACAATCGACTCGATCGACGAATGGCTGGAGGTACAGTTGGATGAAATGAGCATGAGCAGGAGCAGCCAGGAGCCCCAGGATCCCCGCTCATCCAGGAGCCAGCAATCCCAGGAGCATTAATTGGACCTCCAGGAGGGATGGGCAGGATGAGCAGGGTCAGCGGCCCTGGAGGCAGCCACAGCCACTGCCTGCACCTCCTAAGGGCCTCCAGCTCCAGGGCAAGACGTCGCCACCTCCCAAGCAGCCGCCGGCGAAAGCACCTGCCCAGGAGCAGCTTGACTGAATTTACTTGACCTTTTAATCTTCAAAACCTTTAGCTGTCTTCAAGCCGTCAAGGGCTGGAGCCTATTGAAGCCGTCAAGGGCTGGAAGCCCTATTGAAGCCGTCAAGGGCTGGAAGCCCTATTGAAGCCGTCAAGGGCTGGAAGCCCTATTGAAGCCGTCAAGGGCTGGAAGCCCTATTGAAGCCGTCAAGAGCTGGAAGCCCTATTGAAGCTGTCAGGGGCTGGAAGCCCTATTGAAGCTGTCAGGGGCTGGAAGCCCTTTTAGCTGGAAGCACCCCCAAGTAGCAGTGGAAACACCCAAAATTAGCCCTTAAGTTTGAGTCATGATCTCAGGCCCGCTCCGCCCGCTACCCCGGCGACCTCAGTCCCAGCCACCACAGCAGAAGGCGACCTTCCAGGCTTGAATTATCCAAAGTCATGTATAAGCCACATGTAAAACGATTTTTGAAAACCCGTAAGCTTTCTTTGAAATCTCGGCAGCTTGCAGGAGGTCAAGCTGAGACGGAGGATCCCGCTGCCCTCGAGTTCTTGGAAGCCGAACTTGCCAAGCTCCAGGAGACCAGGCTCGAGGTGGCCCACGAGATCTACAGGCGCAACCGCGAGGTCGGATCTTTAAAACATAATTATCATCTACTCTTTAAGCAAAGATTTTATTGTAAAAAACCTATTATACTGTTTCCTTCTATTCTGAATTCTAGGAATATACGATTTCCAAGGCCCAGCTCCAGGACGAGCAGGAAAACGAAAGGCAGGCAACAGAGACGGAATTCCAAGAATTCCAAGAGTCAATGGAAGAAGTCAAGGCGAACTCTGATGCCGAATGGGAGGAAAAAATGATAAAGGAGGTGGAGGAGAGGAGGGCCAAGAGGTCGAAGACGAGGAGTGACGACCTAAGCAGAACGCTGGTCGTCAAGCGCCAAGACCTCGACAGAGAGCTCTCCAAGCTCCAGGAAGCACACATCTCCAGGTACGACCGGGACGTGAGGGACCAGTTGTCCAGGTTGAAGTTGGAAGTCTTCAAGTCCAAGGACCAGGACTTCACGACCAGGCTGGAGATGGAGACCGAGAAGATCCTCAAGCTTCGTCCACGCACTGAAGACATGCTGCAAGCTATGGACAACCTCAGGTCTCAAGCCGGTCTTCCCAAGTCCGACCGGTCCCCAAGGTCCCCAGAGCCATGATCTTTTGGGTCTTGGCCAGGACCAAGTCGACCCGCCCCAGGAGCTTCCCCAGTTTGGCAGCCACCAGGAGCCCACCAGCAGCCACCAACACAACCCGGAGCAGACCCGGAGGCCCAGCAGACGGTACTGACAACACCGGCCAAGGGGATGGCCAAGGGGATGGCCAAGGGGATGGCCAAGAGGATGGCCAAGGGGATGGCCAAGCGGATGGCCAGAACCAGCAGGGGTGGACCAACTCCGGGAACCAAGGTGGCAACCAAGGCGGCTA
This sequence comes from Symbiodinium sp. CCMP2592, assembly GCA_905221615.1. NCBI lineage: Eukaryota > Dinophyceae > Suessiales > Symbiodiniaceae > Symbiodinium > Symbiodinium sp. CCMP2592. Next base: position 100,581 of record CAJNDT010000972.1, on the reverse strand, counting down.
CCAAGGCGGCAACCAGGGCGGCAACCAGGGCGGCAGTTGGAGCAACTACAACACGGGCAACTACTACCGCACCCAAGGCCAAGGCTCCTCCTCCCACGGCTACCAGCAACAGCAGCAACAGCAAACAACGTGGGGCCGTGAGCCAGGAGAAGCCCTTGGAAGAATTCCCCCCTGGCTTCCGCACTGGGTCAATGCCACAGGCGAGCAAACCCAACACCCCAGACCCTAAGCTCAAACTACAAATTAAAGCCCACATTTTTTGTTCATCCCTTTTCAGGTGGCGACTACGTGGGCGACGCCGATGAGAACTTCATCCACGCATTCGGCTGGGACTGCTTCGCCAAGTGCCGAAGCTGAGTCTTGTTTCTATTGGAATCGCTTTCATTGCATTCGTTAGAACCCATTCTTACGTCCAAGGGCTGGAAAGCCCTAGCTGATTATTTGATCTGCAACTCAGGCTCCAGATGCTCGTATGTGGGCCAGCGGAGCGTTTTGAGGTGCGCCACGTGCAGAGGCTGCATGTTCAAGGGCTGCTACGACTACAGAGAGGACAGTGCTGTCAAGGACCTCTTCAGGAAGTTGTGGCCATCTGAGCCTTGGAGAAGAAGATGATCTTTAATCCACACTCCAGGTTCCAGGTTTGCCCAAGCTGTCTGAAGCAGCTTCTTTTTCAAGCACCTTTTCTTTGAGTCCAAGCCACGTGCGGCAGAGGACCAACTGTCAGTGTAGGGCAATGTTTTGCAGATCCCAAGCTTGTAAGCGAGTAAATGCCAATTCCACGAACAACATGAACTACTCATTTATGTTTGTGTTTCATCAAACCAAAAAAACTCGTATACTCAAGCATATGCAAGCTTATATCAGGGATCCAAGTCTCGTACATTAACCCGCTAGCCAAGGAGGTTCCAAAATGGGTCACAAAGCCGATCATCGAGACCCCAGGCAGCCAACACGACCTCGAGAACCCAGTCGTCCACACTACAGCCCTTCAAGAGAACCCGATCGTCGACACTACAGCCCTCCAAGAAAACCCTGTGAGTCTTCAGGAGGCCCCTCCACGACATGTGGGGGCTCCGTTGTGGGTACCAGCAGGGCCCTCAAGCACCAACGTAGGGGTTCTTCTCATGGACACCAGGGGCTGGAGTCCTGCTGATATCGCACTGTACAGTGGTATTGCATCGGTAGTTAAGCATTCCCTACCTATAATCAAGGAGTGCTTGGAAATTCTTGTCAAGTCCCAAGCACACATCTCCATAAGGGAGAGAAAAGAATCGGGACATTATAGTGAAGCCCACGACACTTACCACAACAAAGACCAGGAACTAAGTGGTGGGAACTTCCTTTTAAGCTTGGCGGCTGTGCTTTTGGAACCTTCACTTTCTTCAGGCTGGTCAAGGGAGGACAAGTTCGGTGCTTTTGTGGAAGCTTGGTTGGTGACCAGGAGAACAAACCCAATCTCCAGGTCCAAGCCATCCAAGACTCCCAAGCCTCCCAACCCAGCCAGGCGTCAGGATCCACATTTTCAGGATCCGCATCGCCAAATCTCCAAGTCGTGCCAGTGGTCCAAGGTTCAGGCTCCCAGGCTTCAAGCTCCGAACAGCTTGGAGTCCAGGATGACCTAGCCAGGACCCACCACGACACGTTTGTCTCTTTTTGCAAGGCCTTGCAGCCGGTCTGTGCCGTGATGAGGCAAAGCCCCAGGCTCCGAGAACGCTTAAAGTGGGAGCTTGGACGGGACCATTGTATGGCTGTGATGGAAGAAGTCGCAAGCCATCATCCAGTCATACAGCGAGTTCTTTCGCCAACAGGAGCGCCTCTCCAGGACATTTAAAGTTGAAGTTTTCAGTGTTTCGAAATAAGAAGCAGTGGCATTTATAAGTACCAAGTGTTCCAGGTGAGGCCTCAAGCCGTACTTCGTTTGTTTCAGAAACCAAGCACCGACCTCAGGCGCTGCGACCGTGAAAAAATTGTTCAAGGCTGGACAGCCTTTCAGGCTTCATGAAATATCATGTGATATCATGTGATATCATGGATCTTCATGGAACTTCATGGAACTTCATGGAACCCTCATGAACGCTTCATGTGAGCATCCATGAGATTCCATGAAATCCCATGAGATCCCATGAAGACACATGATATCACATGATATTCTGTGAATTGTAGGTTTTGACCACCACCACCAACCACCACCACCACCACCACCACCACCACCACCACCACCACCACCACCACCACCACCACCACCCGAAACCCTAAGCCCAAAACCACCACCGAAACCCCAAGCCCAAAACCACCACCGAAACCCCAAACCCAAAACCACCACCACCACCACCGCCGCCGCCACCACCACCACCACCACCACCACCACCACCACCACCACGAAACCCTAAGCCCAAAACCACCACCGAAACCCCAAGCCCAAAACCACCACCGAAACCCCAAACCCAAAACCACCACCACCACCACCACCGCCGCCGCCACCACCATCACCACCACCACCACCACCACCCCACCAACACCACCACCTCCGCCACCCCCGCCACCACCACCAGCACCACCACCACCACCACCCCACCACCACCACTAACACCACCACCACCTCCGCCAACCCCGCCACCAACACCACTACCACCAACACCACCACCACCACCACCACCACCAGCACCACCAGCACCACCACCACCACCAGCACCACCAGAAGCCCATCACACGATGAGATCAGGATGGATTCAGGGGAGCGTTTATGGGAAGGCTCTCGAATATCTCTGAGGCTACGCTCTCGATCTCGTTCGAGGGCATCAAGAACTACACCGGGAGCTGGAGCTCCTGCTCCTGCTCCAATTACACCCTCAATGTCACCGTCAGCAGCGCTTTCACCGCACATGGACATGGCCTCCCATGCTGGAGATGACCACTACATCAACACCGATCAGGACTTGGGCCCCGCGGCTCGGGACCCTGACTCAGACTCGGATGTTTCAGTTGCCATCATAGAGCCCACCACGGTATGGAGTGATCTATGGAATATTAGCCAGGAAGAGGCCGCTCTTGATTATCCACTCCGGTTACCTACGGATGTTCCCCTTCCAGGTGCGCCAGATCCAGGTGCGAAGGAGGTGGAATACTTGGCGTACAACGTCTGCCGCCGAGGCTCTTGCAGCATCCAAGACTTTTGTGCACTGGCTGCCCTACTTCCGGAGCAGTCACAGGTGAAGCGACGGCAAAACTCAACCTCTGATGGCGCCGCCGGCGGACTTCAAAGAGTGTTTCTTACAGGTGCGTATTCGATTGGAGGCGGAGGACTCAGGGGAGTACAGACCAACACCGGTCTTTTTCCATGGCTTACTACGTGGCTTGCCTCAGTGGTTCGTGGCGCTAAGGAGGATCATAGGTTCAGCAGTTGCGCATTTTTGGTTAACACTTTACATTATGTGCATCGTGACACTGGGAATGCACCTGGAACTTCGAACCTGCTCATCCCGTGCAATCGCTGGAAGGGCGGACAGTTATGGCAGGCGGACGTCGATGGATCAGTACGGTTGGAGGAGAACGGACCCTGCGGTATCCTGAGAAATGTGTCGCGACCATACATCCAGCTGTGCCCTACCACATTGCATGCCACCTACCCATGGGGAGGAGCGGACCGGATGGTACTAGTGGCATACCACGCCAGAGCCGTGGATCGCCTGCCGGCGAAGTGCCAAGATCAGCTACGACGCCGAAGCTTTTTGCTCCTGCACCACGCTGCGAGTACCGACTGAGTGCGGCTTGACGATTAGCCATAAACCGGCAGTAACTCTGTGGTATTCACTCTCCTATGAGTCGTATGGTGCTTTGTCTCTGTATTCCCGTGCAATCATATGTACAACTTCGCATTTTGCATTCTGGAACGCTGTCTTCACTCACTGCTTAACGGGCCCTTCGGGGCGGGGCAGTGAGCTCTGCTTCTCAGGATGGTGCATCAACCTCTGATGCGTCGCTATGCGACCGGGCTTAAAGCCTGACCTATCTATCCTGTCGCACAGCTAGGACCTCCTTAGCGGCGTGTAAAACGAAACGAAACCACCAGAAGCCCCAAGCCCAAAACCACAACACAAAACCCCAAGCGCCAGAATTCTGCCCTTACTAAACCCCAAAACTCGAAAGCACCAAACCCCCAAAACCCCTAAACCTCCAGACCCCTAAACCCCTTAATCCTTAAACCCTTCAAACCAACAATCCATAACACCAGATCCTAAATCCAGTCCACCAAAAGATCATATCCCAAAAACTAAGTTCAACCCACAGCACAACAACCAACACATACCTAAAGATACACCAAACGTTCAACCCCAAACTCATATATAACTTTAGGGACCCAAAAAACACATAAGCATAAACATTTTACCGGTATGTCCCTACCTTATTGGGCTTCCTTTTGAAGGGGTTTATATGGGACGTCCCTATCCTTTTATTCAAAAACCACAACCAACCGCAGCCCGCAATCCAAAATATACCGAGTTTCTACAAAGTTGGAAATTGAAAAGTAAAAATACAGCCTATGGACCTTAACCCCTTAAGTTCCTGATGTTTACAGCTACACACAACCATCGAAACTTCAAATAAAATACCGTACACCGGCATCTTTGTAAAAAACTGCTAAAGGAATCATAGGGAATTTAATGCAACCAAAATCCACTGCACCCGCCAGCCACGTCAGACCCCGCGACTTTTCAGGCAAGCTTCCCTTCACGTATCCATATACATATACATATATATATATATATACATACACGTGCACACACATACCAATGAAAATGTATAGGTGCTGCGGAAATTGCGAATCTGCAGCCATATCCAAGCCAAGTCAAGCCCACGCCGCTGCCTTCCGCCAAGCATCCAGCCATGGGTGTTTTGAAGAAGCCCGCTTCCAAGCAGCAGGGCATCCTCAAGCGGCCAGCCTCCGCCGTCCAGGAACTTCCCTTGGTTCCGTACAAGACGGCCGAGGAGCCAGAGGAGGAGGAAGCCGAGGAGGGCGACGTGGAGGAGCAAGACGACGAGGAGCTCCAAGAGGAGCCCGAAGAAGAGGTCAAGGAGGGCGACAAGGAGACGAAGAACGCCAAGCCTTCCAAGACAGCACCGACGCTCTCCAAGCAAGCCCTCAAGGACCACAACCGGTTCCTCAAGGAAGCCAAGCACCTTTCGGAGGAGGACTTCGACCACTTTTTCAAGCAGCTCGACGAGAAGCAGAAGCAGTGCTTGTGGAAGAAGTTTGAGGTGTCAAGGGAGGGCAATCCAGGAGCCGAGCAAGCCTTCAAGGACGGCGCTGGCCAAGGATCAGGCCAGCTTGCCAGGAAAAGGGGCATGCTCAGGGGGTGGATCCAAGATGGTGGAAAGCCGGCCAAGTACTTCAAGCAGTCCTCAGTGGAGTTCAGTTGCACCCACTCCTCAGGCCTCCAAGCTTCCTGGTTGAGCTACAAGGAGACGTGCGACAAGATCGGCGAGGAAGAGCTGAAGGCGAGAGTGGCGGCTGGAACCATCCAGCACAGGAAAAACCCCGAGGACAGGAGGTTCTTTCAGTTCAAGCTCCACAAGGCTTGGTGCTGCCATAATTTTTCAATACTTGATCTTTTTCCCACTTAAACTTAAGAACAGATAGTGGAGTCATGCAGTTTCACAATTGTCAGGAAACCGAAGACACCACGACCTCCCGCAGAGCTGGCTCCAGGGCCCAGGCCAAGGCGGACGCTTCCTCCCTCGAAGAGTTCCTCGCCTTCGACAGTCTCAAGAAGGCCCCCGCCGTTGAGGACTTCGACTTAGGCGAAGTCTCAGGTGACGACGAGGACAGCCAGCTCAAGGCCTTCGTGGGCTTGCCAGGCGGCAGTGGGCAGAACAACAACAAGGGTGGAAATAAGCCCAAGCCCAAGGCCAAGACGAACAAGTGGGAGGAAGCCAGCCAAGTCAGCCAAGAGACCACTAGTGAACAGCTCAAGGAGAAGGCCACTCGATTCATGCTTGTTTTTTCAAATTAAGTTTAGCTCGAACCGTTTCTGTAGCTGTTTGTTCGCCCAACCATTTCCAGGCCAAGCTCTTCGTCACTGAGCTGGGCAAGGAATACGGTCTCTTGCAGGGCTTGAAGCTCCAGATCCAAGGCAGCGGCTTGGACGACAAGGCCACCTTCTTGAAGTCCCTCACCAAGCAGCTGCAGGCTTTGGAGCGGATCCGCACGACCCTGGCTGGCAAGAAGGCTTGCAAGATGGAGGACATGAAGCCCGTTTTGCTTGACGCGGTGACCACCCTCCAAGCTTCCAAGAAGCTTAAGGTGGAACTCACTAAGGCCCTTAAGGACGCCTGAGCAGTTTTTTTTTCAGGATGGCTGCATAGAGGCCCAAGCTCAAGCAACGTGTAACACGCAACAGTCTTTGGTACCACGGCCCTGCAGAGTCCAGCAAAAGCTAGAAGTCTTGAGTCTTGACCCGGCAGCTATTCCTGATGAGATTTTAGCTTATAGTTTTCATGAAGTCCAGGCAGGCAGGGTTTTCCAAGCTGTGAACGGCCTTAAGTCCAGGCCACGCAGTCTGGATGTTTTGAACCCTCCAGCCTCTTAGGCTCCAAGAGCAAAGGCAGTTCAAGGGAGAGAGCCTACTGAAACCTAAAGCTGGAGTTTCAAGCGCCAAAAAGAAGCGTTTTGCTGCCAGGGACTGCTGCAAACTGCCTTTGTTCTCGTGTTCAAGTTGCAAATTCCCCGCTTTGAAGCTTCGAGGACCAAGCCAGGTTTAGGTTTAGATGTCCAGGCGAAGCCATGTCAGGGAGGAAAAGGAAGACGGAGGACCAAGCTTCCTCTTCCTCCTGTCGCGAGATAAAGCCAGAATCTCCACTTGCGGTGGCCCTTTTAAGGCTGTGGTGTTTGGGAGACCTGAGCGCCAAGGTCGTCCAGGAGCTGTCCCAGGCAGCTGTCAAGTCAGGCTGCTCCCAGGCCGACCTTGTGGGACTTGCCAGCTTGGGTTCGCATGGTGTTAACCCGAACCACACGCACCACCAGCTGCTTTCCAGGGTCTTCAAGGACATGGCTGCTCCAGACCCAACGGTCGTGCAGACCAAGGCATGGGGGAAAAGCGCCACAGGCCAAAAAATCCAGGTAGACTGCAAGCTTCCAGTCATGCTTCCGCACAACTGGATGCTAAGCCTGGATGGCATGGACGATGACATCCTGGGTATCCAGGACATTGCCAAGTTTTGGGACAGCCAAAAAGGCGCTAACTCCAGGGTGTCGCAAAGCCAGGACTACTTTGACCAAGTTTTCCAGGACACCCAAGCCTTGGTCCCTTTCGCTTTGCACGGCGACGCAGCTCCCCACTCCAAGGTGGACAGTCTGCTTGTGATCTCCATGAGAGCGATAACGTCACGACGTTCGATTGACGCTTGGCTTGTCTAGTATTCTTTCGGCAGTACGACCGCAAAATCACCATTTAGGTCTTGGTGTCTCTAATTTTTGCTTTCGCAGTCCAGGCAAGCAGCCAATTGTTGCTGGCCTGCATTCCCAAGTCGTGCATCACGCCCAAGCTCATGGAAGATCTTTGGACCAAGCTCTGCGAGTCCCTCCAAGCCATGGCCTCAGGAAGGTGCCCAACGACCTCCAGGCGGTTCAGGCCAGGAGTGATCTACTGCATCACAGGGGACATGGAGTTCTTCTACCAGGAATTCAAGTTCCCCAGGCCGAACCAAGCCAACCCTTGCCTTTGGTGCGCTTGCACCCAAGAGGGCGAGAACTGCTGGAACGACTTTCGCCAGGAAGCAGGCTGGAGAAGGACAACACTCAGGCCAAGGCAGCTGGAAGCCAGGCTGGAGCACCCGCTTTTCCAGGTCCAAGGCGTCAATGCTCAGGCTTTGAAGCTTGACGTCCTCCACGTCCTGGACCTCGGTGTGTCCTGCCATGTGGTGGGGAATCTGCTTTGGGAGATCATCGAAGACTCCAAGCCAGGTTCCAGGGACACCAACATGAGTTGCCTGAATGCCGAAATCCAGGAAATCTACCAGGAGCTAGGCATTCCTTCAGGCACCAGGTTGCCGAACCTGAAATGGAAGTCTGACATTGCCAGCAGTGCCAATGAGTACCCTTGCCTCAAGCACCAGAAGGGCAGGCGAATCAGGCATTTCATGCCTGTTGCTGTGGAGCTCGCCAGGAGGTACAGTGTCTAAGCTGCATTATATCTATAAATGTGAACACGACCTTATTCTTGTTTAAAGTTCTACAGCAATTTCAGGCTCCCAAGATGATCGCCGAAGCCTGCACCGACTTCGTGTCCTTGAGTCGCTGCGGGACATCTACGACTTGCTGGACAGGCAAGACTTCAAGTGGCCCCAGGACGTCAGGCGAAAATTCGCCGACCAAGTCCAGTGCTTGACCAAGCACTACGGCCATCTTGCCAAGCTGGCTTTTGATGCCCAGCAGTGTCGATATAGCCAAGTTTCCAAGTTTCACATGACGGCACACTTGCCAGAAGTTTCGCAGCACTTGGCCCCCAGGTTTTTTTGGACGTATGGTTCCGAATCCTTTATGGGCTTGATGTCTCACATCGCCAATGCTTGCCTTTCAGGCACTGCAGCTCACAAGGTGCCGGAAACCATCCTGTTCAAGTACAGGACGTTTTGGCATCTGCTTTTAAAGGGCTTGCTAGTGCTGGATGAGCCAAGCTGACCCAAGCAGCCAAGCTGCAAGCGGTCCAGGTCCAGGCCAACCGCAAACGGCCCAAGCAGCCAAGCTGCTCAAACGGTCCAGGTCCAGGCCGACTGCAAACGGCCCATGGAAAACAAGTCGCTTGCGCCATCTGCTAAGGGCCGGACGGCCCTATACGTACATTCCCAAGTGGTATAATCCGGACGCTTGCAAAAATGTGTCGCCGTCTATAGCTGCAGTTTATAGGCTCTTCAGATGGCAAAAGTAGGAAGCCAGAAGAAGCCGGCCGCACGGCAGGCCAGATACTTGCCTGTGAGCTTGTCGAGCTTAAGTCTGTTTTTTGAAGTTTTGGCTGTGCCTCGACAGGCCCCGGTCTCGAAGAAGCCAGCTGCCAAGCTCGCAGACAAGGAGGCCGTCGTCAAGGTCAAGGTCGTCAAGAAAAGACCTGCGACTTCCACGACCTCCAGTGGCCAAGCTCCCAAGAGCCAAACCGCCACCTTGGAGACTCCTGCAGAGACGACAGCCAAGAGGCCAGCCGCCACCTTGGAGACTTCTGCAAAGGCGACAGTCAAGAGGCCAGCCGCCACCTTGGAGACTTCGGCAGAGACGACAGTCAAGAGGCCAGACGCCACCTTGGAAACTCCGGCAGAGACGACAGCCAAGAGGCCTGCAGCCGCCACCTGCTTTGCTCTCGAGGCGGGATTCTTTCAGTGCGATATATAGATTTTGTATATATATATATATATATCTAGATAGATAGATGTGAACCCCTATACCCTCATAACCAGCTTTTAAACCCTTACGCCGAAACAGATCTGCAGGAAGAAGACAACTCGGATGGAGGTCTGGAAGCCGTTTGGGAAGCTTGCCAAGCTGCCGAGACCATGGCCAAGGGGCCAAACCAGAGCCCGGACAACGTGAGCCTGAGCCAGGAAACGATGGTCTTGGGCATGTATGACCCTCCGATCACTCAGAGTGACTTTGAGCAGGCCATGAAGGAGTGGCCAGAGGAGCCTGACTTTTACCACGACCCCTCACAGGAAGCTGAAGCGGAAGCTCCGCCGGGTCACCTTCTCGTTTGGGATTTTTTGTCCCCGATTCAAAAAATGATCATCAAGCAAAACCCGAGAGTCAGGGACGGCTTGCAGCCATGCGGGCTGCCAGTGTCCAATACCAAGTCCAAGCCCAAGTAGCCCGGAGCTTTTTTTTGAAAGGTAAGCTCCAAGCCTCCAGGGCCAAGTTTTGAGGAAGATCTCAAGAGAATCTTCACCCAAGATTCCCTGCCGCAGCTGTGGAAAAGAAGTGTTAGGCTGGAATGCCTGAGTCCAATTCCACGTCCAAGTCCAAGTAGCCAGGAACCGTTTTTGAAAGTTAGGCTCCGAGGCCTTTACAAGGCCAAGTTTCGAAGGAGAGCTCAAAAGAAGCTTCACCCAAGATTCCCTGCCGCTGCTGTGAAAAAGAAGTGTTAGGCTGGAAGCCTTCTGGGAAAGGGTGGGGAAGAGAAAGTGAGAGATAGAGAAAGAGAAAAAAGAAAGAGATAGATATATAGAAATAAAAATACAGGTAGAGATGGAGAGATAGAGAGACAGGGAGATATAAGAGATAGAGAGATAGAGCGACCGAGCGGTAGAGCGGTAGATCGAGCGATAGAGCGGTAGAGCGATAGAGAGATATACAGCGATAGAGAGATAAAGAAGTAAAGATGTAAAGGTAGAGATATACAGGCAGAGATACGGATAAAGGTACAGGTTGAGGTCGAGGTAGAGGTATTATATATAGTGGTGGAGGCAGAGATAGCGCTGAAATCTATTGATGTCAGAAGTGTTTCTCGTTTGATTTGAGATAACATTTCTATTGATTTTATGGAAAATTTCTATTGATTTTATGGAAAATTTCTATTGGTTTTATGGAAAATTTCTATTGATTGTATGGAGATTTTCTATTGATTTTGATGTGGAGGTTTCTATTGATTTTTATGTCGCAGTTCTATTGATTTTGAGGATTTAAATTTCTATTGAAAAAGATCGTTTTCTATTGAATTTGATCGACACAATCAAAACGCTGAGAATTTTCAATCCCGCTTGATTTTTTTCAATCAGCGGTCCTCTGGGTCTGGGGTAAGATTATCAATACTCCTACACTCTAATAATGCATAAAATGGCATGAACCCTTGTTGCTACGGGACTCAAGTCTAGCCAGACTTCGACCTAAACCCGAAACCCAAGGCAGGAACCCTACTTTTGCTTCTTCTCCGGCCTTTCCGATCGGCTCAAACTCAAAGAACAGGTCCTGGGAGGACTTCGATTCAGAGCTTTTGGGCTTGTTTTGGGTGTCAAGCTTTTTTCCCTCCTACCTAGCAAGGACGAAGCCCGCATTGCAGGGAGTCTTGATTGAACAGTTGTACAACAGCCGGCATGTTTCACAGCTAATTTCACATGTCTCCGTGACAAGAGTGGCTTTACTCCTGTCTCAGACACAAAAGCAGCAGCAGTAGATCCACAGGCTGAATTGCTGAAGGCATCTCGCTCAAAGAAAGACCAGGGTGCTGTGCAGTAGTGACAATAACTCATTGCCCTCGGACTCCTCCACTTGTGTAGGTACGCATCTTCACCGGCACTTGTATACTGATGCAACTGGGGGGTTGGGGTTTTGGGTTTAGGGATTTCCACCCGCCCAGCTGAACTGGTTTTGGGTTCAGGGTAGAGCTTCTGTGCTTGTTTCAGCCTTTGGCCCAAACTTTCATGGATTGTTTCTGGAAGCCTCGACTCTTCCGTAAATATACATATTTCTGTACTTATAATCTGAGACTACATAATATTAGTACATCAGCCTAACCCTATCCCTCCAAGGACCTCATAGCTAGGGCCCTGGACCCCTTAAGGACCCCATACTAAGGTCCCTAGAACCCATCGGGAACACAATACGAGTATAGAATAAGAAAGGAGGCTCCGGCCGAAGAGACCCCAGGCTTGCAAATGCCGGGATTCGGGTTTCGGGTTTAGGGTTGAGGGTTTAGGGTTTAGGGTTTAGGGTTTAGGGTTTTGGGTTTAGGGTTTAGGGTTTTGGGTTTAGGGTTTAGGGTTTAGGGTTTAGGGTTTAGGAGAAATCTCCCAGGAAACACTGAACCCGAGCGGCCTTTAGGGCTTAGGGAAGCCAGGAGAACCTAATGTAGGCACCTGATTAAGAAACCTTGGGCCTTTATGAGGGTTCCTTATATGGATCTACTATTTTGGCGTTAAAGGCACGGGGTGTCTTAATCAGGTTCCTGCGTTACACCCGGCTCAATACAACCCTGCACTGCAGAGCTGTCCCAAACCAGAAGGCTCCGTGGGGAAGTATTCAAAGTGGCACTATTTCATCTAGGACAAACATCCCGCACGAAGGATGGCGCTTCTAAACCAATCTAACCTTTGGTCCAGTGTCTCGCAGACTCGTAACATGCCTCAACCTTCCAAACCTTAGATCCTCAATGGCAACTGCAAATCAGGACTTAGGGCTCGGAATCCGCACTCCAAAATCCGGCCGCATACCTTATCAAAACCTCCATGCCCAAAGGCACCGAAGCCATCCCCAAACCTCTTTGGGAGTTAGGATTAGGGGGACCTTTGGGGATGTAGACTCTCTCAATAAGGCCCCTTTTAAGAGAGCCAGAAGTAGGGTTCAGAAGGGGTACCCTTTAAGGGGTCCCCGTAATAATACTACCCACTCTTGCCGATCCTTACCTTTGGTTAGTAGGGAATGGAGGAATGGGGTACAATTATAACTACTATTACTGCCATGGTTCCATTCCCTACTAACCAAAGGTAAGATATAGGATTATTAAGGCCCCTGTATTATAGTACCCTTGTAGATCCCTTATAGTAACCGTTAGAGACCCCTTTATAAGGCCCCTTTCCATTCCCTGCTAACCGCCTCTTTTCTGATCCGAGCATCGAAGCAAAGGTGCGGATACCTCTCGAGGAGCGACTCGGGAGGCCATGGTTCATCTGCCTTTGGGGGCCGCAGAATAGGTGTGTGGGGTTCTTTGTTTAGGGTTTAGGGGTTTAGGGGTTTAGGGGTTTAGGGTTTAGGGTTTAGGGGTTTAGGGGTTTAGGGTTTAGGGTTGTAATTAGAATAGGGTTCTTTCAAAGGGGTCTATAAGGGTTACTATAAGGGATCTATAAGGGTACTATTCTCGAATCTGGAGTCTCTTTCTAGGGTCCTTTCTAAAAGGGTGCCGTAAGATTTGGGGATATGAAGCGGGACCCTAATTTGCAGAACTACCCATGTGTGCGTGTGCGTGTCGGAATTGGCAGGCAGGTGCACCAAAAGGCAGATAGGGGCCGTGGACGCAGAACGCGGACTCACGCAGGGGTCTTCTTGATTAGAACAGGATTTCGAAGCCATCTCTTAGTATAACTATATAGGGACTATAAGGGACATGACTGTAAGTTATTCCCACCCATGTGGTATCGTGCTTCCGGGGCACTGCTTACGTCTTGGGGTCTGGGGTTGTAGAAGGTGTCAGTGTGCATAGACAGACGGACAGCATCCCGAATCAGAAGTCATACGAGGCAGAAAAGGAGTCTGGCTGTTGCCACTACTTTGTGCAGCTGCTCTTGGTGACGAGAGTGGAAGGGCAACCAAACAGAGCGAACCACTTACTAAACAAACTGTAGCTGCTGCCGTAGTGGCTGCTGCTGGGTGCAGAGCTGTTGGTGTGGCTACTGCTGTGGCTTCACCTCTGCGAATGCTACTGCGGCCTCCTACTATCTCCCACTATTGCCATTCCGACAATGCCACGACGACACCAGCGATGACAAACAGTAGTGATCTGTCGCAGGGACTCAGACCACTACCACTATCATGGTTCGCTTCTTCGTATGCTGTTGCATGCATGAGGCCGTCAACTTCTAGCAAGAACGAAGACTTAGTGCGACTGTCGCAGGCTTGCCTTCGGTTCAGAAGCAGGAAAACCTATGCATAACGACAGCAACAAGTGCACTTCCCTGATTCAAAAGGGAGGAAGCAGCAAGGATTGATTGCTACCTGTCTTGGGAACATGAAGCCTCTTTCACATGCCACCTGTACCCGGAACCGCTTCTGTGATCAGAAGCCCCATGTTGGTTAACATCGAACCCGGCACCAGGAACCGAACCCAAAGCCGAACCCTACACTCCGAAGCCCGTCTCAGATAGACTCGGAGAGTTCCAGGGCCCTCCATGAATCACAGACTCCAAAGGAGCCCCTTGCACGGAACCCTATTAAAGAAAACCTTGTTGCACCTAGAAGATCCTAGAAAGGAACCCCTATACCCTTAATTTTAAAGGAGCTCTTGCGCGGAACCCTATTCTAAAACCCTGTAGTACCTTTAAAGGAACCCCTATGGATCCTTTAAAGGGCCCCTTGAAGGACCTGACCGGTGGCCTTCTCAAATCTCGAACTAGAAAGCATCGAGCTTAGCCCACTTCTTTAGCGAGCCCAATGACCCCGAATATGCCCTAGACTAAGCTTCATGTTCAAATTCTGAATTTCAAGCAATATATCTAAGCTTAATATTCATATTCTGGGATATTCAGGGAATATCATATTTGTAAGTAATACTTCCTAATTCGTGTGTATGTGGGCTCTCTACTGGGTTGTGCTTGAAGCCCTTTGAAAATTATTTCTGAATAGGTTCCCTTTTCAAGGAAATAAGGGAAACTAAAAGTTATCCCAAAGCACAACCCCAGAGACTCCAATATCCCTTAATTAAGGAATATTCCTTAAATCATATTAGGGATCCTACTATAATTTAAGGAATATTCCTTAATTGAGGGATATTGGAGTCTCTGGGCCTCTAAAAGCTACATAAGCCAGTTCTTCATATTCATATTCTGAATTTCAAGGAATCGATTTGTAAGTGATACTCCCGAATTAATGTTTATGTGGGCTCTATGGGTTGGAGCGGCTGTCCGATAGCCGGAGTTCCTGGACGGCTGGGGCTGTCGCAGGTTCCGGCTCTGCCTCTTCTTCTTCCTCCCCCTCCGGCCTTTCTCAGGGTTTGGGTTTTTTTTTAACCCTCGTGTCTAAGGGTTTGGGGTTTACAGCTTCGGGTTTAAGGTAGAATTGTGCAAAAATTTGGGTCTGAGGGTGGGGGTCAAGATGAAGTTTTCACTTTTCAGGGCCTGTGAAATCTTCTTGATTAGCCTCCGGGTAAGGGAGAGCATGTGCAGGTAGATTGACCGTCTACTTGTGTTCGGAGTCAACTGATTCGGATATGGTTGGGGCATGTTGGGAACTTGGCGTGGTGAGTTACGGGTCGTACCGTCTTCGGAGTTTCCGTCAAGTTGCGTGCATGCAAAGACATGCCAGCAAAAGCATATCAACAAGGCATGGGCTCTTCAAGCGAGCCAGACCTGGATCAGTTTGGGCTCTTGGCGCGCTGCTACTTTCCTTCCTCAGGCATACTGCTACTGCTGATACCGCTACTATCTCGTCCCACAGCTACAACGGATCAACTGCGACTACAGCCACTGCTACTGCGGCTGTGACTGCGACTGCTGCTGCTGCTACTGCTACTGCTACTGCTACTGCTACTGCTACTGCTACTGCTACTGCTACTGCTACTGCCACTGCCACTGCTGCTACTGCTTGCACTACTGCTACTGCCATTGCTGCTACTACGGCAACGACCACCATGACGACGACCACCACCACTAACTACTACGACCACGACTACGACTGCGCGTCTGGCCGAAGAGCACCTAGCAATACACGTGGGTTTACGTGCACAAAACTGACCGTCTTGCAACACCTGCTGCCAAAACACGGCGGTGCCCCTTCTTCTGCTTCGGCTCCTGACAGAACAATCCAAGCAACCACTCGGATTCTGCAAGATGCACCATCTATCCTTGTCCTTCCCCTTCGGGGCTGTCACCAGGATCAGCAGCCACTTCTTGCTCTGCTTCCTGCTGCACCGGCAGCTTCTCCACCGGCAGCGGTGTCGGCGGTTTCGATGGCGGCCGTGTGGCCTGCCGACAAAGCGCAAAGAACCCGCCCTAAATGCATGCGGCTCAGATCAGCGGTCAAGGCCGCTACGAAGTTTCAGTTCCAACTCGGCCTTCGGCACTACGTCGCTGCGATGATGTCACATGCAACAACGAAGAGAACTGTGCGATGACCCGCCCCGATTTGCAGGAACCATGCACCCTTCGGATTGTGCAGGACGGGAAGGAGCCTGCTTTGGTGTCTCCTCCACATCAACGATCGAATCGTCTCCATCACCGCCCTGCTCCTCTTCCCCGTCCTGTCTGTGGGAGGCTTCAGCATCTCTACTTTATGGGTGGTTGTCAAAATTATGGTCCCTTCTTTGGTACCCTAAATATTAGGTGCCTCAATATAATAAGGACCCAAAAAGGGACCCTTATATCGACAACCACCCTTATGGACCATGGACCGAAGATTCGTAGGTCGGAAACCCTAAGTTCCTACATACCTTTACTGCCAAAACAACCCGGATGCAGTTCACTTGAAGCGACCTGCAAGCTTGAGCAACCACCATGTGAAAACCCTGAGACCCGAACTCTGACGCCTGGGACTAAAGTCTACACCACCAGCCCTAGACCTTGCAACTCCGTATCCCACGCCCCTTTTTGCAACAGGCTTCGCACTTCGCGAAACCCTAAACCCTAAACCCTAACCCCAAACCCTAAGACTCCTCCTGCCCCTCCGCGGCTCTCGCCGCAGCCTCTGCCGCCTTCTGCGCCGCAAGCAATTCTGCCTGGCCGAGAAGTTTTTCGGATTGCAGGGCCTAGGGTTGAGGGTTCAGGGCTTTAGGGTTCAGGGGTTTAGGGTTAAGGGGTTTAGGGGTTTTGGCTTTAGAGTTTGTTTTGAGTTGCTACAGGGCTTTATTTATGGTGTCTTGTGAGGGTCCAAGCATTGCGAACTAACAAACGGCTTATACAATCTGCTTTTGTGTTTGGTGCATGGTTTCTATACTTGCAACCATAATCCTAACTCAGTGTGTTCCGTGTTTAAACGGCATTGGGATCTCTAAATCAACGTATGAAACCCTCACGAACCAACCCGCATGAAATTCAATAAACGCTCTAGCCCGCCATGAAACCCTCCAAAGCTCTTTATGATAACGCTGACGCTTAAGCCGCTTAAGCCCCTCTGCCCTAAACCCCTGAAGCCCCATTATTATTGTTATTAGTATTATTGTCATTCTTATTACAATTATTGCCATTATTCTTCTTATCTTTTCTAGAAATAGTATTACTATTGCCATTATTCTTCTTGCCTTTTTTATATTAGCCCTTTAAGTAGTCACCTCCAGGCGCGCCCGCTGCTCTTCCTCGCGGCGGAGCTCCTCCGCTGCGAGGCCCCGGGGATCCTTCGCTTCAAGGCGCTTCACTTAGGAGGCGCCTTGGATGTACAAGGCTTGAGGCTTTAGGGTTTGGGGTTCAGGGTTTTGGGTTTTGGGTTTTGGGTTTTGGGTTTAGGGTTTAGGGTTTGGGGTTCAGGGTTTAGGGTGTAGGGTTTACGCTCTCACAACTCGGACACAGCCAGCCGAGGTTCTTAGGTGCGGAGTCGGTGTGAAAAGTAGGTTGAGATCGATTCTCTCTTGTGCCATGGGTTTAGGGTTTAAGGTTTAGGAAGAGGTTTTCTTCACTTAGGGTGCTTATTGGCTTTAAAGGGCTTTTGGACTGCCTTAGAGGGCTTCGGAGCGCTTCGGAGGGCTTTAGAGGACTTTAGGGGGCGTTAACTTCACGGGTTTTGGTGTTTAGGGGTTTGGGGTTCAGGGTTTAGGAATTTAAGCTTTTTAAGGTTTAGGAAGACTTTTGGGTAACAGGCTCTTCGAGAAATTTACATGGTGTTCTTGGGCTTCGAGACATGAAGGTCTGTTGGTGTGTCATAAGGGTTTGTGGGGCCGTGAGGAGGTAGCTATAGGGTCTGTCAAGGGCTTTGAAAGGGATGGGGTTCTACACGGATTTTCACAGAGTTTATAAAGGTTCCTCTAGATTAGGTCTGTACTATGACTATGCTTGAACTAGACGCATGCAACATACCACCATAACAACAAACAAACAAGCCGGAACCAAACGACAGCACCGCAACCGCCACCACCAGCAACAGAGCAATCATTCGCAGATCCGCTGGTGGTAACGTGCAACTCAACGGCCCAAGCGAGTGTTCGTCCTGATTTCCTCTTACAGGCGGAGGGCTGCAATCTGCTTTGCGGCTTGGGGTCGGGGTTTGCTTTTTGCGGTTTGAATTCCAACTCTCACCACTTAAACAAGCCGGGAATTCAATTTTCGGGGTTGAAAGCCCCCAGTCCAAAGGAAACCAAAAACTCCACCAATCCGACCGTATCCCAACCAACTCACCCAAATCCAAGCTCAAACCTCGATGCTTGGTTCACTTCCGACATCAAATTATGGTCGCACATAAACATGGAATAATTACCAATACTATGTTGGGGGCTCCTTATTATGACTATAGTATAATGGGCCCCCAAACCCTATTCTCATTATCAAGGCCCCTATGAGGGCACATCTCCATTCTTCAGTTCCGACGAAATTGATTTTTGGGTGAGTCAGCAGAGAACTCGGACGGATCCACCGCCTCATAGAATGCCGATTTCGTCTGCTGCCTAGACCCAAAACCCAACGCCATCTCCACAAAAGGCCGCAAATCCGAATCCTAAAGCTTGAGCCGGAAACCGGAAACCGTAAACTCTCAACCCATGTAACTTCCGGGTTCAAAACTCCCTAAACCCGAAACCCTAAATCCTAAACCCTAAACCGTTATATCGGCCGGAGATCCATCACCGGAAGCTCGGTAGCGCGACCCAGGGCAGCGCACAAGGCAGCGACGCAGGTCTGGAATGCACATACGGTTGGGTACTGCCCCCACCCTGTAACACTCCACGAGTCCACGCTTAGGGTCACATTAAGGGCCCCAGATACTTGCACTATGAAAACCATCCGACTGTTGCAGCATGGGGGGTGGTGCTTAACACATATATACATTCACTTGCAGTTCACTGGTTAGGCGTTCAGAACTTAAGATGTGAGGCATTTTTCTGAGGTACTTCCCCCCGACTTACCATCATCCTCGTCTTCTTCGACACCATCTTCTTCTTTAGCAGCATAGTATAGACCAGTGTGCTAGAGCATGTGCACGTTTGCATAGACATAGAGGTGCACATGCAAAAACGCACATAGACATCCGTATATCCTACAAACACACCCACATACATACACCCGCACATGCCTGCATTATACACTTACGCTGCCTGATATATTGTACCTTCGCGTCACCTCAAACCGTGAGCAACATCGGGCTTTTCAGTTTTAGGGGAGAGTCATCGTGGTAAACTCGAAGCACAGTGGGAAGGAGTTTGAAATATGGCTGCATTATGCTGCTCGTTCTTGATAGGCCGCGGCTGTTAAAACTACGACTTTCATGCTTCCAACAGTTGTGGTTACAGTGAGGACTGCGATAACCGCAGCCGGTGCCCTATATTCATCACAATTATGCAGTGGACAGGCTTTTCACTCTGATGACGACCTATTATGCAAAACTTCATGGACTTAATGTGAAAGATAATCACTCCCATACAGTGATGAAAATGACACATGGGCTTCGTTCACAACTCACCAGCTCGAACAGTAATGCTTTTCGTAGACTTCATGGCAATGCCGCTTAAGATCCAGGAAACCAGGGATCGAGCCTCCGTGTGTTTGTTGGGTTTGTCCTCCTCCACCCGAGGGGCACCTGGCGCAGCTACGGTTGATGGCTTAGGGGCTTCAGGGTGTGGAACTTGAAGGTCAGCTTCAGAGGTGCACATACCGACATCGGCATACATGGGCCTCAAACCATGGGCAACGGCAAGATGTTCGCAAATCTCACTTCGCCTCGTTCTATCTGCGCTCTGCTTCGACAATAGACGGCTTCGTGGTCATGCAGGGGGCTGTCATGCGTGCGATATCGGATGTGACAAAGATAACATGTGCACCCACGCGAGCACGCATGCGCTCATGAAAAGCCCGATAGCCAAACCCTACACTCACCGCATTTCCTCAACGGTGAACTGAGACCCTTCCGAAAAGCTGAAGCCGAAAGGAGCTACCGGCGGGGCCTAATTTTCCAAGTCCTCTTGCAGCCTCCCTGCGTATGGCAGGGTCATCGCTCCTTGGACACAAAAACTCACTGAAATAGGTTTAAGATTTAGGGTTTTCCCACCCGGCCAGCTGGGGTTTAGGTTTTAGGGTTGAAGGTTTAGTAAGGGTTTAAGGTTTCGACGCTCATTTAGGGTTTAGGGTTTAAGGCTTAGGGTGTACTTGTAAACATATTAGAACCTAGCCAAAGCATGAAGCCAACATCCCTCAAGCTATTTGATGGCCGCAACAGCTGGGCTCCGTTGCTTGATTATAATTAGACGGGTAGTTCTCTGAATTCGGGTCCCATTTCTTAAGTCCCCCGAATGCGCTTACTCCAAATTGCCCTAAGCCGGACCCTTGTTTAGAGATCTACCCATATACGGACTGTAAGAGGATACCGTCGCTAGTTCTTCCGACTCTATCTTGCCACAGCCAGGACGTATACAGAGGGAGGATCCAGCTCCAAAAAAAAAAAACTTCCCGACAACACAAGCACCTTGCTTAATCTTCCTGTATCGTTCCAGTGTTGTTGGATGGCCGTTCTGGGCGCAAGACTTGTTAGCGATTTAGGGTTCGGGCTATAGCATTTAGGTTCTTGTTGCTTCCTTCTTGGCCGCCTATGCCTGCAATGTAGGGTTGAACACCCTGGACTCAAAGTAAATGAAAAATCACCACGAAGGGAGGGCTTAGGTGCCTCCGATTCGTGGCAACACATTGCGACCAATCTGCCCACTTCCTGCATTTGGCTCTTCGGACCCCAGGAAGCTGATTCGGAAAACCAATCTTATCATATATAGTATATGGTATTTATATAGTATCAAACACGTAATATGCAACAAAAGATACATAATGCGGCGGAAATTATATTTCAATAGAATATACAAGCCCGGGGGCTTCTCAAGCAGCTCGCAGAGTGCGCGAACCACCTTGCCATCCCCCCGCTTCGCCACAGTCCAGAGGACCTGTGCTCTGTCGCGTCGCGCTGCAGCCGCGGAGGTAGCAGTAAGGAGGTAGTAGTAGTCGTCGTCGTAAGAGTAGGAGTAGGAGTGGGAGTAGGAGTAGAAGTGGGAGTTGGAGTAGGAGTAGAAGAGGAGTAGTAGGAGTAGTAAGAGTAGTAGGAGTCGTATCTCCAAGACACCAATGGCCCATCTTTCCACCGATCATCAAAGAGTAGTAGGAGTGGCAGGAGTAGTAGGAGCAATAGGAGTGGTAGGAGTAGTAGGGGTAGTAGGAGTAGTAGGAGAAGTAGGAGTAGTAGGAGTGGTAGGAGCAGGAGGAGTAGGAGTAGTTGGAGTTTTGCATGTCGATGACAGCTCCGCGAGGACTAGACGGTAACTAGTCACAACATAGCCCACTCATGCCAGAAAACCAACACACACGCATCACGCATCCCCAACACAAAGTCCTAAGATAAAGATAAGAAAAAGGAATGATCACGCAGGCTCCATTGATCTGGGCATTCAACTGGCTTGAGAACTACGTTTGTTCAACAACATATCGTCTGACCGCAGGAAGGAGGGGGTTGCTGGGAAACAGACACAGGCAAAAAGCTTCTCGCAAGATGTCCAACAAATAAAACAGGGCCCACACAAATTACGTATTTACTCATGCTCCCGCTCACCTACGGCGACTACTTTTAAAAGGCTTAGTTTCAAGGTTAGAAGGAAGGGAACTGCAACTAGTCACAACAACCGAGTAAATGTACAAAACCATGTTACAGGCTCACCACAGCTGTTTCCAAACCCTTTGTTCGTCTTTCCCTTCCAGTTGAATTCAACAGGTAGAAGATGGTACAAGCACAACAGTCCAGTAGTAGTTGGAGTAGTAGCAGTAGGAGTAGGAGTAGGAGTAGGAGTAGGAGTAGGAATAGGAGTAGGAGTAGGAGTAGGAGTAGGAGTAGGAGTAGGAGTAGGAGTAGGAGTAGGAGCAGCGGCAGCAGCAGGGTGGTAGTAGTAGTAGTAGTAGTAGTAGTAGTAGTAGTAGTAGTAGTACTAGTAGTACTAGTAGTAGTAGTAGTAGTGGTGGTAGTAGCAGTTGTTGTTGTTGCTGCCACTGTTGTTGCTGTTGTTGCTGTTGCTGGTGTTGCTGGTGTTGCTGGTGTTGCTGGTGTTGCTGGTGTTGCTGGTGTTGCTGGTGTTGCTGGTGTTGCTGGTGTTGCTGGTGTTGCTGGTGTTGCTGGTGTTGGTGTTGTTGCCGTTGCTGCTGCTATTGTTAGTGCTACAGTTATTGTCCGTAGTTGCAGTTGTAGTTGTATTTTGGTGCTGTAGTTGCAGTAGCAGGTTAATCGGACCGTGGCAGGGACATAGTGGCGACGAGGACCACTGACATAGCCAAAACGTACCAGTCCTGCGACTATTCTAAGCGCTCTTGCTGAAATCCACTCCTACGGCAACTGCGGGTGCTAACGATGCTGTTCCAGTTTCTATCGTCTCCTGTGCATCGTGATAATATGGCTTTGCCGCCGAGACTTCTTTCCAAAGGACTCGGTATGCTTTCTTCTCAGATTTTGTAGACACGTTAAGGCTGAAGCCTGAACCCTGAACTAAACTATACTGAACTTAGAACCCTCGCAAAAATTATGATTCTAGCTGTTTCTTAGGGATTGTAATAACCACAGATTAAAAATTATTTCTAAGAACCCCTAAGTGAAGCCTAAAACCCAAAGTCTGCGCCCCAAACCCAGAACTAAGGATGCCCCACCAGCCTGGCAGGTGCGTATCCTCGGCTCTATCTGCTTGATCGTGGCCAGCTTGGGGAACAAGGCTGCTATGACGGCCTCGGGCTCTTCCGGCAAGAACACTCTGATGATCGTGATGGGAAGAAGTATCGACACGAATACCGATATCAACAGTAAGCGAATAACAGGAAGTCAAAACAATAACAACAATGAAGAGACCGATAGTTGTTGCATTGATGATGATGATGGTGATAATGAAGATGATGTTCATGAAAATGGAGGAGTAAAGAAAATTGCCCCAACCAATCCCTACACCCTTGACCCCAAAACCCGACTTCTCTCTTCGCAAAACATATGGTATATCCTGGTTTGGTGCCAATTGATTGGTGCCAGCACTGCCACCATCGAAATACTGACGGTGACAGTACTGGAGGCCCCTGTCGCATCCAGGCCTATTGCGACTGCCGGGTACCCTGATACTGGAGGCCCCTAAAACCTAAACGTATGTACCTGTACAAGTAGCACGACCATTATTACTCCATCGTAGGGCCCGCTCGCACGCTGCAAAAAACGCTAACTCCGGGAGTAGGCTTAGGGTTCTGCGGCTTTTTGCCTCTTACTGCGCAAGGACAAATGAAAACGATGCCTACTCCTGAAACACCTCTTGCCACCTTGCCACCTGAGGTTGCCTTTCGTGGTGAGCCCCAACGCGGGTAAGACTCACAACAAAGTACAAAGGTATAGAAACGCGGAACGATACAATCTCTCTACACACCGATCCCTGAGCCGCTGCTGGCCTGGGATTTAACGCTTCCAACCACCGTATTGACACTGAAGTGCCTCGGGCGTAAAGGACCCCTGCGCGAGCAATAGCATGCGGTCTATTATGCTCGTTGCACAGCTGTGCGAGCAGGGCTTGGTTAAAGCAAACCTTCAAGAATCAGGATCTTAGGGGTCAACCCACATGGGTAGTTCTCTGAACTAATGTCCCTTTCTAGGTGCCCAAAACAGTACGGCAGCCTTATAGCAGAACCCTAAACCGGACCCTAATTTACAAAAACTAACCACATCCAAACCACGAGCCCACGAAGAACCGGGCCGGCCTCAACCAAAGTAAAAACACTTTGTGGCTACTGAAATCTAGAACTTCCTGAACTCTTGATTCACAAAACCTCGAAACAGAACGCAGGTAGTGCTGTACTAGGAAGTTCCAGATTCTGCTCCCTTTTGTCTGCCTATTGCAAGACTTACATGAGCCGCTAGGCGCTGGCTTCGAGCGTAAGCACCCCACCTGACTACCCTCCGGGCAGATGGTCGGCAGGACACGTGCGGTGGCCTTCGAGGCTTCGGGCTGCTACTATAGAGGCCTTAATTAGAACAGGGTTTTGGGGCCCATTAAACTATAATTATGATAAGGAACCCCCAAAGTAGTATAGGTAACTATTGAGGCCCCTATATTAGTTTTACAGTGCGCAGGGTTTCTATGGCAACTTTACCCTTAGGCTAACCCTGTACTCTCAACGCTATGATTGTGTTTTGAGAAGATAGGGGCTTCAGGTTCTTGGAGGGAGGAGATGTGCATATCATGCAAGCACTGTCCCAAGCAGGCTTTAGGAAGGGCTGCTCACTGAGACTCTGCAGGGAGCCCAATACCTCAACTTTAAGAGAATATTTGCCTGAAGCCAACACATTTTGCTTGACGAAGGTGTATGGGTCTTGATTCAGATCCGAGTTATACGAATGGTTATGGTAAATCTAACGTTCGCATGGAAAAACTTACAAAAAGAATAGTAGTAGCAATAAGAATCACAGAAGAATGCGCCCAGTGAGGGTCTCGGGGGCTTTTGGAGCTAGCGGGCCCATGTAAGCCGTGGTCACCACGGGTCTCGGCCCCCTTGAAAACACTGATCATGCAATAAGTAAAAATAACGCCATAAGTAATACTAGCGTAAGAAGAAAGACTAAGGTAATAAGCAATAATCAGGTAACAATTAATAATCATGCAATGGGTAATAACAAGTATTGTTGTAAGAAACCGAACACAACACTGTCGGAAGAGTGGCCCGGAGCGTCTTCAGAGGACAGTGGAAAGCTCACATCACATGAGGACCCTGAGGGTACGGACATCAGAGTTACCAAAGCATACCTCACGAGAAGCCTCCCGCACTTCAATGTCATGGTCATCCACGTGGTCCTCAGGCTTTGTGGCGCAGGCTTATGGGGCTTTGGGTGACGCAAGAACACTCCAAAGTATTGCTTATGACCGGTATAGATACGGGCTCAACGCAGATAGCAGTCACGACCGCTAGAAATGCTCTCCGCATGCGATCTATCAGGAAGATGCCAAGGGGGGAAGAAGAGACCAAGACTTCAGAAAGCCGTTCGTGACTGGAAGCTTCGGGCCTTTAGGAGATGAAGCAGAAGACCGAATCCTTGTTACTTCCCAGGCTTTATTTCGCATCAGGACTTGTGCAATCGCCTGAACACTGACTTCCACAATCCCGGGCCCTGAATCCTTATGAAAGCCCCTGCTGAAGGACTCTTACAGCAACGCTTCCGTAAACCCGATTCTCGGAACCCTTCTCCAATGGACCTCAGTGTTTCCTTATCTTATGGTTCCTTTTTCCCCCTCCGACCTTATGGTCCCTTTTTTCCCTCCTACCTTATGGTCCCTTGTTTCCCTCCTACCTGATGGTCCCTTTCTTCCCTCCTACCTTATGGTCCCTTTTTTCCCTCCTCCCTTATGGTTCCTTTTTCTCCCCTTATGGTTCCTTTTTTCCCCTTATGGTTCCTCTTTTTCCCCTTATGGTTCCTTTAGAGACGAGGGTCGGCAAGCTGGCGCAGCACGGACTCTGGTGCAGAACCGCCTGTCGACTCCGGAGCTTCGCGGGTTTGAGGTAATGTAGGGGTCTGAATTGTTAGAATCAGGTTCCTGTATTACTACTTGGGATTTATAAGGGTACCCTAACAATATCGGGGCCTTAAAAATTAGAATAGGGTCTTGGGGCCCATTATGCTGTAATTATGGTAAGGAACCCCTAACATAGTGTTGGGTTTGAGGTACTTCCTGAACCGAAGCCCTTGGAGCAAATAAGGCCCAACCCTCAACATCACCTCACTTTGCTGAACCTGCAATCCCTTAAGACTTAAGCTGGCAATCCCCAAGAACAGACGAATCATGGACGCTGGAATGCGAAGATCAAATGCGGAACAGCCGGTAACTAGTTTGGATTAGGGAAACCCAGATGCCTCAATCCCTGCAACCACAAACCTGTAGCGGAATATGCCTTGTACTATTCCCTAAACCCTAAACCCTAAACCCCTACTCCGAATAATCCTTGGGCCCGAAACTGCAGCAGGCCTGCAAAAAGCCGAGCAATTGCCTCCACGGCTGCGCGCCGAACACCGCCACGCCAGTCCTGCAAGGAGCAGTTTTTTGAGAGCTTAATATAGGGGCCTAGATAAATAATTACCAATACTATTTTGGGGGTTCCTGATTATAAGTATAGTAAATGGGCCCCAAAACCCTATTCTAATCATTAAGGCCCCTATAGTAGCGTGTAGGGGGCTGTTCGGTGCAATCGTAAAGCCGTCAAGCCCATCCCCAGTACATCCCAAAACAAGTGTCAGACCTGGCCGCTGTGCAAAGCGTCGACGAGTGGAGTACGATGTGTAGGTGAGATGGATGGGCATCCGACTATGTCAGAAGTAAGGCTTGGATTCTAGGGTTGTTCGTGAGCTGCGGTTTTGAAGTAGTTACGGCCACCGCAGACCTAAACAGGACCTCTACGCTTGTTTGACAATGACAGCGGAACAATATGCAAAATTGAAGTCCTTCAGGTGCGCAGCCACACGATTACCTGCTCAGGCTCAGGCACAACGCTGTTGCCGGTTTGGTTGGGTGTAAGGCTTGCAGAGGCTGAGAGCTTAGCGCATCGTCATCAGCTAGACGTTATGGCAGCTGACTCCTGCCCCTAATCAGCCTTAACCCAAACCCGAGGCTCCACACTGGCAGCGGCACAATTTTGAATCTGCAGCGCCACGCAAATTTTTGGTCGGGGTCGCCGCTTTGAAGAAAAGCTCAGTCCACAATCACACCTCATGTGCACTGGCATTGCCATGCATGCACCTATATATGTGTGAACTGACATTTCCGTCTGCGGATATGTAGGCAGACGCGTCGTTCATCTGCATCTACGAATACAGGAGCCCGCGATGCATGACTGTCACTCAGGGAAACCAATTAGTGGTTTTACTCAGATGTCCTCTGGTAGTTGCTCTTTTAGCACTTGCGCTCGAACCAGTCAGGCGAGGTTTAAGAAGAGAGACTCCACTTTCATTAGCCCAAAGATGTTAAGCTTCCTAAGCTTTAGCTGAAGTGCAGTTTGCTCGTTCAGGTGGTTTTGATGAAGGCATGAGGCCCGAAGAGTGCAAGAAATCGACACAACTCCAGCTCAGCACCGAACCCCGAACTCTAAACTCTAAACCAAAAGCGCATCTCAACCCCACCACCCCAAGTCCCGGAACCAGAAAGGCCCTAATGAAACCCTACACACACTCTGAGGCCTACGGTGCCCGATGAAACCTGCTGAAACCCGATGAAACCTTACTGCGAGCAAAGGGGCTCTCGCGCACAGGCTCCTCGGCTGGCGTCTTCGAGGATTCCTTCTCCTCGCTGGCCTGCCTGGGAAGCTATTGCACGAATTCATACAAACCTGCGGAGCCTTCGGGTTTAAGGCTTGTGGGTGCGAGGCTTAAGGTTATCAGTTATATATATGTTGTTTTTGTTTTGGGTCTTGGGCGCAGGCTCTCGGAAAGTTGGGTGTTTGTGGTTCGTGAGATTAAGACCTTGTCGCTGTACTGCGAGCAAGCACTGACGATAGGATTTCATGGATCAAGAGTGTAGGGTTGTAAGCTTCGAGGCCGAGGGTCTTTTGCGTATTGGGGGGCAAGCGAAGTCTCGCAGCTTTAAGTTCTTGCATTATCTGGTGCCTGCAGATTTGGGGTGTAGCGTGTCAGGTTCCAACTACTCGAATTTGACGGTTGAGTGGGCGGCATGAGGCTGTTCAGAGGTTGGGTCTGGATTTACCGGATTCCAAGGCTTCATGGTTTTTGATTCCTTTCCGGCTTCGGCACTTCATGGCATGAGGGTTTCCGGGCGTCTTCGGACTTGGAGAACGATCTGCTTCAAGGTTTTTGGTGGATTCTGACGCTCTGACGGAAGAAATGCGTCAAATCTAGAATCTAGAAGTGTCTGGCGGAAGGCTTCACAAGGAATGTGAGCATGATTTAACGATCCTTGCCGGGTGGCTTCGAAATTTCTCAGACCTGGAAAAAACCTGAACTCTTTTCACTACTACTGGGCTCAAGTCACGTCTAAAGAATCCACAACCTCCAATCACCCTAAACGCCAGGCCCTCAACGTTCTACACGGATTTAACAAAAAAGAACCCTTACCCCTAAACCCCAATCTCTACAAGGATAAAACACAACAAACGTACTGTATTGCTACCATTATTAGTATTATACTTTTTTGTTCATGTTCTGATTATCTGTGCAAAAGAAGCGTCTTCACTGAAGGCAGGCCGGCCGCGAAGCTGGCGAGGTCCTTCTTAAATTAGAGCTCTCTCTCTCTCTCTCTCTCTCTAGGGAAGACTTTAAGGGCTTAGGGTTTAATGTTTAGGGGAGGGCTCAGTGTTTAGGGGTTTAAGGTTCAGGATTTAGGGCTGGCGCCTCTTTCCGGGAACAACGTGCACCCTGCAACCGGCGATAATGTGACTCAAGTTCTTGCGGTGGGCATTGGATTTCCCTTCCCGCAAAAGAAAGCCTTAAAGGAACCCCTTTGCTTCCTTTTGTGGGGCCTTTTCAGCCTTGAACCCAAAGCCCCAAGCCCAAACCCTAAAACCGAAACTCTAAACCCTAAACCCCTGAACCCGAAGCGTGATCAAAATCCAAAAAGCCGACCCCTTTGCAAAAGAGCGAAGCCCTATAGATCCCATGTAGATCCCTTAAAAGGAGCCCTAGGGGGTTCCTGGAAAGGAACCCCGAAGAGCCCTAGGTCCCAAGGTCCTCTGGGCTCATGGTGGAAAGCTTCTTCGCCAGCTTCTGGAGCTGATCCTTCGAAGGTAAAAGCCAGACAGTTGGAATATGACTATCCTAACCCTTCTATGGTAAATTATAGGGTATCCTACCCTGAAACCATATTCCAACTTTCTGGAGTTCCCTGTAGGGTTTCAAGGCTTTTTTTTGAGCTCCTCTTTTGGGGTTTCAGCGCTCACACTCGGACAATCCAGGCGATGCATTTTTTCGGCGCTCACACTCGGACTTTTAGGGTTTAGGGTTTCGGAGCTCCGAGTTTACGGTGGAAGGGTTTTGAGGTTTGGGGTTCAGGGTGTAGTTAGGAGCAGACAGGAGCAGAAAACTTACGAACATGAAGCCCGTGAAGCATGCAAGCCACTATTGCCACGCAATTCGGCTGCACGTCATGCTAGCAGTGTTGCTCGCACGAGAGCTTACGCTCATATACGCTGACTTGCTGCGGCTATCGACTGGTTTATATAGTTCTGATGACAAGCAAAAGCAAGTAGTTTTGGGCCCATCGACAGTAGCTGCGGTCAGATTCGATCGCTTCCGTATTTAGATACGGCCTTGCATCATCGTCCTGGCACGACTATAACGGGCAAGTCCAGGTTGTCTTGGGCTCTCCGGGCCTCGCTCATCTTGCCACCAAGTCTGTCTCGGAGCTCATCGACGTTCAAGTTCCGGACTCGGTCCAAGGACTCCTGCTTACTAAGTCGAGGGTGCCGGTAAGGGTGTAATAAGGCTCTGAAACCGTTGCCATTTCGAGTGCTTCATCTGCGTGCGACTGCACGATTGCAGTCTCTCCGTACTTATGCTTCCATCGTGTACCTACCTAGGGTCCTCCTGCTTGATGGTTCTACCGGTGGGTGCCGAGAATGTCGCGAAAGTATTCTGCCGGTGCCACCGTGTTGTATGAGGCCAGCATCAAGCATCACTACTGATCGTCTTGTAGCTCTTAAACTGCCCCCAATGTGTACCCACACCATGACCTGTTGGCACTGGGGCGGGGTGGCTTGACAGCAGCAGTAGCAGCAGCAGCAGTGGCAACCGCAACAGCAGTAGCAGTAGTGTCACGAAGCAGTAGAAATAGTAGTAGTCGTTGTCCTCGTTGTAGTCGCAGCAGTAGTAGTCGCAGTAGTAGTAGTCGTCGTTGTCGTAGTAGTAGTAGTAGTCGCAGGAGGAGGAGGAGGAGCGGGAGTGGGAGTGGGAGTGGGGGAGTCGGGGAGTGTGGGAACCTGGGAGTGTGGGAGTGTGGGAGTGTGGGAGTGTGGGAGTGTGGGAGTGGGAGTGGGAGTGGTAGTATAGCAGGAGGAGTATTAGTAGTGGTTTTTGCCTCTTGCATGGCTGAATGATCGCGAAGCAAGGATACAGATGACATGATGGTGAACTGGAGGCACTTCGGAGCTGCAGTGGTAGTAGTGGTAGTTGTAGCAGTAGTAGTAGCGCTAGCTGTAGCTCTAGCAGTAGCAGTAGCAGTAGCAGTAGTGATAGTACAAGACGCTATAGCCGCTGCAGGAATGGCAAGAGGAGGGACAGCAGGAGGAGTAGCAGCGCTAATAGCAGTAGCAGTAGCAGCTGTAGCAGTAGCAGCATTAGTCGCAGTAGCAGCAGTAATGGTAGCAGTGTCAGCCGTGGGACGGAAGCATGAGTGTGAGTGGTAGGGCATGTGGAAAGCTTAGGTAGTATCTGATAGTTCGCAGCTGGTAGCTGGTGTAGCTGCTAAGCGGTGGTATTGAGGTCTGTGGCATGAACGCTCGGACCCTGAGGCCAAGCCCGCTGAAGTTACAGCAGGTGCTCCTGGATCGGAGACTTTACCCGCTGGTCCAGCTTGTTGCCGTTCTCCGGCTCAGTCTCGGCGGCTTGCTGCGGCTCGTGCACTTCTTCTCTTGGAGCCTCCTTCTTCCTGAACGGCACCGGCTGACACAACATTCATGGAGCGGTGAAGTTCGCGGATTTTGAGGGTTAACTGACCAGCAAGCATTACCCCCAATGACCCCTAATGCACTGAAACGTGCAGAACTTTTGAAAGAGGAATGAGTCAACGGAGACGATTGGATACATGAATAGAGGTTGCGACGTACGCTCGTGTATAGCAGACAGCTAAGTTCAGCTAAATTGCACCAGCATACACTTCTGTATGCGTGCATTTGTTTGTGTGTGTGCTCATGAATTAGGTTGTGCGTTGACGCGGTTCATTAGAGACACGCAAGTGCGTGCAAAAACTCACATAAGTACGCAGCAGGACTCGTGCATGTGTGAATAGGTTGTACTACGGATTTGCACATGAGGTTATGACATGTGCATGCATGCATAGCAAGGTCTGATAGCTGTCTCAAGCTACACATGTGTTTACACACGTGTGTATGTATAACGCACGTATGCATGCATATATGCATGCATGATGTGTGCATGTGTGTATGTACGTGTGTATGTGACGTGTGTACGTAAAAAGTATGTGCACATTTGTATGTGTGTGTCCGTATGGAGGTATACGTACACACATCTACGTATATGTGCATGTACGTGTGCAGGGTTTCGGATCGAGCACCCGTGAAGGTGTATAGCCAAGCCCCACGTGCCAAGGAGCACATCAGAGCCATAGGCATCCACGCAAACTCACCTTGCTGGCACCGCCGAGCAAGGCGTAAGCGTGCTGCGGCCCGATCGCGGATCCGGCTCGCCCGCTCCAGGTGTCTGGAGCCCTCCCTGGCAGATCTCAGATATCTGGCCAAGCATCACAGCAGCCCAGTCTACAAAGAGTTGCGAGTACGTATGGGCAAGCGTGGAGGATGGGATTCAACCTCCAGAAAGGACCACGACTATGGCTACGACTCTGCCTACTGGTCGCAGCCTGGAGTATCACAGGGCCGTGGCGATTGGACACATGGCAAAGGAGCAGGGAAGAAGCAGGGCAAGGAGCACAAACCCGAGCGAGCCCAGCCGTCCCAACCAGCCTTCCCGTCCTACGAGGCGATGGCTGTGAAGGGAGGAAAGCAGGGCAAGGGTGGTGCCAAGACCGGTGGCAAGGCCCAGCCGGACCAGGAGCCCATCCTGGAAGGTGCGACGGGCGAGTTGGCCCGATACGTACAGAAGCTGCTGAATACACTACGAAGGTCAGACAGCAAGCTCAGACGTTGCGAGATGGAGAAGGACGAGGCACAGGCCAAGTGGGAGGCCTATCAAAAGAACCTCAAACAATCCTTCATCCAGGAGCGGCAGAAGTTCCACGAGCGCCTCGACAAGGTCAAGACCGAGCAAGCGGAGCACATGAAGCTCAAAGACGGTGCGCTCCAAGAGCTCCAGGAGATGGTGGCCAATCCTGGACAACTGAGGCGACCCAGGGAGGAGCCGGCGGTCGATGTGGAGGCAGATGCGGAGTGGGACGAGCTCATGGCAGAGCCAGCCGATCCATGGGCAGCTCTCCCCGAACTGTTGGCAGGGGCAGCAGTTGGTGGACGGGAGCTCCAAGCGGCGGCCAGACAGCAGCTCCTCGGAGCATTGAGTCTGGCGAGGGAGCAACCAGCCGACAAGACCCCGCCAAGGAAGCCCCACCAGCCACCACCGATCTCCCCTCCAGCTACAGAGAAGTCTGCCCTACCCAGTGGCCATGGAGACAATGGAGCCGCCACGTACAGTGGAGGCGAGACACCAGCTGGGCAAGATCCATACCAAACCTCGCCGTCGACAACCGGAGCGCCAATGCCGACGATCCGATCTCGCTCCCGATCGCACACCAGTGGCCCGAGAGTTTCGGTGAAAACTCACACCAATGGGCCGGTCAAGACAGGCAAACACGCATCCCTCACGGACAAGCTGGAGGAAAAGCGTGCAAATGCCCTGGCAGAACAAGGCATGATGAGAGTCAACCTGGTGGAGGACGACGACGAGGACGACCCCATTACGGCGCCCCGGGCCAATGGAGTCGAGGAGATGGAGTAGTCCTCCCGGACAAGGAGCCCCCTGGCATATGCGGCTTTTTCGGCATGTCCGCATCTATAAGCCAGGGATACCTACAGCATTTTGCTGTTGGGAGCTCCAACAGTTTTGGTGATCGATGGTGCTGTTTGGGAATGGCACCAAGAGGGCGGACGATGACTACGTCTGGACAAACCCGGCACGGCCCTACGGGAGGCCACGACCGATGGCAACATGATGTACGGGACATCATGGATGTGATAAAGTTTGTGACGGAGAATTTCCTGCTCCACCTCCTCCAAGGGGCCATTGGGGCCCAGGAACAGGCGGCAGGACTTGGGTTGACGATCATGGCTGTCAGCACCCTTGCTATGGCTGCATTCCTAGGACCACGATCTGGGAACAGACGGCGGCATGGACGAATTTCAGCCAGAATATGTCTGGCTATCGGACTTGTATGGCAGATCAAACCGGTAGCTGCCGGACCAAGTCTGAAGATCCGAGGGAACGGTCCTACTGGCCTTGGACCCAGAAGCGACATTGACTTTTGGATGGCCGGACAAAGCCCGCCGAGTGAACAGCTTGCGGCAGCCATGGCCAGATGCATACAAGAACTGCCCCTTGAGCACAACTGGGCAGAAGCACATGACCCCCGTTATGAGGTGCCGGCTGAGCCACCGGAGTTTGATGCCAATGTTGTCGACATTGCTACGGTCCATGCCACCGCATGGATAGCAGCCCCGTACTACGAAGCGGAGACCATCGACTTCCACCTCCGCATACCCACGACTTTGGCCCAGCTTCAGGAGGCGGTGCAGCAAACGAGCAGTCGGGACAAAGATTATGAAATGGAGTTTGTCCCGACCATCCCACAACTTGGCGAGGGCTATGTGAGCTACGTTGCCTACCCCAAGTGGCTCAAAGACACAGAGCGTGTGACATTACTCATTGATGCCACGGACATTGGGGGCGGGACATTTGCGGCCTATGTCCCGAACCCAACGACGAGGGAAAGAGTATTGATGCACTTGGTGGAAGGATGGCCGGCTGGGCTTCGGGCCTTCCTTGGAGGCCATGACCGCCCCATGCGAACCGGACACGAGTATCATGTGCTACCTGGCACCCTCATAAAAATCATGAGGCCACATGCGGCGCCTAGATGGAAAGATGAGGTGGCCAACCGTCTTCAAGACCCACGGCGTTGGAGCCCAGAGGCGGTACTACCGGGACCCCTGGATGGGCTCCACATGGTCTACCAAGCGGCGGATGATCAGGTGTTGGAGGAGATTGCATCTGACGACGAGAGAACCTTAGAAGTGTCGGCGGAAGAAGCCCTGCGCTACGAGCACGGGGACGTGTGGGTAAAAGTGCCCAATGAGCGCCTCCTGGACTTAGCACATATGGGGCGTAGAGTTTGGGGCCAGGTTGCTGTCTTGGATGGGTGGGAGCAACACGGACACAATGCCCCGGTGATCTTCGCCGACATCCGGGGGCTGGCCTTGTTCCCACAGTGGCTACAGCTAGAGGGCACAGTCTTCAAGCCGGTTGACTTCTATGAAACTCTGGACCTGCCGCCACTACCGGGATGGACCTTGCTTGTGCAGGGAGGAAACCCCAGAGACGATGGCGAAAATATTGATGTGGCCGACGGGGAAGTGCTACACTTATTTTTGGCCAAGGATGACTCGGCGGAGAATGCAGAGTCAGAGGAATCCTCTGGTGGCGATGGAGGGGACGATGGCGACGGAGGAGATGATGGGTCTGACTCGAGCAGCACCTTTGATGCGATGCCCGACTCCGATGACCTCACGACGCCCAGCCCCCATGACCACAATGGACCGCCAAGAGGCCCACCCCGGCCTAGACCGGTCAATGCCCCACCGGACCGAAGCCGCTCGCCCAGAAGACATGGGGACCATGAGTATGACGAGGCTTGTACTACCGTTCCTGATGCACCTTGTCTTTTACGTCTCCACGACCATATCGACGGCCCCAACTACGACCTCACACGGATCAGCCTTCCACTGCCACATCGAGTTGATGATATCTGGCCGCTATTCTGTCCATGGTCTGGTGAATGGCTACAGTGGAGCCTTGAGGGCATCGACATGAATGCTGAGGCCGAGGCGGCAGTACGGCAGGCCTGCCCTTGGCAACAGCTCTTGACGGATGAGAGCCATGAAGCTCCGCAGATCCATATCTACACGGATGGATCTGCAAATGAAAAGGAAGGAATCAGTGGCTACTCGGCTGTTATCCTGCTCAAGCTCGGAACAGCCTTTGCCATCTTCGGACTCCTCGGTGGCCAATTGTTGGGCAAACCGGCCTCGCAGTGGCCCCTTGCAGGCCCGGCGGCCCTTACCGCGGAGCAAGTGGCTGTAGCGGCAGCCCTACTTTGGGCTCTCCAAGCACGGGCCCTACTACCACGGATTGACTGTCTTCTACATGTGGACTGCCTTGCTGCAGGCAGGGCGGCGGATGGAAGCTGGTCTCCGGTGGATGCCCTCTCCGTACAGGTGCACAATCTTGAACTAGCCCTACGCGAGCTGGAGGGGGTTACGGTCCAGATCGTGCATGTGAAGGGCCACTCTGGAGATGGATGGAATGAGCTGGCGGATGCTGTTGCAAAAAGTGCCTCAAGAGGTCAGCGCTCCTTTGCTGAACCACCGGAAGCTACATGCAGAGCACTCCTCGACACCAATCTAGATTGGCTCGGCTTTGAGATGGCGGCCAGACAGAATGGGGGAGCTCAAGTCTATGACGGCAATCTGTGTTGGTCGGAAATGCCAAGACAGCCCCCCCTTCTACAGCCTGAACAGCTCATCCCTACTGAGATGC
This sequence comes from Symbiodinium sp. CCMP2592, assembly GCA_905221615.1. NCBI lineage: Eukaryota > Dinophyceae > Suessiales > Symbiodiniaceae > Symbiodinium > Symbiodinium sp. CCMP2592. The sequence goes on along the minus strand of CAJNDT010000972.1, from coordinate 65,285 downwards.
CACAGCAATCTGCTGCCCCCGACCACAGCAGCGCTTTCTACCTCAAGGCCTGTACTTTCAACGTTCAAGGCCTGGGCGGCAACTTCCGCTACATGGAGGAACAGTTTGAAAGCGCGGAGTACAATGTGGTGATGATGCAGGAGACTAAGACGGGCGGTGGACAGTGTCAAAGCCAGCGATACTACCGCTTGGCATCGGACGCACAGCGTCACTGGGGCACAGCCATATGGCTCAGCAAGACCAAAGGCATCATGGAGCTTAATGGTCATGCAGTCCACCCGGAGGAGGCCAACACTACTGTGGTCTGTGCTACGCCCAGGCTCTTGGTGGTTGTGAGCAAGATTGGACAAGCTAAGATTGGGATTGTAGCAGCCCACTGTCCACATGCCACGAAGCCGAAGGAGCGCAGCGACTTCCTGGAGCTCCTGACCCGGCACTTGGCTAGCCTCAAGAAGGTCCAGCTGCTCTTGGTGGGAGTTGACCTCAACGGCAGACTCCCGCTGAACTACCCCAACGTGAGCGGAGACCTGGAATTCCAGGACCCGGATGCCCAGGGGGAACAGGCTGCCCAGATCTTCCAGGATTGTGGAGTCTGGGCACCGTCCACATACGCAAGTATCCACGTGGGAGAGTCGGCCACCCATGTCCACCACACAGGCCTTGAGAGCCGTATCGACTACCTGCTTTTGGGTGGTACTGCCCATGTCTCCAGGGCTCGGAGCTATGTTGACCAAGGGATGGACAACGGCAGTCCGAACGATGATCATCGAGCTGTCGCGGTTGAACTCCAAGGAGAACTGTGTGTTGGACACCTACGCGGGCGCCTCAAGCGCCCTCGCTATGACCTCGACAAGATGAACACGGCGGAGGGGAGGAGACTAATGAGCCAGGCCTGCCGTGCATTCCAACAGCCAGCGTGGGAGGTTCACCCGGATGAACACTGCCACAGGGTAGAAGTGCACTTGAAGCAGACCCTGGAGACCTACTTCCCCAAACCGGAACAGCCCGGAAGAGCCTCCTACATCCCGAGTGAGGTGTGGGCGATCAGACGACGAAAGGGTCAACTACGGTGGCGAACCAGGCATCGACGCGGACTGTGGAGTGGTATGCTTCGAGCCGCTGTGCATGCTTGGAAGGAGGACGACCCGACCCCCTTTGTTGCCCGTCTCAAAAAGCAAGCCCTCCTCTACGACCTTGTGGCCGGGGCGGTTCGCATTGCCACGGACAAGATCCGTAAGATGATTGCTGCGGCGAAGGACCAATTTCTGCGCGGACTGGCAGCTACGGGGCCCACTGATGTGGCGTCCATCCTACAGCGGGCTAAGAAGGCGGGATTGGGCAGCAAGGCCCGCCAAATGGTTGGAAGGTCCCTGCCGAAGCTCATGAACCCTAGGACCGGGGCGGAAACCACATGCGTGGCTGAACGTGACACGGTATGGCTCCAGTTCTTTGGTGAGCAGGAAGTTGGACACATCCTGCCCACAACCCGGTTCATCCGGGAGGCCCAGGCCAGTGGAGATGAAGTCCGAGATGATTGGCAGTGGAAACATCTCCCGAGCACTGTCGAGATTGAGGAGGTGCTGCGAACGACTGCCCGCAACAAATGTGCAGGTTTGGATGGAGTTCCGAGCGATGCACTGCGATGTAGCCCGAGCGACTTCGCCAGGATGATACAACCCCTGTATGTGAAAGCCCTCTTAGGAGGGCGACAACCGCTTCAGTGGCGAGGAGGAGTTTTGTTCGAGGCATACAAGGGTGCTGGAGCCCAATGCGACGTTTCCAGCCATCGCAGCTTGTATATTTCAAGCTTCATTGGCAAATCCCTGCACCGTGTGATGCGGGGTAAGGTGCGGGATCAACTTGATGCTTTCTTGCATCCATTACATTGTGGAAGCCGACAAGGCATGCCTGTTCTCTTCCCCTCCCTGTTTGTTATTGAGCACCTGCGCCGATGCCTCCAACAAGGCCTGAGCACGGCAGTGATCTATGTGGACACAAAAGCTGCCTACTACAGGTTGGTGCGACAGCTAGCTACAGGTGATTTGGAGATTGATGCCAATGTCGAACGACTTTTCCATCGATTTGGCCTGGACGGCGAGGATATGACCGAGCTCCGGGACCTCATCCTCGACGGGGGCATGCTGCAAATGGCGGAGATTGACGGACCGATCCGGGCGGCTGTCCGCGATTTCCATCGCGACTCCTGGTTTACCTCCCGCTTCACGGATGGGAGCGCTATTTGCCGCTCTACAGCGGGATCAAGACCGGGAGCATCATGGGCTGACACGGTGTTCGCTGTGATATATGCCCGCATACTCTACAGAGTCCACGAGTGCATGGAGGGTGAGCAGATAAATTTTTCATTGCCGTGGAACCAGGAGCAGGGGATCTTTACTGATCAGCCGGGTGATCAATGGCAACCGGCCTTTGACACCACTTGGGCTGACGACAGTGCGTATGCCCTGCAGGCGGACACACCGGGTGAACTTCTGAGCCGAGCCAGCCGGGTCGGATCACTGATCCTATCTGCCTTTCGCTCCCATGGGCTCGACCCCAACCTCAAAAGACACAAGACCAGTGCTATGATAAAGGTCAGAGGCCCTGGGGCCAAGAAGGCAAGGCGTGAGTACTTTGGCTCTGGCAAGCCTGAGTTGGTCCTTCCGGACCTGGGCGAAGGCATTCCGGTCGTCCCGTCCTACAAGCACTTGGGATGTGTTCTCGACATTGAAGCCCGGCTCCACCTTGAGGCCCGCCACCGCACTGCGTTGGCAGCGGCGGCGTACGAGAAGGCCAAGGACCTGCTGCTTCAAAACAGAGACCTGTCTTTGAGTACCAGAGCACTGCTCTTCCAGGCAGCAATGGTCCCCTCCTACTACAACCTTGAGGTATGGATAGCGGAGGGGAAACATTGGGAGCAGCTTTGCGATGCCTTCTCACGGCTGGTCCGACGACTCCTTTGCCGCGACATCCCTGGGGAAGATTTATTCCGAGTTCCCCTCCCACTAGCTCACTGGGCGACGGATTGTTGGCCATTGGGGATGTTTGCACGGCGCAGTCGATTGTCTGCCATTGTTTCGCTTGCTAAGAAGGGCCCACCAGTCCTCTGGGCCATGCTGCAAAACGAAACAGACTTTTGTGCACAGGCCCGACGTGACCTGCTCTGGCTCACGCAGGGAGAAGAAGACCAGTGGCCACGAGTTGAGGCGGCGGCGTGGCCGCAGTGGTGGCACCTACTACGGTCCCGACCGCAAATGGTCAAGCGACGCGTGCGTAAGGCCAATGAGCGGGACTTCCAGTACTACAAGCGACGAGCTGCGAGTGATGTGTGCCAGTGGTACATGTACCGTCAGCTTCCCCCAGAGACTTGTGCGGAGGAGCCGCTGCAGCCCTGGACATGCGGCATCTGCGACAAAAGCTTTGGGAAGAAATCGGCGCTCAGTGTCCACTTCTTTGGGGTACACGGCCGCAAAGCTGAGTACAGGTTCTTCTTGCAAGGCACTACGTGCAAGAGCTGTGGGAAAAACTTCCACACCCCAGGGCGGCTGGAGGATCACCTCCGGGCTACTCGAAAGTGTGTGCGAGTACTACAGCGAGAGCAGAAACCTCTGGCACAGGCACCCCCAGGCTACGGTAGCCGTGGGAGGAGGAAAACTGAGGCTGACCAGTATACGCCAGCCCCGCCGACGATGAGCGTTGTGGGTAGCCATGACGGCAGAGAGTCGGAGGGGCGGCAGTGGAATACCTGGCAGTGCCAACTGCACGAGAGGCTCTGCGATACCCTTCTCGAGGACTTCGTGGTGGAAGAGATCGAGGAGCAAATCGAGCAACAGCTGAGGCGCCACCCCCTCTTCTACGACGAGATCTGTGAAGTTACGCAGCACCTGCGTGAGGAGATCGAGATGATCCATGCGGATCATGAGTTACAGCAATGGAGTAAGGAACAGTTTACTGCAATGCAGGCTGGGCTGCTCCACTACGAGCAAAATGGCTTTGGCAGAACTTCGAGGACTCAGCGAGAGACCCAACGCCTTTCTTCAAGGGCAACGTTCTGTGCCGCAGTAGCGAGTTTCGACTGGATGTCGGCATACTTGCGACTACGGGGTGACAACGGGACCCAGAAATCGCCGCTGTACAGCTTGTCTGATAGTTGGGAAACTGCGTGGCATCAGACATGCAGCGGCGAGATCAGCGCAGTCGTGGTCAAAGACCCCTTGCTTTTGCTCCCGCAGGAGCTGAAGGCCGTCTGGAATGCCCTCATGAAAGGTGAGTGGCCAAGACTGAAGGCCCCACAGAGCTTCTGGGAGAACTCCCTGGCAGCACCGTTTCTGCCATTTAGGGAGGACGACGCATGTTAATTAGGCAGCGGACACCACTGAATGCATTCAAATGCAAATGCAAAAATGTACGTGTGCACATGTACTGGTGCAGCCTTATGCATGTATACGTATGCTTGTACACAAATACAGATATGTGCACATGGATGGCTCTATGCATATGCAGAAATGCAGGCATGCGTAACCTGCCAACGTGCAAGCACGCCTGTATGCATCCATGCAGGAACGACACCATACTACTTAGGCACATTCACTTTCTGGCACCTCTGGGTAAACAATGGTAAACATCAGCGCATTTGTGGAGACATGATAGACATGGGCAGATAAACAGATACCTGCACAAGCGAACGGTACGCGGCAATCTGTACGTTATTGTGCGTGCAAAAACCACATCTCCCTATGTATATACGTATGTTTATGTTTATACTTGTGTTCCCACACACAAACAAACACACCAGTGTCAAAAGTATGCTTTTTGACTTACCTCGCAAGTTCCCAGCAGGAACGTAGCTGGATGCTTGCGGACCCTGGCTTTCTGCAACGCTGGATGCTGTTGACGCTAGCTACAAGGCTGTGTGCTGTTGAAGCTATTTACTGCGTACGCGCATGAACATGTACAGGCCTGTACTGACAAATGGTCGTTTGTGTGTGTGTGTGCGCGCCTGGTGCCTGCGTGTATCTGTATGTAAGCATGTATACATGTATGCATGTGTGTATGCACGCAACTATGTATCCGTGCGCCGGCTGGCGCTGGTCTGCTAGTCCTGCTGCGCGTATCAAAATGTGTTGTATCTGTATCAAGAAAAGACAAGCGGCTTGTCCGTAGGCTGCTAAGCCAACCAAGCCGGCACTCTAGACCCTGCCTAGGAATCCTAGATCATGCTACTCCACTAAATTTGGGGGTTTAGGATTACGGCTTCTAACGTTTAGGGGGTTCTTGTTACCCAATACCCTGCTACATCCCAAAATCATGAACCCTGAACCTGAAAGCCCCTGAGGCCTGATATAGGGGCCTTAGCAGACAAGCAGGGTATGGTGGCGTGTTGTAACTCATCTTTTGTGCTTACATAGTACACGATTGAAAAGGAACCCTGGGAATAATGGGATTTCACTATTCAGGAGCCTAGACTGAAGCCCTGGAACCCGCATAATTACAAGATCCCTTTCCAACCCTAATAGAGACGAGACCCTTCAAGGAACCACAGAAACCCAATGTATCCCTGTGTAACCAAAATCGATTCCGAGATTCTGCGCAGCCATCGCCAGGGCTTTCAGGGCGGAGCGGGCTTGTGTGACCTTGGATTGGGAATGATATTGTAAGGTTGACCTTGAGGGTTTGGGACGTAAGATTACGGATTTGAGGTTTAGGATTTCCCAGAGGGATAGGATCTGGGGTTTGGGGTTTAGAGCTTCTAGGGTTCAGGGAAGGCTTGCATGCGGTTTTCGGAGGGGATTTTAACAGGATTTTAGCGCGGCTTTGTACGAGTTTTATATGGCCCTGGAGACTCGGCTCTGAACCCAGGACCCTAAAAACATTGAACCAGACCTCCTACCTCCACCTACTGTAATCCCTTGATCAATGGCCCCCCTGCCGTAGATGTCCTCGAATTTGTAGAAAAGGGCTCCGGAAACTAAAGCCCTTGAACCCTAAACCGTTGAAAGTTTCCTGAGTAGCCCCTTTATAAGAAGGGTTTCTTGTTTCCTAACATCTGTGTGAATAAGGAGACCCCAAAACATAAAGGACAAGGACAAAAGGGTACCACTCAGGAATCTAGCAAACCCTAAACCCCATAGATCCCTTATGGAACCCTTTAAGGAGCCCTTTGAGAACCTCTTCAGGGTACAACTCAGGAAGAAAGGGCAGCTTAAAAGAAAACCCCCCGCCTGCTGCTCACGGATCTTTTCCTCCCGTGCCTGTGCTGAACAGACTAGGTTCCTGAGTGACCCCTTAGGAAACAGGGTTCCCTTTTTCCTAATACCCTACTTGATAAGGGGACCCAGAAAAAAAGCTAAAGGGTACTACCTGGGAAACCTGATAGGACGGTGGATTTCGGACTGTTTTTTTCACACCCGCTTTCGGGCTCTTGGGCGTAGGGTTTCACAGCATTGCTGACGGTGTTGTAAGGCTTCGGCTTGCTCAGGGCTTGTAACCTTCATGAGGTCTGAGATTTTTATGAGGTCTCATAAGGTAGGGTGTCTGGTGTTTAGGAGTGTAGAGATTTAGGGTTCAAGGCTCAAGACATGCAAATAAACCGCGAGTTTGGGCTTCTAGCACAAAACAGACATTCTCAAATCCGAAAACTGACCACGTGAAACCGGCGGGATCCTGGGCTTGCAAAACCCGACCCTACCTAACGGCTACGGAAACTCTCGGGCCAGGTATTTTGAACCATTGCTGCATCCAAGCATGCTCGAACCTTCTACAACCCCGTATAATACCCCATGAAACCCTGCTTGGAAGGGCAGGGGACTTAGTAAGTAGGTTATAAGTAGGGTTATAATTGGGGTAACTCCATTTAGGGTACTTATAACTCTACTTATAACCTACTTACTAAGTCCCCTGCCCTTCCAAGTATGAGGCCCTAGCCACCCTTAGAGACTCAGAGCCCCCCAAGCCCTGTACGAGGATGGAGGCCTTCTCGAAGCGCTCTTCGTCCTCTGCGGTCGTCACCTTTCCCGTGGCGCCGACTTCGACGAGCTTGGCGATGACGGGTCGGACCTCATCTGCGACCTTCTCCTGGCCAACTGGTCGGGTGCCAGGGCTTTCAAGGTGTAGGGGTGCTAGGGTTTTGGGTTTTGGGGATTATTCATGGTTCAGGGCCCAAGGGGTTTTGGGAATGTGGGTTCAGGCGTTTCGAAGGGGTTTTGGGTGTGGGGGTTCGGGGGCTTAGATCCCGGCCTTTGTCCGGGAGGATACAAAAGGACGAAATAGGGGCCTTAATAATTAGAATTGGGTTTTGGGGCCCATTATACTATACTATCATGCGGAACCCCGAGAGTAGTATAGGTATTTATGAAGACCCCTACAGTACTTGACAGGAACCCCCTTTGAGGCATCTACTGTTAGGACTCTCCCAGGAATTTGTGTCGGGTAGGAGTTGCTACAGGGGTCTTCATGGTTTCAATAATTTCTGGATCTTGTATTAACAAAAAAAATGAAGCATGAAGGAATTGTAGTGGCTCAGTCCGGGCTCCGACGAGTGGATCCCCAAAAAACGGCATGGAGTCATGGGATCCCTTCAATTTCAAGCGCCCTTTTCCGCTGGAGGGTCGGTTTCGGAAGGGAGAAGTACAGACTCAGAGCGTTACGAAAGAGGTGCGCCGCCGAATTCTTGAATTCTTTGACACCCGCAGGCGATGGCTTCGCTTCCTGAATCTGAACAGCACAACCTTCCACCTGTGAAACGTCAAAGCTCTCTTCCTCCACTTGACAACCCGAGAACCCATCTCGACATGATGAAACTCTGCCCGCACTCAGGTTTCGATCACTGTCTTGGTGATGTCGCTGAGGATGGGTACAGTGCACGGAGCTGCCCTGGGTCGATTCCTCTAAGATCGAGCTGTAAGCGCCCAGGATTCTGCGGGTGGATCCTACACGAGATAGCACGTTCTTGCAAGAGTCTGCGGACTGAAACCTGGAGGTCGGAGCCGGTGGGTTGCCAGGGCTTTCGGGATTTTCCCCAGCCGGTGATGACGTCGAACGATATCGATGCATGTCTCGGCATCCTGGCAAGCTGCCGCGGGACAACCTCTGCGAGCCACCACGACACCGCAAGCATCGCTGAACCACAGGAGTGGTCATGCAGATCAAGCCGAGCTCCACCTCTGAGCAACATGTGTGGCCACGTCTGGTCCTGCATGGCTTGATCAAAAAGCTGGAAACTCACCGTTTGGGGCAAAGCTGCTTCTATGGCTTGACCATACGCAGCTGAATCTAACTGTAGCTGGTTCCCTCTTATCGAGGCAAAAAGGTGCAAGGCCAGCTCCCAGATGCGGGCTGTGCCGCACGATTTGATGCAAGCACCATAGCTTATCTCATTCGGCACAACTCCGGCAGCCGGCATCTGTGACAGCAGGCACAACGCCATCTGCCACTCACCACCTTTCTCACAGGCACTGATGCCGGCGCTGTAACTGATTTCATTCGGCACAACTGCCGCTGCCGGCATCTGCGAGAGCAAAGACAGCGCCGTCTGCCACTCACCACCTTTCTCACAGGCACTGATGCCTGCATTGAAACTGATCCGATTCGGGACAACGCCGGCTGCCGGCATCTGCCACAGCAAAGACAACGCCATCTGCCACTCGCCACCTTTCTCACAGGCACTGATGCCTGCGTTGAAACTGATCTCATTCGGCACAACTCTGGCCAAAGGCATCTGCGACAGCAAGCACAATGCCATCTGCCACTCGCCACCTTTCTCACAGGCACTGATACCTGCATTGAAATTGATCCGATCCGGGACAACCGTGGCTGCCGGCATCTGCCACAGCAAAGATAACGCCATCTGCCACTCGCCACCTTTCTCACAGGCACTTATGCCAGCGCTGTAACTGATTTCATTCGGCACAACTCTGGCTGCAGGCATCTGTGACAGCAAAAACAAAGCCATCTGCCACTCGCCACTTTTCTCACAGGCACTGGTGCCAGCACTGAAACTGATAACATCTGCCACAACTCTGGCCAAAGGCATCTGCGACAGCAAGCACAATGCCATCTGCCACTCGCCACCTTTCTCACAGGCACTGATGCCTGCATTGCCGATCCGGGACAACCGTGGCTGCCGGCATCTGCCACAGCAAAGACAACGCCATCTGCCACTCGCCACCTTTCTCACAGGCACTGATGCCAGCGCTGTAACTGATTTCATTCGGCACAACTCTGGCTGCAGGCATCTGCGACAGCAAGCACAGTGCCATCTGCCACTCGCCACCTTTCTCACAGGCACTGATGCCTGCATTGAAATTGATCCGATCCGGGACAACCGTGGCTGCCGGCATCTGCCACAGCAAAGATAACGCCATCTGCCACTCGCCACCTTTCTCACAGGCACTTATGCCAGCGCTGTAACTGATTTCATTCGGCACAACTCTGGCTGCAGGCATCTGTGACAGCAAAAACAAAGCCATCTGCCACTCGCCACTTTTCTCACAGGCACTGGTGCCAGCACTGAAACTGATAACATCTGCCACAACTCTGGCCAAAGGCATCTGCGACAGCAAGCACAATGCCATCTGCCACTCGCCACCTTTCTCACAGGCACTGATGCCTGCATTGAAATTGATCCGATCCGGGACAACCGTGGCTGCCGGCATCTGCCACAGCAAAGACAACGCCATCTGCCACTCGCCACCTTTCTCACAGGCACTTATGCCAGCGCTGTAACTGATTTCATTCGGCACAACTCTGGCTGCAGGCATCTGTGACAGCAAAAACAAAGCCATCTGCCACTCGCCACTTTTCTCACAGGCACTGGTGCCAGCACTGAAACTGATAACATCTGCCACAACTCTGGCCAAAGGCATCTGCGACAGCAAGTACAATGCCATCTGCCACTGGCCGCCTTTCTCACAGGCACTAATGCCTGCATTGAAACTGACTACATCTGGCTGAGTTTGGCATGCTTCCATTTGCAGCAACAGTGCCAGCGACTGCTGCCACTTGAATCCACGTCCGCACGCCGCTATCGCGGCATTGAAGCTGTAGACGCTGGGAGCTCTGCTGCTCCAATATGTGTTTGACAAGATTTGGAGGGCTGCCTGCCACTGCCGGGCTCTTCCGCAGGCAGTGATCGCTTCCCGGAAAGCTTTCTCGTTCCCGCTTCGCGGCGCACTCTGTGCCAGATGAACTGCAAGCTGCCAATCGTGAAGTCCGCTGCTTGTCGCTACCGTCTTACCCAAGCCGCCAGGCTCTGCCGGGCGAGCAAAAGACAGCATTGCTGACCACCCCGGCTTAAATCCCCACTAGCACGATCGGTGGCTTGGTGTCAATGTATGCATGGTTACTTTTTGTTTCTAAGCTTACAATGCAAAGTACCAAAGCATATGGGGCAAAGGCCTTTGCAAATCAGAATCACTCAGAATCTGTTGATGGCCGGATCCTTGTGACTGTTTCGAAAACCATTCCCAACTGCAGCGCTGTTCAGGCCGTGGATTCAAGGGCTCCTAAAGTGCAAGAGGGGTCTCTGAACAGGCAATGTGAAGCATAGATCCGGCTAAGTTCTGGCATGGAATCTCCTCAACACCCCACATTCCCTAAATGCCAAGTTTAGGATTTATACCGGTTGAGGCTTTTGCTGACGAGTTTACCTCAACCTTAGGCATTCAATCCCAGAACTGGCCCATGACCCAAACCTACAACTCTATATCTTGCACACTATAGGCTGGACTGTGCATTCTTTTGCATCAGGCCTTCCCCACCGCTGGGCCAATCCTATGCCCTAGATGAAGAGCGCTGGATCCTGCAACCCTCAACCCTGAACCCGGAACCCCTATTTCCCCAAGAAGTCTTGGAACCCTTGTAGCCCGTTCAATACCCTAAAGCCCAAACCCCAAACTTGCAAGCCCTGCACTCTAGAACCCAGACCCCGTAGTACCTGTAGGAACCCTGAACCCTTCATGGACTTCCAAAAATTCGTTAACTACCCTGAACCCGAAACCCTAAACCCGAACCCCTAAAGCCTACAACTATGAAGGAGTTAGGATGAGGGGGATCCTTGGGCATGTCGACCCTCTTAATAAGGTCCCTTTCACCAGAAGTGGGGTTTAGAAGAGCTCTTACAAGGAACCATATACATCCCTTCAAGACTTCAAGGAACCCTCCTATAGATCCGTTAAAGGAACCCTTAACGGTCTCCTTGATACTACCTAGGACTCTAGACCAAACCCTAAACCCCAAACCCTAAACCCCAAAACCAAGGACCCTAAACCCAAAGCCCTAAACCCCTGTGAAGCCCTATGAAGCTCTTCCGGGGCGCCTGCGACAAGTTCAGCCTCGCCACATCCAAAGGCGTCTGCCCGTCCTCGTTGACCTCGGTTGAGGGCTTAGCGATCCGGCCCTTTTTTCTGAGCATAGCATTTAGGGTTTAGGGTTTAGAGATTGGGGTCTAGAGAGGTAGCATTTAGGATTTAAACTGGTGTGACCGGCTCTCGCATTTTCAAGAAGCTTATGCATCCTTGGATTGTATTGCACTGAACCGAATCGCACCTCAAAATCTGCCGGAGCGACGGCATCCAGGAGATCAGTGAAGCCCTTGTCCAAGAGGAAGGGAATAAAGGCTGCTCTTCCTTGGGTGTCTGCGTTTGGGAGTAGAAGGTTACTGTCGGCTACTAGGGTTTGGGGTTTCGGGCCGGTTTGGGTTTAGGGTTTGGGGGTCTACAATTCTAGAATACTAGGAATATCTGTCAGCTGAGTGCCATATGCTGCTTCACGCCGCTAGCCTTATAGCGATGATGAGCGATTCATCGCAGGAATTCGCAGGAGTAAGACCCTGATCTCAGAAAGCATGCAAGCGAACAGGCAAGAGCACGACAAAAGGTCGAGTGAACCATGCGTATAGGAAACATGTTACACCCCTAAACCCTAAACCCTAAACTGCAACCCTCTCGATCCGAGCACTAAACCCATAACACCGCATGAAACCTTCAGCACACCCTTTCCAATCCAGCAGCCATAAGCCCTCAGCCCAAAACCACAATGCCTCAAACCCTCAAACCGAACTCTCAATCGAATCCAGCCGCCGTAGCCCGAGGCGTAGTGGAGCAGCGTGTTGCCCCTCTTGTCACGAACGCGGGGGTCGGCACCCAATTCAAAGAGGCGCTCCAGGAGGTCGGAGTTGTCCAGGGCCAGAGTGTACCTGTCGGTTTAGGGCTGAGATTTTTCAGGTTTAGGATTTAAACCGAAGGTTTAAGGTACGGTTTGCGGTCTCGACTCCTGCCCTCGCACCGAGGTTTCACAGCGGAACAGAGCCTGAAGCACACCAGAGTGCAATCAACAACCTGGTGCGATAGGCAACTCGAACCTCCGAGGTTTTGGGTTTTGGGTTTAGGGTTTCGCACTCGCACACTGCAGGAAAGGATCCAGGCACAAGCGTCCGCTGATGCTGCTGTGACATGCTGGAGGACATCACCTAGAACATGAACCTTAACATCAAGGGGCTCAACACACAAACACAGCTTACCTAACAGGTCATACCCCATGCAAATACGCAGGACGGGAAGCAGCCTATCTCTCTCTCTCTCTCTCGAGCTCGGAGCTTCGTCAGGTCGTCAGGTGCAGCGGCACACCCTGGTCCTGTGTGCGAGATCCTCTCAAGTATGGAAGAGATGCACTAAATCACTTGCGTGAGCAAGAGCAAGGGCCAACATCCAAAAACCACAGCTTCTCAGAGAACCCGGCACTCCGGCTGAGGGGGTGTTCGAGCATGTGATATCGTCAAGTCTGTGTTGCTTCCGAGCTCTTCCATGGGGGGGAACCCCGTGCTGTCACTGCCGCAGATGAGGACAGCGAATGGATGGTACAAGAGTCGATGCGCTGCTGGTTTCCCAGAGACTTCAATATCCATTGGTATTCCTTAGCCTTAAATTATAGTAGGATCCCTAAAATGATTTGAGCGGAATAGTCCTTAAATCATTTTAGGGATCCTACTATAACTTAAGGCATACTACGGGATATTGGAGTCTGATAGCTTCTCAACTCTCAGGCCCGAAGTGCACACACGCTCAGGGCAGTTGTCGACAGAGCAGCTCGGCTTGTGTCGTGATGAACTGGTTCTTAGTAGGGAGTGGGGGAATGGATTATGGAGACTATTCTTAAACCTCCACTGTCTGTGGTTATACGAAGGGAATGGGGAAATGGGTTATTGAGACGATTCTTGGGGATTATATAGGGACTTCTATAGGGATCCATACCCCCCCATTCCCTACTAGGTATGAAACAGAGAACCGCCCAGGGTGGGTGCCACTGTTGCCTCCACTATGACTGTGACCAGTCAGAGGCTTGAGCCGCGAGAGGCGGGGGCTGAGGGTTTCAATTTATGAGGCATGCAAGGTTTAGGGTTTAGGGTGCACTTTTCAGCTCGGGGCTCGAAAACAAAAGCACCCTAGCCTTGAAAACGGAGTGCCAGTGCCCAGCCGCTTAGCTGACTAGGTGGCACCGGGGTTCAGGGTTCCAACATGCAAACCCCCAACTCTGAACTTCAGCCTAAAGCCTAAGACCCTGAAACCTGAAACCTCGCTCCCTTCATGGGGCACATGCTTGCAGGGATTCCCCGGTCGTCAAACTCGTCGATCTTACGCCCCTCCTCCTGCACATCGCAACCACGGGATAAGTCGAGAGGAGAGTTGCGGTTCGGGGTTCATAAAACGCTGGCCATGAGGAAACGTTTACACTGTCCATAACCAGGAGATGTGCTAAACTATGACTCCCAAAGTTGAGGGTACTGAGTCGTATCGCAGAGCATGAACTTTCCAGGGCGTGGCATGGCACAGCACCGTGCGAGAAGATGCGGCAAACACACAAGGAGAACGCTGGAAAGATGTTGATGCTGGCTTTTCGGCCACTTCTTGCCAATATATCCAAAACCTTAGTGTTTGGCTGAAACCTGTGGCGATCCGAGATATTTGGGCGATCCGAGATATTCGAGCTTTCAAACACCTGCCGGCAACTGAAAGCATGCACCACGTACAGCATAAAGAGTGCGAAGATGTCACAAGTTTCACTCGCAGGTACACAGATTGGCGTCCCAATCTGCTCTACGGAGTATCCACCGCTGTCTTCGTTGGTAGCAAAACTGTGGACTCCCTGCTGCCCCCTGCATTGTGAAAGTCAGCGAAATCAAGCCCTTTAGCTTAGAATCAAGGTTTACACACACGCAGACACACACACACTTTCTCTCGCTCTGTTTCTCTCACTGATCCATATCATGGGTTTACCGTGACCCCCACCAGTACACTGCATGTCATGTTGCACATCACTGCCGGAACTGATACTACTGCCAATGTAGTGCGCAACATCAACTAGTTATGTAAGCCCGCTGAAATGTCGTTCAGCATCACATTCCATACTGGGTGAAGCTGTGGTCCAGTCAACAATCCATTCCGCTTCTTTCAGTGCCACCTTTCCCTGTGCCGTGTTCCATATGCGTGTTGCGTTCCACGCTGTGACATTAGCTTCGCTGATTCTACTGAGTCGAATGACTTTTAAAGATTGCTGGGGACGTGTTGATGACTCGTTGTGCTCCGTTTGCGTCTTTCACGCTGTGGCTCTGACCAACACTCGTCCCCATGTGGGCATTTCAACTATTGCACTTGCCACTTGTTGTCTTGGTTTCGGGCTCCTCCAGCGTGCACTTGCCAAAGGACTCCAAGGGTGGGATGAAGGTAGGCGAGGAGATCCCCAATTAGGAGCCGAATATGGGAGTTTCCGAAAGTTAGAGGATCCTAATCTAGTACTCTCAATAAATAGTAGGATCCTTGTCATAAGGACTCCAAAATAGGGTACCCCTAATTCTAGAGGATCCTGAATCCAACCTACCTTCAGCCCACCTTGGGAGGTCCCTGAAATTATTCTCTTGCCGCCCTTGGCGCCAACCGAACGGGAGTCGGACCTTCCACAGAAGTTTCAGCTACCAGGTTCTCTGGTAGGCCTTTAACAATGATGACTTTCTTTTTCCTACGGTTTGGCTTTGAGGGAACCCCAAAAAGAAAAGGGGCAAAAGGGTACCTGGACGTTGGCTTCTTGCTGATGTAAACTATCTTCAGGGCTTGAGGATTAGCGTCCAAAGTATCAACAAGGAGCCTAAATATACCTTGCATCATGCATAATAATACATAACATGTAGCAGTCAATACGTTAATGCACATTCCTCTTACTAGGGGGCACGGGGCATCGTGAGCTTAAGAAGCTCCAGCAAAGTTGGGTTTAGTAAGTTTCATTTTGTGCAGTTTTCTA
>CAJNDT010000972.1:0-45000 GCA_905221615.1 Symbiodinium sp. CCMP2592 | reverse complement strand
GGCTCTCATGATATCTCAATGACAGACGCCTGGATCCAGACTTCCGGCCTTCAAAGCCTCGACTATTAAAGCCCGGGCTAGAGAGCGTTGAAAAATTTACCAGAAGCTGCTCGAGAAGCCTGGATGGTTTCTGACAAACTGTGCCAAGTCTGACTGCAAGGCCGCACCCCAAGCTCAAAAACCTCAATCTTTGTCAACCAGGACGGAAAGAAAAACCAGAAACTCAAACGCTGAACCCCCTCCTCCAGAAGCCTCACCCTAAACAAACCCCAGAACCCCCGCAACACTAAAACCCCCAACTAAAACCCGTAGAGAAACCCTAAACCCCCCAAACACCCTGTCCTCTTTTAACCCCCCTGAAGCCCCACAATCACTAAAGTTGGCTGGAACAATACAGAGACATAGCTGTTTTTTTCAAGGCAGCAGCAACAGCAGTCAGTAGTCCTGACAAGCTACGAGTAACTAGTAACTAGTCGTAACTTAGCAGTAGTTGTCCTGAATCGTTGTGGTTGTCGTTGTGGTACTGAAGTACTTTTGCGAACTTGTTGTTGTTGGTGTTGTTGTTGTTGCTGCTGCTGCTGCTGCTGCATATGATTACCTGTGCTTTAACTTTTCCCTGTAGCTTTGTTTCACCTTCTCTCGATATGGTTACCTTTCCTCTACCTTTGTCCTGTAGCTTTAGTTTACCTTCTTTCCAGCTTTTTAATTTTGTATGTTGAGATAGTAAATACCAAATAAACGTTCACAACACTAAACCCCAAGTTAGACACCAAAAGCCCTAAAAATCCCATCCTCTTCCCTAAACCCTAGACCCAACCAAAAAAAGTAAAGAAACCCTAAACCCCCCAAAAACCCTCTCCTCTTCGAACCCTCTTGCAGCCCAAAGAAACGGAAGTACCGCACCAAGTGGATCGACCTGGAGGTCCATGTAGAGCATCCCCACCTTTTTTTTTTTTGAATCGAAGCTCCAAGACTACCGTGACGGTTGAGAGAGTTTGTAGAGCATCCCCACCTTTAAGGCTTTGGGGGTTTAGGGCTTTAGGTGGTTTAGGCTTTAGGGCTTTAAGAGTTGATCCCCACCTTTAAGGCTTAGGGCTTTAGGGCTTTAGGTGGTTTAGGCTTTAGGGGTTTAGGAGTTGACGGTTCTGGATTTAGAAGGCTTGATAAGGGGCTTTATAGCCCACCTTTAGGGCTTTGGGGGGTTTAGGGCTTTAGGGTTTTAGGGCTTCAGGGCTTTAAGAGTTGATCCCCACCTTTAATTAAGGCTCAGGGCTTTAGGGCTTTAGGTGGTTTAGGCTTTAGGGGTTTAGGAGTTGACGGTTCTGGATTTAGAAGGCTTGATAAGGGGCTTATAGCCCACCTTTAGGGCTTTGGGGGGTTTAGGGCTTTAGGGTTTTAGGGCTTCAGGGCTTTAAGAGTTGATGCCCACCTTTAAGGCTTAGGGCTTTAGGGCTTTAGGTGGTTTAGGCTTTAGGGGTTTAGGAGTTGACGGTTCTGGATTTAGAAGGCTTGATAAGGGGCCTTTAGGGCTTTGGGGGGTTTAGGGCTTTAGGGTTTTAGGGCTTCAGGGCTTTAAGAATTGATCCCCACCTTTAAGGCTTAGGGCTTTAGGGCTTTAGGTGGTTTAGGTTTTAGGGGTTTAGGAGTTGACGGTTCTGGATTTAGAAGGCTTGATAAGGGGCTTTATAGCCCACCTTTAGGGCTTTGGGGGGTTTAGGGCTTTAGGGTTTCAGGGCTTCAGGGCTTTAAGAGTTGATCCCCACCTTTAAGGCTTAGGGCTTTAGGGCTTTAGGTGGTTTAGGCTTTAGGGGTTTAGGAGTTGACGGTTCTGGATTTAGAAGGCTTGATAAGGGGCTTTATAGCCCACCTTTAGGGCTTTGGGGGGTTTAGGGCTTTAGGGTTTTAGGGCTTCAGGGCTTTAAGAGTTGATCCCCACCTTTAAGGCTTAGGGCTTTAGGGCTTTAGGTGGTTTAGGCTTTAGGGGTTTAGGAGTTGACGGTTCTGGATTTAGAAGGCTTGATAAGGGGCTTTATAGCCCACCTTTAGGGCTTTGGGGGGTTTAGGGCTTTAGGGTTTTAGGGCTTCAGGGCTTTAAGAGTTGATCCCCACCTTTAAGGCTTAGGGCTTTAGGGCTTTAGGTGGTTTAGGCTTTAGGGGTTTAGGAGTTGACGGTTCTGGATTTAGAAGGCTTGATAAGGGGCTTTATAGCCCACCTTTAGGGCTTTGGGGGGTTTAGGGCTTTAGGGTTTTAGGGCTTCAGGGCTTTAAGAGGATCCCCACCTTTTAGGGCTTTAGGGCTTTAGGTGGTTTAGGCTTTAGGGGTTTAGGAGTTGACGGTTCTGGATTTAGAAGGCTTGATAAGGGGCTTTATAGCCCACCTTTAAGGCTTAGGGCTTTAGGGCTTTAGGTGGTTTAGGCTTTAGGGGTTTAGGAGTTGACGGTTCTGGATTTAGAAGGCTTGATAAGGGGCTTTATAGCCCACCTTTAGGGCTTTGGGGGGTTTAGGGCTTTAGGTGTTTTAGGGCTTCAGGGCTTTAAGAGTTGATGCCCACCTTTAAGGCTTAGGGCTTTAGGGCTTTAGGTGGTTTAGGCTTTAGGGGTTTAGGAGTTGACGGTTCTGGATTTAGAAGGCTTGATAAGGGGCTTTATAGCCCACCTTTAGGGCTTTGGGGGGTTTAGGGCTTTAGGGTTTTAGGGCTTCAGGGCTTTAAGAGTTGATCCCCACCTTTAAGTCTTAGGGCTTTAGGGCTTTAGGTGGTTTAGGCTTTAGGGGTTTAGGAGTTGACGGTTCTGGATTTAGAAGGCTTGATAAGGGGCTTTATAGCCCACCTTTAGGGCATTGGGGGGTTTAGGGCTTTAGGTGGTTTAGGCTTTAGGGCTTTAGGGTTTGGGGCTTTAGGGTTTGGGGCTTCAGGGTTTAGGGCTTCAGGGTTTAGGCGGTTTAGGCTTTAGGGCTTTAGGGTTTGGGGCTTTAGGGCTCTAGGGTTTAGGGCTTTAGGATTCAAGGCTTTTAGGGTTTAGGGTTTAAGTTTTTAGGGTTTACGGGTTTAGGAGTTGACGGTTCTGGATTTAGAAGGCTTGATAAGGGGCTTTATAGCCCACCTCCAATCTTTTGTTTCCCTCCTACCTGGCAAGGACGAGGCCCGCTCCCTGTCTTCACGGCCTAAGGGTTCGGGGTTCTGGGGTTTAGGGGCCCTAGAATCTAGACTCGCTTGCAGGCTGGCGATTTTAAGAAAAAAGCTGCAAAGTTGCCGACTGGAAGAGGATCTACGGTTCAGGGCTTAATTGAGGGTTTAGGGCTATTGTGGGCAGGAGGGCCCCTCTTAAGATTGGAGTGTCAACCCGCTTGCGGCCCCAGAGCTGGGCAACAGAAACTTCGGCTGCAGCTTAGCAAAAGAAGCCTGAAGAACAAAACCGCTTTGAAGTCTAAGAAAAGAACCTCAAAAAATCTGAAGCCCAAAGCCCCTGAAAACTCTCGAAAAAGCAACTTTAAAACCTCCCGATCGTGCTGGACAAAATAACCCTAAAACCCGAAACACAAAACCTCCTTGAAGCCCTAAACTCTAAACCCTAAACCCCTAAACGTCCCTTAAGGCTGCTACCAATTTAAAAGCCCCCCCATTAGCGCCTCTTGCTGCAGGCGCTCCTCGTCGTCCTTCGTCAGTTTAAGTCTCAAGGCCGAGGGCGTCTTCTTAGGATTTTTGCGAAGTTTGGGGGTTTAGGGGTGTTTGGGGTTTAGGGGTTTGGGGTTTCGGGTTTAGGGTTTAGGGGTTTGGGGTTTAGGGGTTTGGGGTTTAGGGTTTAGGGTTTAGGGGTTTAGGGGTTTAGGGGTTTAGGGGTTTGGGGTTTACGCTCTCACAACTCGGACACAGCCAGGCGAGGTTCTTAGGTGCGAAGTCGGTGTGACAAGAAGCTGAGGCCGATTCTCACTTGTACCAGTTCACCACGAGGAGCTGCAACAAAGTTAGCCAAACGCTGACCAGTACACCACAAGAGAAAGAAGGCAGCCATCTCAAGGACTGCGCATTGGTCGGAGAATCGACGACGGTCTCTCAGTGCTCGCACAGCAAGGAAAAGGCTAAATTGAACGCAGTAGCACACAAACATATGGCTAGAAAGTCAGAGCACTGCAAGCCGCCGACAATGCTATGGTGCCTTGTTTTTTATTTTGTGAAGCAAGGGAACTATCAAGGCATCGTTCTTCGGCTACTTTGAGCTATCTTCACTCTGCAAATTCCGCCTAGGGCCTGGGTTTAGGGTTTAGGGTTTAGGGGTTTAGGGGTTTAGGGTTTAGGGTTTAGGGGTTTAGGGTTTGGGGGTTCAGGGGTTTGGGGTTTGGGGTTTGGGGGGTTGGGGGTTTGGGGGTTAAGGGGTTTAGGGCTTTAGGGCTTAGGGTTCAGGGCCTAGGGTTTTCTTTTTTTTGAACCGCCCTTTTTCCGTCTTGCTAAGGGTCTAGGATTAGGGTTTGGGGTCTAGGGTTTCCAGGGTGAGGTCTTTGTGGACATGTTTTGAGGAGCCTCAGAAATTTGGTGGGTTGAGGGCGCTTGCAGCCTTTGTTAAAAGGGGGTTTCCGAAAACAGGGGATCCTAAGATAGTACCGTAGGATCCTTATTATAAGGACCCCCAAATAAGGTACCCCTAGTTTTCGGAAACTCCCAAAAGACCCCTCAGCTCTGAGTTTGAGTGGTGCTGTCGGAAAGTCCTGCCAACTCGCAGCGGTTCACTGGCTTAAGAACCACAACTTTCTGAATTGGGTGATGTCTGATGGAAGCATCCCGGGTACAGGATAACCCTAAACCCGAAGCCACTAAACCCTTGGCCCTCCTTGCTACTGGACTAAAGTTAGTAGCCAGACAACTGGAACCAAAGGACAAATTTCGCGAAGCCCTTAACCTTAAGCCCCACAAACCGAAACCACAAACCATAAGCCCAAACCCCCAGACTTTACAGAAAAGCCACCTTGTACTTCTCTCGAATCTCGTTCACGCGGGGGGCCAAGACCTGGATCTTCCTGAGCCATCTCCGTCCGTCTTTAGGCGGTTTATGCTCTCGCAGCTCGGACTCCGCCAGACGAGGTCTGTTGAGGCGGTTTAGGGTTTTGGGGTTTGTGGGTTTCAAGTTTAGGGGTTGAGGGTTGGGTTCTGGGGTGTTCTGGTTTCGGTTCCGGGCTTTAGGGCGTGATTCACCGCGGCTTTAGGCTCCGGGCTCTGGCTCTGGAGTTGAGGGCTTTGCGCTCCAAGCCCTGCAGCCCAAAGCCAAAGCCCGTCGTAAAGCTCGGAGTTTAGAGTTTCATTTCCTTTTGAAAACAATGTTCCTTGTGACGTTCTGCGCTGATTTATGTCCAGCCTCGCTCAGGGCTTTGGGGCGCCTGAGCATAGCTCGTGGGCCCGGCAACGCGACCAGGGGATCGGAAAGCTAAGGTCTTGCCATCGGAATTCCTGAAAACATATCTTATCAGGGATCCTACTATCATTGAAGGGATATTCCGTAATCAAAAGACATTGGAGTCTCTGGAATAATATAGGAATCTGAAACAAGAAACCCTGGGTGTTTATTCGGGTTCTTCGTATGCAGTCTCAGAATTTAGGGTTATAGGGCAGGGGTTTTGTTCATCAGGTCCCAAACATTAGGTTTGTACGGGTGAGGCACGACATCACGATTCAATCACCCGGGTTTGCGCTAAATAGGAGGTCTCGAGCTTCAGGATCTCACCAAAAAAACGTGCGGCAAAACCCGCGAATCCCCGATATATTTGTAACGAAAAAACCTGATAACTTAACGTCACTAACTCTTTCACATCGAAACATAAAGAGCCCCCTACGACCCTACTGTAGGGGCCTCAGCAATGAGAACAGGGTTGTGGGTACATCATAGTACAAGCAGAAACAGGGAATGCTTAGGAAACCTGCTGATAATCGTTCAGGCTTCCGTCTTACATGAAGGTCATCGACCCAGCAATCCAAGCCCCAGAATACAACAAAAAAATCAACACTACACCATAACACCCAACGCAAGCGGCGCAGTCGTCTCCAACTGACCTTTCACGAAAGGGTAGAGGAGCGTCCTGATCCTCAGAACTTCTGAGCTTCAGCACTCTTTTTCCGATTCATGATTAACGGATCATGTTAGTGTCCAGCCTTGGGGTCTCGGCTTCAGGGATAGGGTTTAGGGTTAGGGCTTCGGGTTTCGACTCGCACACGTGCACGAAGCAGGCACGGATTCCATGACCAGGCAAGCAGCATGGTGCAGCTCAAAACAGGTTTGGGGTCTAGGTTCAGGTTTAGAGTGTCATTTGTGTCGCAACAGCGATTTCTGCACACGCAACTATGCAAGGCAAAGGCATGGAATTTTCTTATCCGGCGACGTTCAGCCCCTGAAACCCCACATCCCCAAACCTATCAACACCTTCTTCGGCCTAAGAGACAGTGCTGCTTACACCCTAAACATCTCCCTTCCCTAAACATCCCCAAACCCTAAACCCTCTCTGCCTAATTCCTAAATTCTACAATCCTAAAGCCTTTGTGCTGCTGCGGGATCCCTTAAAGGAACCTCATAACATCCCTTAAAGGGAACCTACCATAGCACCCTATAACCACCCTACAACCCTACACCCCTTTCTGCCGCCGGGGGATCAGCAGGGTGTAGGTGGCCACCGCGAAACCGAAGGACTGGGGGATGCCGAGACCGGAGATGGCCTGGCGGCATGATTGCTTAAAGCCTCTTTTATCAGACGGTACGATGATATAATAATATATGATGTAATACAGTTAATATGATATGAAAAGCTAATATGACATAATACGATATAACCTGATCAAATATCTGTCAATAAGAGTTCTATGACAGTCTTAAAAAAGGGTTCTGCAAATTTTTACCGCGGTTCAAGAATCTTCCTTACGTGTTCCAGGGTTTGTATCAAGGCGCCCTAGGGATTAAGGTTTAAACTTCACGGTTTACGGCTAGGAGGCTATGGAGCTCGAGGGTCTTTAGGTTTTCTCCTCGGATTCGAAATTCAGCAGACTCTGGACACCCGACATCCCTCGATCCCGATTTCCGGTAGTGTTGGTGCCTCATCCAGGCGCTTGATGAGCGTGGCTTGGAACGCGACGAACTGGGTCCACAGGTTGTCGGGGAGCGGGTTGCCCTGGGGATCCAGGAGGATGTTGCCATTCTCGTCCCACTGAAGCCGCGGGTCGAAGAAGAAGGCGGAGACCTTTTCCCAGAGCCCCGGCTCCGAGGCGGCAGCCGTAGCCTCCGCAGCCTCTGCTGCCTGAGGTGGGCCCAGCAGGGCCGTGAGCTGCATCAGGGCATCCGTGGCCGCCTGGGTTGCCACCTGCATAGCCACGACGGCCGCCTGCAAGGAACAGTGTCAAAGTCCTATAGTCACGACAAGTGCTGCCATCGCGTCAACATAACATCCCTGCGATTTCCACTTCCACTTTCAGCTGACCCCTTGTTCGACATCGGCACTGGAGAAAAGGCCCAGCTAGCACCCTCGAGGCCGCTTTGAAATCGAAACACTGCACCGAACCCCTGGTCCCACAAGCTGTTCCGAAAATCCGAAAGTCCGGAACGAATCTCGGCCTGAGGATCGGTGGCTGCAACCTGGGCCTCGGGTTTTGTTGACACAGGGCATAGAAGTGTACAGAATGCAGGTTTTAAGACTTGTGACACATTCATACAATAGTTTGATGGGGCGGATTGTCCGGCTACGATAGGTGTTCGTTACCATGGGGATCCTGTAGGAAACTTCTTGCAAAGTCTCTTCTTCAGAGCTCCTTTCCTGAAGGACTGTGGACACCACGAGGGACACGATTTTGTGGCAAGCCCACAAAAGAGCTCCCGAACGGTAAATACAGCAAGTTCGGTAAATTATCGAAAAAACGCAGACCGGCACTCCGTCCAGTAAAGCAGACTATCAGCACAACACGATAAGTGGCACGACGTCCCTGCACAGAGTCACCTTCCACGAGTCTCTGTCAGTATGCAACGACAGAAGACACTACTTCACTTAAGCATGCACCATGAACTTCGCATAAACGAACATTTTCCGCTTCTGGACCGCAACAGTCCCCAGATTACCTTTCAAGACCTGTATCGCATATCCCCTAACATGGAATCCGAGCCCTAAGTTAGCCTTTCAACTGACTACACACTTACAACATGTCTCTGTTGCATTTGTGGTTGCTCCCGTGCCTGTGCACACTGGTGAGCATGATGCTTGCAGCACTCGTGCATGCCGGTGTGCATGGTGCTCATTCACTCTTCCGGTCTTGCTATGCTGATACCCTCTACAAACGCAATGCTTGTAATAATCACCTGCGAGAACATCAACCAGGAATGCTTATCGAAGGTCTCAAAACGACACGGTGCAAAGAAAACAACCGTACAATGATCCTTGCAGAGATTCGAACTCGACTCGACTAACTAAAAGCTTGGCAGCTCATGGCTACGATTTCTGTACCGACAAGCATGCTCAAATAAAGGCATAAGCACTCATGAGCCGAAGCCCGTAACCATAATCCCAAAGAAAAAACTTAAAACCCCAACTAAGAGCAGTAAACTTTCGTTTCCCAGTGGCAATGGCCCCGAGGTCACCCGATTCCACAGCACGGCGGAGGGCGCGGGGGGCGGGTCGCGTGCTGGGGAGCGCCTCTGGGCCTCTCAAGTAGGCTTTAAGGCTTTACAGTAGAAGCCAGAAAGTTGGAATATCATTATCCTAATCCCTTTAAGGTAAAATATAGGGGATCCTGCCAGTATTCCATATTTCAACTTTCTGGAGTTCCCTTTAGAGGTTTAGGGTTTGGGGCTTGGGGTTTAGGGGATTGGGGTTTAGGATTTAGGGCGTGGGGTCTAGGGATTCTGGGCCTTTCAAGTGGGCGTGAAAGCTATGCACAGCATTCAGGTTTTCGAGTTTAGGGTTTAGGATGACTGGATTAATCTTTAACTTATAGGTTGAGTCTGGGGTTGTACTAAGCATCATGACGATTCGAAGGCTTCTAACTCCTCTCGTCTGGCTAGATTGCTGGAACTCTGAGAAGCACCTGACGTGCCTGGATTTGGGCCTTGCAGGGACGAATAGCAATAGCACTATTAAATATTGGATTAGGGTTTAGGGTTTAGGGTTTAGGGACTAACAGCAGTAGCACTATTAAATATTGGATTAAT
Organism: Symbiodinium sp. CCMP2592; assembly: GCA_905221615.1. Lineage (NCBI taxonomy): Eukaryota > Dinophyceae > Suessiales > Symbiodiniaceae > Symbiodinium > Symbiodinium sp. CCMP2592. The sequence goes on along the minus strand of CAJNDT010000972.1, from coordinate 35,832 downwards.
ATTCTGAGTAATACTGCTGCTACTGTTCATAATGATAGTACCAATCTCCTGTAAAGCTGAGCGGCGGTCACCGTCGGCAATGACGCTTTGGGCTTTCAATTTAGGGGTCCAGGGTTTAATGTGATATTTTGTAAAGCAGGTGACATTCGTGCTGAGGGTGACGCGACGAAGGCGCAGTAGGTGTGTGAAATTAAAGGCTTCCTTTGCAGTACCTTTCCACATGGGTCCACATAACGAGGATTCCATGAGCTAGCTCTCCTGTCCCAACGCCAATCAGCCTAATCAAAGGGTTCCGGCTCCTAGGACTCTCAGGCCGCGCCTGCCTCTGCGGCTCAAGATCTCAAAAACATGACAGTGCAAGACAAATTGCTACAGTGTACTACCTAAACATGACAGTGCAAGACAAAGTGCAGCAGTCTGCTACCTCAGACATTCCCGACCAGCTACAACATGAAAGAACGGCTTTTCCCTTCTAGCTGAAGCAAGATTCGGAGTAATGGCAAGGATGCCCTGATCCAACCCAAGACACTGCCCACCACACCACAACCCTAGCGCTGCCTCGTGCCAAGGTCGCACGGCGCCGTGCGGCAACACCGGCAACGGCTCCGGCAGTCAAAAACCTCGAACCAAAGGGCCGAACCGTCGGTGCAAGGAAAAGGAAGTACTCGGCTCTTCCGTGTCAATTGAAGGCGAGACTTCGACGGCACTGCCGATCGGGGCTGGCAGACGTTTGATCACCAATTCAGGAGACAGAGCATGCAAAGTGTCATAGACAGATGCAGGGAAACAGAAAGAGACGAGACAAACAGATACTGAAAATGCAAATATATTATATCACATTTGTAGACGGACAAGTATGCCACATGCACAACCAAGTACACAACTCCGAAGTCTCCAAGCGGGCGGCGTCCAGGAGTGGGAAGCTCCTTTGGCATGCTGCGCTGGCACCGTGGGCTCTTGCGTTGCACCTCCTGCCAGACTCTTGCTTGGGATCTAACCCTAGCATATGACGTGGTATAGTATACTATTGTATAGTACAGCATCGTAAAATATGGCATCGTGTGGTACATCATAGCATAATGCGGCCAAATACGTAGAATATAGCACAATACTCCTACTGTCATGCACAATGCAGACATCAAGACACACTCCGAATCACAAGGGGCCTCGGAGGGACCGGGGCAGTGTTTTCTCAATGCCGTCGCTCGATGAAGGTGCCAGAAATGCCCACGAGGCCAACCCTGGCACGGCCGCCGCGGCAACTGCGCCACCGGCGGCCGAGCCCAGAAGCCTGGGTTCGTGGTAAGGAGTGTAACTTAAGTTACCATCATAAGGAAGCCATATTCTTTACAATAGATCCCCATTATGGTATATACCTTTAATTCATGTTCTTTACTATTGTTCCCTGTGATGGTACCTCAAATTAAGTTCACTTCATAGTCTTTACTATAAGTCCCCACTATGGTACTTTACATTAACCCAGAGACTCCAATATCCTTTACTTAAGGAATATTCCTTAAATCATATTAAGGATCCTACTATAATCTAAGGTATATTCCTTAATTAAGGGATATTGGAGTCTCTGGGAACGTCCTTAACAAGAGCCCAGGGGCAGGCGAGTAGAACGCACGTTCTCCCGAGACATGGATCCTCGGAGCACAGCTGGCACTTGGAGGGGCAGGGGACTTAGTAAGTCGGTTATAAGTAGGGTTATAATTAGGGTAACCCCATTTAGGGTACTTGTAACTCTACTTATAACCTACTTACTAAGTCCCCTGCCCTTCCAAGCACGAGAGGCATCGGGAGCCACAGTCGTATGATTCAGCAAATCAAATGGGTTTTCGGTTCTACGCTCACACTCGCACAAGGCAGGCAAGGGTTTAGGGTTCAGGGAATAAGGCCCCAAAAAATAACATCGGTAATTATTAACTCCCCTGTAGTACTACACACACTTTTCATGAATCAAGGCCTTTTGTTTTAGGGTTTACAACTACAGGGGGCTGTTGCTAATTTGTACTACGATCGTGAGCCACGATGTGAAATCTTCGTGTCAGATGCAGGATTAACAGGATGTCGGATTGACGCCGTGGGACACAATGCCATGGCAATATCCCACCCTGGGTTACATTGAGACAACGACTCTGCACTAAACCCTCAACTCGGAACCCAAAGCTCTGTGGCAAGCTTAGGGCCGTCACTCTGCAAGTCCAAGCTTCCGGACTGGTTGCAAAATCTCGAAGGCATCTTTAGGAAGATCTCTGTCAAAGTGCTGCACACCCTTTCCTTAGCTCTGGCTAGCCAAGTTCCGGGAGTCGAGGCCAGTACCCCTTGAATTATGAGAGCCTTCATCTTATGATTGAAGGAAACCGCATTCCCTTAGCTATGAGGTATTGGGCTCTCTGCATGACACCTCACAGCACTCTCACAGTTCAGAGAAGCAGTATCATCCCACATGTGCCAAGCATCTTAAAAATCAAGAAGCTGCTCAGCCACACGGCAATGCACAGCTACGATACAAGGATGCTCTGACTGCCTTCGGGTCACTTGAGCCGAAATGCGAGACATCAGTTTGGGGGACCGGGATACAAGTAGTGCTAGTCTTCTCGCGGTTTTTCCGTTTAACCACCTCTTGAAGGCAAGCCTCAGCAAGTCTGTTGCTCACGTCAAGACGGCACGACGGCACGACGAAAAGTACACCATAGAGTACACCATAGTACACCAGCAGCAGTTTTGTTGGCGTTACGGTTTCAGTTCCTTTCGCCTTGGTCGAAGCACTGCCAACCACGACCACCAATATGATGCATGAAGGCATGGCATGGCGCTGTGCGGGCAAAGGACTAAGCAAGGGCACTAGCCAGCGGAGGCAATTGCAAGGAATCTTCTTCACTCAAAGCTACCAGTACTACGAGAGCCGCAGGCGCACAGCACATGTATCACCGAGCCTGCATCGTGATCGCCTCTGCGAAGCACAGATGAGATGCCCTCCAGTGCCAAAGCCCGCACGTACTCGTCGTGGTCGCCCACACTGAGCTGCAATACTGACTGGAACATGTGAGAAACTTGTGGATGGCTGACAGTTTTGTGGCTCCCGCATTTGGAGTTTCGAGTCTCGCAGCTGGGACTGCATGCAGGTTAAGGATCTAAGAATCTAAGACTTCATTCCCGCCTTCGCGAAAGTCATGCAAAGCTTTGAGTCTAAGCTCCCGGACCCCGAGCCCCCGATCCCAAAATGATGATCACAAGCACCCACGCCTCTTTGACAGATGGCTGCTGAAGAGGTCGTAGCACAGCTTCACCTGCGGATCTCAGCACAGGTTCCTTGCCGAAGCCTGTAGTAGTTCACCACACTTTTAGTATCCACACACTACCTGTCTAGATTTGTATAGCAACCCCAAAGAGTGACCTTACTATTCATACTGCGGACACCGTATGCCACCCGTATCGCACCCTTACAAGGCTCTGAAATTAACTTCGTAACCCTATAGTACCTGGCACCTCCTTTGCAACACTGTATCAACTACCCGGAGCCATGGCCCAATCCAGGCCTCTTCTGCGTCTGCCCTCGCGAAGACCGCGAGAGCAATGTGCATCAAGGCCTCCGGGCGATTCTTCTCTCATGGAGGTTGAGTGCTTGAATGTTGGGCGGTCGTCAAAATTATGGTCCCTTTTTTGGGTCCCTATCATAATACGGCACCTAATATTTAGGGTGGGGCTGGGGCCCTCCGTCCAAGCCTGAAACAAGCTTCTGGTGCTTTAACATGGGACTGTGGAAATGGGCCGTTTATTCGAGAAGTCCCTAAAGGTTTGCGGAAACTCCTATCACCCCCCTTGTCCTGGCAAAACCTTTCCTAACCTGCAACTCTTGCAAGCTCTATGTAAAACCTCATGAACCTCGGCAACAGCTTCACTCAGTTCAGCTGCACCAACCCCTCCTCCACGGCGTCGTAGCGCAGCTGTGGATTCACATCGCTGATGAGCCGCTGCAAGCCTCAAAGGGGGTGGAGGCCCATTGGTAAAGGTTTCCGGATGTCCAGCCCATCCATTCGCTTGGCCTGGCCGACGCAAGGTTTATATTTTTTTATGAGTAAACTTGACTTATCATTACTGTCCCTAGTAATCTGAAGACCTACGAACACTGTGCTGCGCACAAGCGCGCGAGCCGCTACCAGTAGCTCCTAAAAGTTGAAGGATCGCGGAAATGTGCATCTCTCGCGCTTTCCGTGTGCTGGCAGTTTTGAGGTAATTGCACAATCCACACATCATATCTAGCTCTACTCACCTACAAGTCAGTCAGACCAAAGCCCAAGCCAAGTCAAGATGTCCATGGGCCGTCTCCGTTTGGGCGCCGCACCCTCCATCGCACCCAAGCCATTCCCATGCCGAGCTTGTTGCACGAGATCTTCCCATGCAGCCATCACGTCGCCAAGGGCTGCGACCCGCTAAATTAATCTGATATTCCCGGTAAAGCTGTAGTGTGGGGTAAAAAGACATGCAGTCATCGCATATCCAGATTCCATGTTCTATCCACCTCCAGGGTGGTTCAATTTGACTTACTTGATTTTACCTGGGTAGGGGACCGTCGAAACAGCCTGTCTACCTTTTGAGGCTTGTGTACAGAACTCCCCTCCGCCCTGCTTGTAGCCAAAGCTGCCAAACTTCAGGCTCCAAGCTCGAGCTTGCTGCTGGGACCATCGAAGAACTTCGCCCAGGCATCAGTGTCGGACTCTCTCCGACCGGATGTGATAGCATTTGTGTCACTGTTCCTCCGGCTCGATGTCTGTTACAATCCCAGCCGCAATGCTGAAACACATAAAATTCATAATGCCTGATGCTACAAGCGTGACGAGTTGTTCAAGGCAAGTCGCGGCAAAAATTCGAGATGAAAGCAACCGGCAGGATACGACGAAACTCCAAAAAACGTATTTGTCCTTTCTCGCTGCGCACTTCGAAGTCACAGTTCCAGACCTTGGCTTGAGAACTGGGAATGGGAATTCTCAAGCTGCCCGACACCAGGCATGCAAATGGCACCGGACCTGAAGTTACGACAGGCTTCAAGCGGCCCAAAGACTCCAATATCCCTTGGTCAAGGAATAAGCCTGAAACTATAGTAGGATCCTTCATATGACTGAAGGAATATTCCAAAATCAAGGGATATGGGAGGCCAAGTAGCGCTCGTCTTGCGGCTCTGTGCGAGCCCGGAACTCGCAGGCCTCGTATTCCACCGCCTGAATCGGCAGGAATCGAAGTCTACAAGCGTTCAGGGTTTATGTAGGGTGTAGGGTTTAGGGCTTTGGGTTTAAAACCCCTGAATGTGCACAAGACACACAAGCACCATGCATTTCTCGGCTGATCGAAGCTCTCGCTCATTGCTTGAAGGCACATCGAATCAGTCTGACCGACGCCTGAACGTAGGGATGACGAAAGCAACCTCAGCCAGGCAATCAGCATGGCCACTTGTAGCTGTCCCATGACAGCGGGCGATCATGTGAAGAGCTTTAGATTGTCGCAATGTCTTCAGACAGAAGCACCACACACACCAAAACCCGCGGCGATTGGAACATATTGGAACAGAACTGCATCCTTCACTGACAGGACCTGCCCAAGCCCGGAACTTTCAGGATCATCGCAGAGGTTTAAAAGATTCTGCAAGAGATCACGCACCTGTCTCTTCGGAGGGATTCATCAGGGTAGTTTCAAGAAGGTTGCATTCGGCCAAACATATGAACCTCCGTAACATTCCAAGTTTCTGGATCCATACGAAATCACGTGCTGCTATACTGATTTTGTGGCTCCCCATGCCGCGGACTGTCACACGAAGAAATGAAAAGTATCGGCTGGCGGCAGACATCATTTCCGCTACATGAGCCACTCGCAACTAAACGGGATTACCCCGGACAGAGCAGCCTGCAGCCTGGGGATAGCTTTCAACGTCTCGTTTCGAATGCCACTCGATGACTCTCAACTGGCTCCCAAGTTCCCTCCTGTGCGGTCACTACCCCCACCTCCTCACAGGCCGCTGTGCCCTTGAACCTCATGATCACATGCCAGTCGAAATCATCAATCACCTTAGCAGCCGCAGGCTGAGCTTGGAATCGCAGATTTCGGTTTAGGCGCATCGAAACCTCCAGACGATAGATGATGCCCGCCTCCTCAGGTCCAAAGTCTTCACGCAACTTGGCAATGGCGTCAGCACGCCATGCAACATCCGATGCCTCAGGGCCCCAAGGATTCTCCATTGGCAATCACAGATGCGCCACACGTGCCTCCCAGTGGAGACGCAACCTGGGGGGGACACATGGTAAGTTCAAGGTTGCATCGACGAAGGAAAGGATAATATTCACAGGAACTGACAGCAGCGTCGGTGCCACAGGACCACGATCCTTGCCCAAGGATATAGTTGCACTAAGCCAAGTTGAAAGAGCTCTGCTCGGAAGTGCACGACAGCCAACTTGCATACAAAACGATACACGGCCTGCGAGGTTTCCAAAGCTGCAGCTCTGGCGACGCCACAAGCCTGGAATCAGAACGGCTACCAGCAAGGAAAACGAGGGATGCATGATACATGTTAACATTGACAAAATGACATCAGTACACGGAAGTTACGGTGCACCTTATCGGAGTCGAGGCGAAGGAGTTGTGAACCATGCACCTCCGGCGAGTCGGCTGGTCTTCCCAAGCAAATACGACTAATACTTACTAGCAGCATGATACTGATAAGTGGCAATGGCCCGTGCAGAAGATCCAACCTCTTGGAAGGACGGTGTTGCATCTGCCCAAACGATGTGGTACACGCCATGGTCATCTGGCCCATGCTGGACCTCGACATGCAGTTGAACACGCAAGAACGTACCCCGGTGGAGTTTGCTGAGAACTGCCTCCGCGTCGAACCAGCACTCCTGCATCACCGATAGCTATCGGTTCGAGACAAATGTCATGAATCGATTGCCTTCATGCTGGGATTGCATGGCTCTGCAACGCCGTCTCCAACGTCAACCTGGCTGTCCGCATCAGCAGTTGATCACATGTCATGGGACAACCCTGACTGACCTCCCCAGCGAAGTATGCCCACACCTGCTCGCCACCCTTGCATGGCTCGGCCTGCGAGCACTTCGTATATCCGCTGCAATGAACAAGCGACTCCGCGTGACCCCGCGCTCAGCACGTGGCCAGGTCCGCAGGGGCTGAAATGACGCAGATGACAACCCATGCTACCGAACAGCTGAAACGCATCTCAGCAAGCACATGACCGACAGGCAGCCACATCAAAGTGACAGCTACACAACAAGCTGCACGAAATACATGCATCTTGGCTGCGCAAGGCCCGGAAATTCACGCTTGGCCCTGAGGCATTACATGTCCTGTGAAACCCCACAACAACCTGTAACATGTTGGCATGCATTATGTGTATGAGGTTTTCCACCTGTCGAATGTTTATAGTACCGCAAAGTATTTTCCTTTTGCACCTCCCAGTGGCAATAAGTCCAAGCATTGGTGTATGATCATCTGACTCAATTCAACAAGCAGCACACACACACACCCTTGGTGCTCAGCCACGATACGCAATATGCCCAACCAGTGCAGAAAGCAGCAGCAACCGGGAGCGAGGGGTGAGCGAGCGGCAAGATCTCTGCAGGCAGTGGCCCACAGCACGGTATGGCGGGGGCCCGCATCGGCATCATTGAAAGCATGTTCAGCCAGGTTGCACTTTGTCCTGCGTGCATCCAAGCGCTAAGATCAATTCAAGGACGTCTTTCGTTGCTCTTGATGCACCCTGGAAAAGGATTTGCCTGTCGTCCTGAAATGGAGTTCATCCTCTACAAAACTCTAGGAGTCTACCATGAGGAATGCACCGAACAAGTAAACCAGGCTTTTCAACCTGAGACGAGGGTGTCACAGACGGGTGCAACCCTCCACAAATTCCGAGCAACCTAAAAACCACCGGAATCAAACATGGAAGAATCCGTGAGGCCCGTCTTCGCGAGCATTCGGATGAACCAATGCACAGCCTCTACCAACAATCGTCACCAGCTGGTGGTCGCTGCACAGTCATTGCGCTCCCTGGGTCCAGAATCAACATGTCCCCGAACTTTGTCCTCGAATTTGCTTTCCATTACGGTCAACTTCATATACTTCGCATTTGCCATGCCGAAATCGGCCGCGCACAAGCCCACAGCCGAAAGTCGGTGAAACTCCGGCGGGAAAATGAACCTGGATCACCTGCACACCTCGCTCCGAAAAAGTGGGGTTTTGGCAGGGCCGGTAAGGCCGATGCTCATCTCCTCGCATAGACAGAGCGTCGACAACGTCACAACGAGATACAACGAGGATCCCGGACCAATTCAATGCGACACCCTGCCGAAACCCTGAACGGGACCGACAGTTGTGAAGCGATGCTGTGCTCGATGCAGCTCACATCGTGCACGGTCCCGATATGTGCTTCGGCTTCGCAGCATGTGCGAGCGAGAGCACGTTGAAGCAGAAGAATCTTGGGTGGGAGGACGCCAGACGTGGCAACACAACAAGCATGAGGTATCAAAGTAAACAATTAAATTTTGTCGGTCACAGGTTGTGAACAACGATCACGGGTGAAAGCACAGAGCATCGTTGGCCATGCTGACACTCGTGAAGTCCTCGCCTCTTAGCTCCTGCATCATCCGTTGTGGAAGCCGAAAGCGCTCGATCGGCTCTCGCTCCTGCAAAGAAATATGCAAAGACCTTTGCCGACACCATGGCCAACGACCCCTCCTCAGCTTTTCCTACCAAAATAGACGGGTAACGATAGTAACGGTTCGTAGGAACTCAACATTCGACGTGTCCAACGGCGAACCATGAAGACATGACGCTTGGGCTGCTTTTTGCTGCACAACTTTGCCGCCAACAGCTGGGTCCGACGCCTAGTAAAAAAATACTCTGGCAGTTTGATTTGATACCGTTCTCACGGTTGTCTGGATTCACCATGTTGCCCTCAATTATGCCTCGCATAATTTTTCCAAAACACGCCTTTTTACCAGCGTCCCAAGCTTGGCAGTCCCAGTGCAGACCCAACTCTCGGCCGGCTGCACGCTACGTTGTCTCGGGCATGCGGCTTGCAAAGAGCAAAGAGCGGCTCAAGGGAGGAGTCTGCGAGGATGTCATTCAGCAGCGGCGACTCTCCATCGACATTGGCTGTGCCGCCAAGGGGCAAGGAGAGAAGGCTTGCTGCAAAGGCGCGGGCAGCCGCAAAGGAAAGTAAGGCTGACACGCGAGAAGCAAAGGCAGAAATGCTGGAGACCGGTGTGGTGGTGAAGACACTCGCGGCATGAGGGCCCCACTGTGAATCCAACATAGCAAGGCTTGGGGCATCAAGCTCACGGTGGATGGCACGGTGGCAGAACTCATCAACTGTGCGTGAAGCGGGGCGCTGCCACCATGTGTAAGATCGGCGGGGTCGTCCTCAACCGACACAGGGCACCGCGTGTGGTGCGCTTTTCGTTCTCCTTGCAGTCCTGCTGCCGGAAACGAGCGGGGAAAAGTCTCGAATATGCAGTGGGCCATGATTTTCTTTCATTGCTCAGTGTTCAGCTTGTTGCCCAATACATTGGTTTCTTTTCCCATTTGTGATGCCTGTTGAGTCTGGCAGCGGTAAGCTCGGTCGGATCTTTCCTGACTTCGTGAAAAAATCACGATATGCGTTCGAAGGACACAGGATAGGGAACGAAACCAAAGGCATCCTCAAAAGGAACGAGTTCGACCTATCGAGATTCAAGAACCACGTGGGATCGATTTGTACGCTGCAGGTGTTACGGTATGGCGGCACGGTACGAAGGGGTGTGTAGAGGCATGGTACCCATCGTAGTTCATCCAGCACTTCCGTACCACCGCAACAATCGCACCCCCACGCTGTGCTCCTCGCATGCAAGAAAAACAGATCCAGTTTTGCAACACTAGCTGTGGTTCTCTAATGAGGTGCGAGAGTGCAATAGGGATGGTGCGGGGACAAGCCGAGGTCGGCAGAAGCAATGGGTATCAGCCCTCCTTCCACTCCACCATCACCCACCGTACCTGTTATACTGCAACACCTTGTGCCTTAACTCTGTACCCCCCAACCGCACCGCGGCGCCGGCGGTCGCTACGGTACCCGTCCCACCGTACCACCGTATCCCTCGTGCCAAACCACCGTACCGCACCCCCTGCACCATCTGCAGCGTACCACCGCTACCCTCGAAACGTACCCATTTTGTGTTTTTTATACGTTTGAACATTAACGCCATGCTCCAGCCCATGCTGGTTGCAAACTGGATCGCCCCTTGCAAAGGCTGAAATTGGAAGAACCCGTGGAGAAACCATGAGAATCGTGGGGGTGGGACACGAGGGGCTGTCTTTGAGGGCGCATGGAAAACATCGGAAAACAACCTAATGCAAAGCACGCGCCCAGCCCCGGCACACGACGAGTGCCCCAAGGACTGGCTACATGGTTGGCAAATACACGATTCGCGCACACGCACCACCTACTTTCGCGAAGGCGTGCCGCTGCTATCCGCTGCCGGTCGCCCAGTTCTTCGGCGCTTCTGCGGCCCCAGGCCGGGCCACAGGCGAGTGCTTGTCCCGCTGCGATCCCAACAGAGCTGGCCACAATGCTATTTTCAACCCTCATGCAAGCGTACCAGCGCTACCGTGAACCTTCCCGCTCACCGGAGCGGGAGGCGACTCGGCCCGCCCGGCTCCGCACAGCTCCGCAATGCTATCACCTGCCGCGATACAAATCGCGCGAACCTTAGCTGGGTGTGGCGCAGCTGTCGATGCATAAAGCGACCAGGCGCTTGCCTGCCCTCGCACGGGCCCAGTAGCCAAGCGAGCCACGGTCGTGGGAAACGAACACGGTGCGTATCGCGAGAAAGGCGCTGGGAGCGGAGAAGCAGTGACTGCAGCGTAGTCCGCAGCGTAGTCCGTAGGCCGTCAAGTAAACCAGTCCGCTGTTGAAAAGTCTGCTAAACACAACCTAACCATGCTGTAATCCTCCACCGAAAATTTCCACGAAACAAAAAGGTCTGCGGGCGCTGGAATGGCGTGGCTGGCCGCTTCGTGCAGCACCTCATCCGTGCACGGTCGCAGAAAGCTCCGTCAGAGGGATGATGAGCTCGCTGGACCAGCAGCGAGCCCGTCGCTTGCCGCTGCGCTCGTAGCAGTTGAAGGCGACAACCCTACGTAGCGGTAGCTGCGGTAGTAAGCCTCCCCCTGGCAGCATAATGGGCCAGCCACCTTGCGGGAGGAAAAGAGGCGCGTACAAAAAAAAAACAACAGATGGATCGCGAAAGCTGCTGCAAAACACTGCAAATTCCAGCGTTGGGTGCCGTCTCTGTCCAGCCACCCCATCCTTTCCAGCACACGAGGCTTTCCAAAGTCGTGGTCCACCAACTCGTCAGTCTTCCCGGAACATGTGTGCCAAAAAATCCCATGCTAGAGAATGCCTCGCCCAAAGAAGGTTTGGAAAGTTGATGACGCACGTGGTCAATTCCCAATGTTGTACCAAACTTCATTAAATTGCATGCAAGCCTTAGGGGTCGATGGATCCCCGCCGCAAAGGAACATTGCCGTGCGTTCCAATCACGCAACACATCATGCCTTGGCTCGCCCCAGCGGGTACAGTACTTCTCGCATCCTTCTAGCAACATGCCGCATGTGTTTCTTTACATTATGAACAAACGGTCCGGTGAACCGCAACGCATGCGATCAGCGAAATCGTAACAGTAACTGGCATAAACAAACAACTTCGTAAAACAAGCGGTGATGTCACAACCTGCGGTCGTGGTCGCAGGGGCGCACCTCCCCTGCACGGTGGGTGTTGCAACAGGCAGCGAATTCTGCAGATTCTAATCTCACCACCTGTGCCGATTGCGCTGTCTAGTGGAGCACACCATTGCATACCATTGCCCAAGCTTTCCCCACCACAGTCGGGCAAGCCTTGCTTTTATTTTGATTGAAATCAGGTCTAGCTGAAGCCCATCCAACGCACGTTTCCTGTTCAAGACCTGCCAAAAACCGTGGCCGACGGCGCCGTTGGCTGTGTGTTGAATTTACACACCTCAGTTCAGCCGGGAGGGTCGCTGTCCAACAAGGTTTCTGCGGGCAGGCTTACCACCTGCATCATCCTGCAGCTCCTACGCGCACGTAGCCGGTGGAGCAAGAAGCGTTCATCCTCGCCATTCCAGGAAAACGCTCTTGTGATCCTCCGCTGTACAGCGCCGGGCATGTATACCGTTCGTGGCCTGTTTGCGACGCTCGGTCACCCTGAACACTGCCCCGTCTGTATCGGCAGCTTGCAGCTACAGATGCATCGTCCGTGTGACTGGAGGGACGAGGGAGCCACCGAGCCATTGTTGACGGAGACTTGCTCATCAAATCCGACCGCTTCACGGGCAGCGCGCACCCAAGCCCGCTCATGCCCGCGTACCTGCATGGCAACGGAACCGATGTACCGTCGTGGAGCGAGGTTATCATAACAAGGGCTGATTTTTGTTTCGTCCTGCAGTGGTGCGCTCGGTGCGTACAGCCACCCCCCCGCATGTTTTGCCACTATTGCCACTTCTGCAGTGCTCACCTCCCGCTTGAAACAACACGAGCCTGGAATCACCGCAGCCCAGACAGTGTTCTAGCGGCCACGAGCATTGATGTGCCCGTGCACAACGCACGGCACACAAAGGTCGTCTGCAACGGCCTGCCGCTTCGGCAAGCCCGTCGTCGGCTTGGCACCGTCGAAAGCAATCCCGTGCCGGTTGGCTGATGCCATTTTTGTGTAAGCAGCTGACTCCATCCGCCGCCCTCGCACAGCTCCGTATCCATCCTACACTCATCCCACGCTGCCGATACGTCAGCTTATGCTCGACAAGGGTTTGGTATTTGTTCGTTTTTGTGCTCACGCCACTGTTTTTTCCACCCACTGCAGGCTGCACCACCCCCGAGTCGCCGGCTTGCAGTCAGCTGCGAGGTGCTGAACAGGGATTGCCGACATTTTCCAACTCAATAAAGGCTCCAATGCTAGATCCATGCTTCGTACAAAGGAATAGTCATTACAACCGATAGTTTGGCCAATAGCAAGTGATAGTTTGTTTTTTTCGGTACTTGATCATGTAGTCCTCTACAAAAATGAAGATTGTACACTCTTACTTGGTACCCAGTAAGAGTGGAACACCACCGAGAAGCTCAAAACCTCGATTTCCAATCTATCTCTCTCATTGCTTTCACACATGTGGTCCTCAGATATGTGTGCATAAGATTTTACATTCTTACTTGGTACCAAGTAAGAATGGGAAATTGTTAAAGAACGGGCTTCACTAAGGGTTCCTACCCACAAAGACTGTCGGACACTTTTGTTCCTGGGCACGGTGTGTCCTGGGGTCTCGAGCCTGCACGTCGCGTGTGCGTGACGGCTGTTCCTGTACATTAACTGTACTGCACTAGCTGTGTTACTGTTCCTGGCAGAATGTTTAACACCCCGCCTTCGGAGTTAGCGAAAGTTCCTCGACTGAGGTGACTCCGACTTTTCCTGAACAAACAGTAAACACGCTGCAGTTCCTTTTCACTTGCAAAACAAACACTGTTCCTCATTGCAAACGTATGCGCACGTTCACTCGCAATCCTCTCCAAGGTTGCTCGACTGTACAAAAGACGTTCCTGTACTTTACCTAGATCACCACAGAAACAAAAAGGGCTGTGCCACGGTTCCTGTGTCCTGTTGCTTCTTTCCTCGGCTCTCTGGCCTCAGTACTGCTCGCGGTTCCTTTGCTTCACTGGAAGTTCACTTTGCCTTCCTCTTCACTGTCTTTAGCTTCCTCTTGGTCTTGAAGCTGTTCCTTTAGCCACTCTTCTTTCATCTTTGCTTGCGCTTTGCACTTTTCCTTTCCTTGCTTGTCCTTTGACGCTGCTTTCCAACCTGTTTCCTTTGATCCTGAATACCAGTACCACTGTGCCTTCTTCTCGTTCCACTTCCACTGGTATTTCCTGTTCTGGAAACTGTAGACTGCAAACCAGTTTCCTTCAAACTCTCCTTTTCCTTTTCCTTTCATGAACGATGCTTCGTTCACTGGTCCTTTGGCGGACAGTTCTGGGTCGTCCTTGTCTTCTTCCTTCTGCTTGTGTTGTGTGACGTTCGGTGGCTCCTTTCCTGTTGCTTTTCCTGTTCCTTTTGCTTCTGGCTTTTCCTCTTCCTTTGCTGGTGTTGTGTCAGGTTCTGTGGGTGCCTGCGACCCGGCTGCTGATCCTCTGCTCTCAAGCTCCTGTGTAAGGCTTGCAATCCTTTCTTTATCCTCTTTGCGTTCCTTCATCATCTCCTTCATCATTTCTTCAAGCTTCTGGATCCTGTCTGCTTCACCTGATCCTGTTGCTGTTGTTGCTGCTGCCTTCTTCTCTGCTTCCTTCTTGGCAATGTACGCTGACGCTGCCTTTTGATCTTCCTCTCTTTTCTTCCTGGCTTCCTTCTCCTTTCTTTTCTTCTCCTGCTCCTTTCTTTCCTTTTCCTCTTTGGCTGCTGCGGCTGCTGCTTTCTCTTCTTCCTCCTTTGCTGCTGCCGCTTCGGTCTCCTCCTTTTCCTTTGCTTCTCTCTCTGCTTTGGCTTTGGCTGCTGCTTCTACCTCTCGCCTTCTCTCGGCGGCTGCGGCTGCTTCCTGCCTTGCTGCTTCCTTGTCTCTCTTCTCCTGCTCGTCTGCTGCCGCTTCCAAAATCAACCTTGCTTTGGCAATCTGCTCCTCTTTTGCCTTCTTCTCCTCTTCTGCTTTTGCTTTTGCTTCTCTTTGTTCCTTTGAGATCCTGTCCTGTTCTGCCCAGTATTTGCGATCATCTTCATCTCGAGGTCGAAATCCTGTGCTTTCTGCTCTTGCCTTTGGCTTTCCTTTTCCTTTTCCTTCCTTCTTTCCTTTTGTTCCCTTCTCGTGCTTGTACGTGTAGTCCTTGTCGACCCACTGCTTTTCTCCTGTAACTCTGTGTTGCCTGTAGATCTCGCCGTTCTCGGAGTATTCCTTCCATTCGCTGGCGTAGTCGTAGGGGTACGGAAAAAGCTTCTTCTCCTCTTCCTTTTCCTTGAGCCTTTGCTTGCTTTTGGCGTTGATCTCCGCGATCTTCTTCTTCCTTCTCTCTTCCTTTGCTTCCTCACTTTCTTCTTCCTCTGCTGCTGCTGTTCTCTCATCGGGGTACTCCCCGGGATCTTCTCCTCCAACGTAGCTGCTGACGTAGGCCTTGTTCTCGTTCTCGTTGTCCTGCTCTCGTTCCTGGATGCCCTCGAAGTAGCCTCGGTCCGAATATTCCTTTCTTTCCTGGGACGTAGGTGACGTAGCTCTCGACGGTGCTGTTCCTTGTCCGTGTCCTTCACGACGTAGTTCACCTTCTAGTTCTCGGTCCTTGGCTTCTCTTTTCCTTTGTTCTTCTTCGTCTTCTTCCTCTTCTTCTTGTTCCTCTTGCTGCTGCTCGTAGAAGTCCTGCATCATCTGGTTCAGCTGTTCCTTTACGGCGTCACATGTGCCTAGGACGAAGGCCATGTGTTCCTTGACCTGTTGCCGGTCTCTGTCGTTCTGTTCGGCCATTTCCTGAACCTGGTGCTTGACGTCGTAGATTTGTCCTGTCAAGGCCTCTACACAACCAGCCACGTGTTCCTGGCTTTTGCGCAAACGCGCAGCTTCCTCTGTGTTCTTCCTGATCGACTCCGCGATCAAGTTCCTTTCTTCTGAAGCGTTCCTTAAGGCGGTTGCCGCCTCTCTCAAGGTAGAAAGTTCCTTGAACACTTCTTCGGTGCTTTTGCTCGAACTCGCGCTTGCTTCCATGGCTGCTAAGGTTCCTGGAAGGTTTCCTTGACCTTCTGCTACCGGGCGAACTAGTTCCTGGATACCTGAGCGTTCCGCGAGTGTTCCGCAGAGTTCCTTGAGCTGCGAAAGCATCTCACAACATGTTGTTCCATGAGCTGTTCCTGCAGACGTTCCTAGCTCACATGCACTCGTGTCACTGCACATGCCGTCCTGCTCACATGCACTTGCACAACAGAAAACATGTTCCTGAAAGTCTGACTGAAACTCTTCTTCCTGAAAACAACTCTCAAGACACTGTTCCTTGAAACTCTGAATCTGAAGACTGTCTGAAATACCTGAAATTCCTGCAAACAACAAAGCTGCAAAAGACAAAGTTCCTGGGCTCTTGATCATCCTTACAACTGCTTTAGCTTGTGTTTGGGCCTTGTGTTCCTTGAGCTCTTCTCTGCCTACTGGTTCGTTCTCGCTGGTTTGAAAACCTAACCAGTGCAACAACAGTCTGATCCTTTTCGCTGAAAGGGGCTTGGTACCTATGTCGGCTGTGTTTTCCTTGGTTCCTACTGGGTGAACACTAATTGTTCCTTCTTTGTGGAGGTCTTGAAGAAAAAGGGTCCTGATCTGCAAATGCTTGACTCTTCCTACACCTTGCCTTGTAATAATTCCTCTAGCTGCAGAAGAATCCATGTACAAGTGTACCTTGCATTGTTTCCTGGTCAAGAATTCTACTGCTTCCTTCAACAATATAGAATCTGACGCTGCTGACGCTCCTGCGTAATACTCTGCTTCACCACTGCTCAAGCTAACCGACTTCTGGTTCCTAGAAAAGGAGTAAATGCACTGACCGTCTAGGCAAACAATTCCTGAAGATGTTGAGCGCCTTGTGTCCTTCTTTCCTGCCCAATCTGAATCGCTGAAGACTTCCAAAAGGTGGTGTTCCTTGGGCCTTATTCCTGTAAAGTCGTAGTTACCATTCCTGATGGATTCATGGAGATTACTGAGTCCTCTAGGCGTTTTCCTGTACACTAAATGGTATCCTTCAGTTCTCGACATGTACTGCACTAGGTGGACTAAGTGTTTCCAAGAACCATGTGTTGGTTCCGACATCTTGGAGGCCAAACCTCTCACGGCAAACTGCACGTCAGGGCGGTCCTGACTGACATACAAGAGTATGCCAACGCTTTTCCTGAACGATGCTGCTTGTTCCTGGTTCAAGGTCTGAGTGTTGTCCTGTTCCTGCGACTCTTGGGTGCACGGAGTCGGCTTTGAGGCTTTGCTAGTAAGCTTCAGTTCTTCCTTAAGCTTCACAAGATACTTCGGGTCACTCGTGATGTGGAGCTCGTGATTGTGGTAGCTGAATTTCCTTTTAAGGAATCGGATTGTCTGGTGTGACTCTCCTACTTCAAGTTCCTGCTCTGTCAAGAAGGGGCCTTCAACCTTTAGCTCGTAGGTTTCTCCTAGCTTTCCTAGCTTGGGCTCTAGGTGCCTTGTTTTCCCTGCTGCCTGAATGTCATCTACATGCACAACAAGTATGCTGTTCCTGTCGTCACGAAACAAAGTAGGGCAAGCTTTGCTCCTATCAAAGTTCTGCTCTTTAAGGGTTCCTGCAAAATGATCACTCCATAGTAGTGCTGCATCTCGCTGTCCTGGAAGTACTCTAAGCAGTAACAAACCTTCGTTCCTGCAACTAGGGTCCTGGTCGCCAAACAGATCCACATATTCCTTCGGGAATTGACATGCACATCGCGTCCTTTGTGGGACCTGCAAGAATGCGTCCTTGACATCAATGGAGTACAGGGAATGTTCCTGTTGTAATCCTAAGATCGGGATAAGTCTCACCAACGATGCGCTCGTCGCTGGGCTGAACGTGTCGTTCCTTACTTCTGCTCCTTTGAACTCTCTCGCTACTAACCTAGCTCTCCGCATCCATCGGCCGTTCCTGAATCGCCAATCGAAGACGAATTTCGTCGTCAACCACTTTGTTCCTTGGTTGCTCTCTTCTTCTTCTGTCTCTCTCTCCTCTTCTCTCTCGAGTTCTTGCAAGGGTTTCCTTGCCAGTGCCTTCATCTCGGTGAGTCTGTTGATCTCTGTGAGCATTGCCTCACGATCCAGTTCCTGCAACTGGGCTTCTGCAACTTCTGGAGGTCCAGAATCTTCGCTCTTGAAGATGTCTTGTTCCTCATCGGAATCGCCAATGTCCGAATATGAATCTTCCCAGAAAATGTCCTCTGTACCTGGTTCTGCTTCAGGTAGTTCTTCATCATTGTGCTCAAATACTCTTGAATGTTTTCAAGAGTGCTCGCAACAGACCCACTATCTTGTAGGTGCCCAGAACCCACACAATTGTTTTGGCAATTGTTTTAAGTGTTGCAATTGTTTTGGCAATTGTTTTGGCAATTGTTTTAATTGTTGCAATTGTTTTGGCAATTGTTTTGGCAATTGTTTTGAAATATTCGGAAATATTAGCAAAATATCCAACAATTGTTTTCAATTGTTTCCAAAACAGTAAGAATATATCTAACAATTGTTTTGCATTGTTTCCGAAGTACGAGAAAATGTCGAACACTTGTTTGGAACGGTTCCAGGAATATGCGAAAATCTGGAATAGTTGTTTCACATTGTTCAGAAATCATTTCAAGGGAATCGAAATAATGAAACAACCTAAAGCTGGAGCTTGAAACAGAACCTTTCAAATCATATGCTTATGTGTTCGATGACTTGCTGTGTATGCGTAGTTGGTTGTTTGACCACACGCGGCTTCAAAACACTGCAAATGTGCAGGACAGTGCAAGGCAGTAAACAGCAGGCTGCACGGCTTGGTCTTTTTCCTCGCGGCACAAAGACTGTCACAACGAGTCGCAAGTCACAGCCTAAAGGCCTAAAGTCTGCCAACAAGGCCGGCTCGCAACTTGGCCAAAGGCCCTGGCTAAACACAACGGTGCAAAGCCAGCACGGCCACAGGCCACATGCCCAGCACGGGCTTGCGGCTTGAAAACGTCAGCTGAACAGGGCCAAGGCTTGCAAGGTCTGCTCAGCGTCTTTCCCAGTGACCTCAGAACGCTCTTCACGGAACTCGACTGCGCACAAAGCAGCTTGCGCAATGGCCAGCACAACCGGAAGTGTTATCGCGTTGCCAGCGATGTCCATCATGAGGCTTTCTGTCAGCCACTGCTTTTCTGTCTGCTTCTGCTTTCGTTTCTTGACTGGCGGCTGCCCAAACAGTGAGGGCTCTGGCAAAGGCTCTTTATTGCGATCGAAGCCAGTTTCCTCCATTTTCAGGAGAAACGGAACCTTGGATGGATTGGTGTTGAAACCGGAGTCCTAAAGGCCTAAACGTCAAGGTTCAGGAGCTTAAGTCTAAGGTTTCAGGCTTTAAGACTTTAAGTTGCAAAGTTTTAGGTTTAGGCTTTAGAACTTCGACTTGAGACTTGAGTCACTTACGTCTTTAGTTTAAGTCTTACGTGGCAACCAGAAGAAAGCCAAAGCCAAGGCCAAGGAACAACAGGAAAACCCTGCATTATGAGGGCCTCCTGCCCCAATAACAGCCTAGGCGGCCTTGCAATCTCCACAAACAAGATCTGCGTCGGAAGCATCGTAGGAGCGACGTGCTTTTGGGTCTCTTCGATCCAGCTCTGGCTAGTAACAACGCGACCTACCGACTGGCTGACGTTCCTGAACCCCGCCGAAGGCGTTTGAGACCTCGACAGCACGAGTGCATCTTTCTCGCGATCCGACAAGGTCAAGAACCATTCATTTATGTCCAGATCTTTTTCAAGTGGTGCTCCCCAGCGCATGTTATTCTTGTCCGAGTACTTGAGGTGCTGCTCAACCCAAGACGACTGTCCTGACCCGCCCCCAGGGCTTGGCTTGGCCTTGGACTTCGCCTTAGCCTGAGCCTGCGACCGTTCAGCAGTTTGAGCCGCTTTGGCTTTTGCCGCAGCCTTCTCTTCACGCTCTAAAGCCCGAGCCTTCCTGGTTTGCATTTCAGACAAACCTGCCAAAACGGCTTCAGACCTGGAGTCAAGAAGAACTTCGCTAGCGCACGGGGCCGACCTCACACATGAAGCTGTCCTGGGTTATGGTTGGGATAGCATGAAAACTGCAAGTTAGTCCCTACTATGTTTACTCAGCCGTGAACAATACAAAATGTTACCCAGCCACGACGAAGGTCATGCTCCGCAGCATCGACACGACATCAGCCATCTTGCGCTCGTGAAAGTCGAACTTGTGGAAAACCCGCTTGATGAAGCACACGTAGATGCGTCGACGCCGTGCTGGGAGACCAAACTGGAAGGCGTCAGTCTGCATCACCTGGCTTTCATAGCCCAGTTCGTTCATGGTCTGCACGATGTGGTCCAAATTCGACTGGGCTGACTGGCCTACATTTTCTTCCAAGCCATCCACGTTTTCAAACCAAATGAATCCTGGTAAGGCCATGGACACGTAGTCTAGAAATCCATTCCAAGTTTGCGCTGTGCCGCCTTTGGATTCGGACTCTTGGACAACTAGCTTTGCTTTGTCTCTCTTGGCATTCTGCTTTGACAAGTCTTTGCAGCTGATGCCGCATACAAAGATGTCGACATGGGGAACACAACAGTTTGCATTATGCACTGCACACTGACATACATCCTGCCCTAAACTTTGTATGTCAGTGAAAATGCACGTGTGATGAGGATCATCGTCATCATCCTCAACCTCACGACTCCGTCCCCAGGGATCAACGCCAGAATGTAGTTCTTCAAAAACAGGGCCAGAGGCCAGCACTGTGTGGATCCATCGCTGCTTGTCCTTGCTGTTCTCGCACGAAAACTTGTGGTCCAAATAGATAGGAATGTTCAAATGGTCAAAGGCTTTGTTGATAGCTTCAGCAACATAGAACATGCCTTCAGAGCCAGAGCAAGCCGAGCCCCACGTCAACACGACTGGCGCCATGTTGCCTATGGCTTCTGTCCCCAGTTGCTGTGGATACAACTCCACAAAACCATTCAAGTTCTCTTTGGCACACCGCATGAGAGCATCACCTTCAAGCAATCTTTCGGCTGGCAAAACCCGGCTTGAAGCCTTTTGCATAAGCTCGGGCTCTGCAGGGTTTGAGGCCACTCTTGAAAGTGCCCGGTCAACCGATGCTGATGAACCAGCCGCCATCGTGCTGATTGTGGCAAAATGCCAAATCCAAAACTGCAAAAGTTCTGATTCGAAAGGTTTAGGCCAATTTCGTTTAGGTTTTGGCTTGGGGCTGGGCTACACCATACCTTTGCCTCTGCCTATGTCGCATACGCCTCTGCTAAGTGTACTCTATGCCATGCGTTCTCAGCTTGAAATGCTTGCAACAGGATTGGAACACACTGCTCAAGATTTGACGTTGCATGCATGACTCATGACTCATGACTCATGACGATGAGATGAACACAGCGAGCGCAGCAAACACAGCTTTGAGACAGGATCCATGCCGGCCATAATGCACCAACGTAAACTCGAGCAAAGCCACAACAATCATCGCTTCTTTTTCAGTGCTGCCCTCAAGCAAGATGTCAACGGGCCGTCAACGGGCAGCAAGCATGAACAAAGCGAACGCCCCAGCAACTCTGGGCAATGTGTTGATTGCATGTTGCTTGGCAATCAACGACGAACCTGGCCAAAGGCCATGCTGCATGCTTCAGTCCAGCACTCTCGGTTTCTTGTCACTCTTGTCCTTGTCCTTGTCCTTGACAGCTTTCTTGGCTTTCTCCGTGGGCTCCTCCGGGGTCGTGTCTTTCTTGTCTTTTTTGTCTTTCTTGTCACTCTTGTCTTTCTTCTCCTTCGCCTTTGCATCAGAATTCTTGGCAGACTTTGCCTTTGTGCGCTCTTCATCATCATCATCCTCATCAGCCTTGCCCTTCTTCTTGCGCTTGCTATCTGTGGTCTTGGCAGGATCCTGTGGTGAGATGACGGCCAAAACTTCAGCAGCCAATGTCTCTGCATAAGCACGGACCCGAAATCCTGGGGTCGACACAGTGGCATAGGGCTTCCAATCCTGGATGTGCTTGACAAGAGTCGGATGAACTTCCTTAAGTTTGGCCATCAATGTCTTGCCTTCCTCTGTTCGCTTGGTGAGCGAGGGGTTCCTCATCAAGCAAATTGCAGCAATCAGAGCTACATGAAGCTTGGACAAGGTCACAGACCTGTTGCACTGTTCGGCAAACACGTCTGCACTTCCCGCTGGCTCATACGATACCTGCGATTCCAGACCGCTTTGCAACCCGTCCACAAACTGAATCTTGGATAAGATTTCCAGCTCGGCTTTGAAGCTTTGCAGGGTCTCTAAAATGGCACCAACGCTAGCTGACTTCTGCGCTAAAGTGCCACAATGTTGCAGCATGGCGGTTCGATAGGTCTCTTCCTTTTTTGCATCAGGCGATGGCAAATCATCAAGAATCGAGGCGACTTCACCGTGCTTTGCCCATGCATCCTTCACAAAATTGCTCGAAACGGTGGTCAATCGCTGGTGAAGAGCAGAAACTTGCTGATGAAGAAAGTTTCTGGTTGTAGGATCGGCGATTTTTGTTCTGAGCAAATCTGCCGCCTCAATCTCCGGGCCCTGGCTTATAACCCGGGCCAGCTCTTCAGAAAGCGTTTTCAAGGACTGGATGAAAGAACGCACCTGGTCCTTCTCAGACACCTTGGACGGGAACATGGCCACCTGGCATATCACATCTGGCTCGGCCCTTGCTGCATACTGCCTCGGCTGCTCGCCTCTCCCTTTCCCTGTCCTGCTTGCTCTCCCTCCCTCTCCTCTTTCTCACTCAAGTTCAAATCAAAATCTCAAAACAAAGCAATCGGCCTTGGCAAATGCGTCCACGAGCTTTGCGAGTTTGTGGTTCGAGGGGATCTTGATCATCAAATCCTCATACAGCCCTTTTGTCAATCCCGCTCCTAACATGTTTCCTGTGAGCTGGTCCACGATCGGCGCAACGCTGTCCAAGCCAGCTGAGTAGAGCCGCGCGAGCTCGAGCTTGACCGGCGATACAAGCTTCGTCTGGACTCTGAGGAGAACCTGGGGGTCTTCGACCAAGCTGCTGAGGCGGCTCTCAGCCGCATCGGCCCAAACTTGGAGAGCCTCAGGCGAAACGTGCTCCTGCTTGCTGGCAACCTGGCTGAAAGCCGGCTCTCGCAGAAAAACCCATCGCAGCAGTTGTGACACGGATTCCACCGCAGATGCGAAGTCTGTCATCATAGCCGCCACTGCTGGGATGCTCTGCAAAACCTTGTTCTCAGCCAAGGATGCTGCAGTCAAGCCGGCAAGGAAGTCATCTAAATTGATGATGCTTTGGCTCTCGCCCTCACCGCCACCTCCAGCCTTGTTGAGCTTCACCATGCAGTTGTTCTCTAAAGCATCGAACGCTTCCTTCCTTGGTTTTGGCAAGCTGCACAGTCTACGAGCACTCACCCCAAAGACTGCAACACGATCCTGCAACATCCTCATTGCCAGACTCATGGCACTCAACATTTCAACACAATGAACATCAACACAAGCCTCAACACCCAACGCCCAAAACCACCTCATCCTCAGCTTCCACCTGGCTCGTTCTTTATTTCATCCATGACTTAGACTAGACGCTTCAAGTGAGTGGGCAATGTTTATCATTTCCCCTTATAGCAATAAGTTGGCAATACGATTCATGTTGCTAAACCGGAGCAAGCAGCAAATGCTCTGTCACGGTGCAGGACAAGTCAGGACTCACCAGCTGGACAGCAGCATTGGACAGCTGCTTTTCCAAAGACGCGACAGACTCTGCTGGAAGCGTTCCATCTTCACCCAGGGCTTTCTTGCTTTGCTTCGACTTGAGAAACTTGCAAGCTTTCAAGCTGGCTACAGCTTCAAACGCAGGAGCGATGGCCTGGGCCAGGACATCAGGTCCTAAGCTGCATCCCGAGGCTTCAGGAAGTGGCGGTTTGGCAGCCGCGCAGGCCAAAGTGCTTACCTCCTTTTCAGCAACCCGGACCAAGGCCTGAAAATCTGCTTCCAGCTCACCCTCCTGCACTCGGCTGATAGCCATGGACATCAAATCCTTGCCAACATCATGCTGCAGAAAGAAACGAATCATGCCCTGCACGCGCTCAAGCTTCTCAGAAGCCTTTTCTTTGACCTTCAGCGTTTGTGTTTCCAACCTTTTGATATCATGTTGGTCAAGGAGTGCAGCGGACATCTGAGCATACTCCTGCAGGTCGCTAGCCAAAAAATCGCTGTCCGCGCATGCTTTTGCAACTGCTTTGGCTAGGGAGGTTGCTTCGTGCAAGTTGGGTGTATCCTCACTGGAAGCCTTGCCTTGCATCTTAAGCTGGAGCTCTTCTGTGGTGATGGCTCGCATTGATGCCAGCATTCGGTTTTCAACCTCTGTGCAAATGTGGGAGCGCAAATCAGAGAGGTTCATGCTGCTAAGAAGCGGCTGAGCTTCTTCTGACCTGTGCATCAAAATGTCGGTGAACTTCTCATGATCCCCGTGAAGGCAACTCTCATTGGCTCTGGCCATCAAACACTTCATTTGAAAACCTGGCCCAAACGACAAGCCCAGAATGTCTAGCTTCTTGACCTCGCTCAACACTTTGATGAACTCTTCGGGGTCAGGTCTGGCTGCCGGCATCATCTGAATCAAACGCACAACAGCCTGGCTCAAAGCCGTGTAATGCTGCAGCTCTTGCAACTGTGTTTCAAAGGTCTCTTTGTTGCTGCTCTTGTCCACCGCCTTGATCGTAGCCCCTGCATCTCGGACAGCTATGTTGATGGTGGTGACACGTTTTTGGCAATGAGTCCGGTATTCCTTCGACGCAGTTGCTTGTGGGCCCTGGGCTTTGTCTTTCAAGTCCACGTCTTGCAAGGTCTTCTTGAGCTTGTCGATCTCCGTCTGGCATCGCCTCAGGGTTCTGTTTGCACGCCCGTCCAACTGCATGGGTGCTGCTGGTGTTGCGTCCAGAACCAAGGCGGTTCTTGGTCCTGATCCTGATCCTCCTCTGCTGCCGTGGCCCTGGCCCACAGGCGCAGACGGCGCAGACACTTTCTTCGTGTTTGCACCCTTGGCTGATGGCTTGGACCTCGATGCTGACGGGTGACAAAAAGTGCATACCGTTAGTACTACAATATTATAATATTATGATTTTTTTCAACCGTAGTATTGTTGAGTATGCACAAGCTACAAACTTTAAACCCCCCAACCTTGAAACGTCTGAAACCCTAAAAACCTCAAACCTCAGGCATTTTAGTTTAAAGCCTAAACCGCCTTAAAGCAAGAAACGTCCAGAAATGTTACATGGCTGCAATGCAAAGGACACCCAGAAACACAACATATTCGCACCTTCCACATGCCTGATGAATTGCTGCGAAGGAGCCCAGGTTTGCCTGTTGGAGCGTTTCCTGCTTTGCTTGAAGCTGGAGGTTTGCTGCCACTGGCACTCTTTGCCTTGGCCGATGCCGTACTAGAAACAAGCAACGACAACCCAGCCAATGGCCCCTCTTCAGCGTCGCTGGCAGATTCATCGCTGGAGCTGCTGGCCTTGCTGGACCTGCCAGCACGCGAGCGGCTTCGAGACCTGGCCAGAGGCCGCTGCTTGGAAGAAGAACCTTGGCCTGAGGCCGTGTTTTGCACAAGGGCCAACAAGGCTTCCATGCCAAGCTCTGGGCCTTTGACAGACACGGCTTCTCGAGCCTTGCTCTGAGCCGTCCAGGCGTTGTGCATGGCCTCTTTCTTCCGGGCGAAGGCCACCTCAGAGAACGGTTCGTCCCCGCCCTCGTGTTCGATGATCTTCTCGGCCACGGCCGTGTCTTCGTATTCTTCGAAATCGAAGACACCCTCTTCCCCGACGAGCCGCCAGACGCCTTTCTGCTTGATGCCTTTGATCTCGAGCTCAACTTCCTGGTTGCCGGATTAAGGTTGATTCATAAGGCTTTGGGTTAAGGGTTTATACTCATGGGTACGGCCTTGGCTTGAGGGTTTAGGGTTTTGTTGCTACTAGGGTTTTAAGGCTTCAAATTTAAAGTTTAATGCTCCAGGGTCCTTGCTGGCGTCCCACACACCGTGTTTGGCCTCGCTCCAAGCGGACGACAAAACGAATTGTCGTTTTGGGGCTACAAGCCGGCCGCCCACACGACGATCGACTGCAAGCTCGCGCTTGACTGCCAAAAGTTGTTCTTTGCTTTTCAGCTTTGCTCGTTGAGGGTCTTCGTTGTGCTGCTTGATCCAGTCCTGAGGAAGTCATTCGACAACAAAACTAGAGTAAGAAAAGAAGCGGCAAACCACATGCACGATGCCTCGCACTCTTGACTCTTGACTGGCGGTCCCATACTGAGGCTGTGTCTTTTAACGACGCCAAAAAGGACTTGTGCTCATGCTGGTTTTGCCGATCCGAGATGAACTCGTAGTACTTGGCGTAGGTACCGAACTTGGCATGAAGACCTGCCAGGGAATGTTGTCTTCCGTGCAAGCACCACAATAATCGTCATTATGCAGACTTCATTGACTCGTGTGACGACACAATGCGTGAGTGATATGTCAGTTCGTTCTCCGACTTAGTCCACTTGGACACTTTGAGGTTTTTACCCGGCTAAAAGCCGTTGCATGGTTGCGGGCCTTGGGCCAGGCTGGCAACATGCCTGCTTTCCCCTCATCCTGCCAATTCCCTCCCCCACGTGCGAGCTTTAAATGACCAAAGCCAAAGACTCCCACACAGCGCACACAGCACTCATGACAAGACATGACATGACATGATGACTCATGATGACAAGCAAGCAACTTCAATTTTCAATCTCTGTGACAAAGCACAGAGGGCCTCCCCATCGCCAGCCAACGCACCCTGAACATTATGCCTCTATTATGTCCGGCTAAGCCCCCTTTCGGAGAACTTGCCAGGCAGGTCGAGGCTTTTCCCAGGGGTCGGTGCCAGTGGACGCATTAGGCGCATGTGCCCCACTGTCATACCTGCGAGCCTAGATCATAAAGATCATCGGCTGCACAAGCGTGGCCTTAACACCGCGGGACAGGTACCACGCCTGCACCCGGCCAACGGTACATGTTGAATTTCCACACCCCCCTCAGGGGCTCCTTTCAACTGGGTAAGCATAGCCCTGCCCATGGCGTTTGGAATTTGACCAAATGCAGCAAGTTCCGTTATCATGGCAAACGGCAACGGCAACGCCATCCACTGCCAAGCTGCGCCATGCACACATGCAGCACATGCATTGCTGCATTCTTGCCAACACGCAGCAATCGGCAAACAACTGCTCAGCCCACGGCCCACGCAATGGACAGATGCAGGAACTCCAAGGCGGCGTATTGCCAAAACACAGAACAGAACCGAACATGACAAGGACAAGGACCAGGACACGACACAGGACCAATCAAGCCACGCACAACCGCCATTGGCAACAGGCCTTCCAGTCAAAATGGACAGATGCGGGTCACGCCCCACTGCCAAATGCACCTTCCTTTGTCCACGAAGTCTTTCCCAGAACCCAGCAGGCGCATTAGCGCATTGCCCTGCTGTCGTCTGCTCCCAAGGCTGGAGCATGTTGGCCAAAAGTTCTGTCAGACAACATGGTAGGAAGCTGAGCTCCAAACCCGGCCAACGGTTTGGAGGCAAGCCTGATGTTTTTGTTTTGATTGCCTTGCAGGCTTGCCTCTTGGTAGAGCCAAGACTGAAACAAAGAATCAAGCAGCAGCAGCGCCAATCCAAGGGCAACAAGGCCAAAGGCCGAAGCACTCCGACAAACGCACAAACACAACACACACAACAAGGCCACAGGCCAAAGATCAAGAAGGAAGCCAAGAAGCGAGCATCTTTTGCCCTGCAGCATAAACACACAACCCGACTGCCCCTTCACTGTGAACGTGAGCCACCAACCTACACCACGTACCGGTCTGAAGCAAAGCAGCCAAGCTGCAAACAACAAAGACAAATAACCACATGGCAACAACTGAACTCCTCACTGCATGAGTTCAACACCCCAGGTCACAACCAGCAGGTGGCTCCCAGCCTCAATCGCTTGGGCGCCTGGCTTTTCTCAATTGGATTGATGCCAAACGCAGGCCATGCCGCCAAGACCAAGCCGCCAAGCCTACTTTTAACGTCGTGACAGTCTGTTTTGAACCTAAGCATCAGAATAATAAGTTAATAAGTGTAAGCCCAAACTTCTTAACTATCTGCCAAGCCACCAAAGACCAAAGCCCACACCGTCCTGCCCCCCCCCCCTCCCCCCCCCCCTCCCCCCCTACCCCTCCTCCCCCCCCCCCTTGCCCGGCTTCCCTTCATTTTACCTGATTTGTTGGCCTGCCTCTCCCTCACACGCCCCTCCCCCCCTTCCCCCCCCCTCCCGCCCGCCCTCCCCCTCCCCCGCCCCCCCCTCCCCTCCCCCCTGTGCCGATACACCCCCAAGGGATACTCCTTGTAAGGAGGTGTATGACCAGTTATTCCCTAAGGATCAAAGGGCAGCGCCCTGCACACGGACAGTAGTTGTTTTGTCTTGCTACGCAAGGAGAGCTTGTCTTGTCTCAATATGGTAAAACCACTGTGAGCCAATGGGCAGCGGAATGTATATGTATGAGCATGCCGCCATTGCTGTAGGTACCTGTTAGAGCTACCCCTTTAGAGGTTTATGGTTTCAAACAGACACTAATTTTCTTTTACCGGAAGCATGGCCGCACATTCACACATATACTATTATGCCCACTGTCACAGTTGCGGAGTTTGGACTCATGATAAAAACAGCATATTGTTTATGCTATGTATAGCACTGAAGTACACTGCTGAGGACACTCCACTTATTTTGCACACACACTCATGCATGTTGGTCAGAGAGATCATCTGTACAAGATCATGTCTGGTGATGTTTTCTACATCGAATTATGCAGCCTTTCACCTTGCTCTTGTTAGAGCTTTGTGAGTCACTGTTGTGAAACTCTGAGAATTTTTCTTATCTCAGATTCGGATCCAGGGTTGGATCATAGGCTCGAGCATAGACGTTCGGATGTGACTCATCCGGGTCTGAGTGGTCTTCTTCGGAACTTGAAAAGATTCCGAGTAATCTGTTCTCAGCCCTGGTGAAGGCGGCGTCTGCAGTATCATATCCATGGTTGGATGTTGTCGCCTTTGGCTCGGCCTTTGGAGCAGCTTGTGAGCTGGCTGTGGTTGCCTTGGCTTTTGCCGGTTGCGGCTGCTTAGCCTTTGCCCGTTCAGCCCTTCTTCTTTCAAGCTGTCCGTCTGAGGACGCCCATGATCTTTCACTTTCATCTCCTGAAGGAGACAAGGCGTGGGCATAAAGGCTATTCCAGTACTGTGGTGCAGAAGGAGTTAGGACTTCTTCATTGTCAGATTCTGACTGGTCTTCCTCAGAGCTTTGGTCGTCAAAGAGTGTCTCGAGGACATTTTTGAGATTGTTATTTCTTCGCTCTATCTCTAGTGAGGAATGGACCAATTGGTTAAAGACTGTTCTTGAGTCCTTCAGTGCTGTTAGAAGGATTTCCACTCTGGATAGAGTATCTTGGATGGTGTCAAGATGTTCCTTCCTTTCCTCCTTGTCTCTCTGGATAGCGCTTCGCAATGATTGTGCGATTCTGAGGAGGTCTGTGTATTTCGTAAGAGGCATAGTTACCGTTTGATTGTCATGTATGACACTTGTTTCGTCGCCGCTTAAGTTCCTGAATAGGACTTCCACGACTGGTAGAAACTCCGTGCTCCACGGTTCCTCTTCATCATATGTTTCTACGTGCTGTAGCACGCGTTGTGTAAACTGACCGGCTGCTTCTACCGTTGCATCGATAGAGCTGACGTGTCTTGATACTATGTTTCGGCACGTAACGTTGATTGCCTGGCCTTGATTGGCTTGGTCAAGTGCAGCGTCTGCATAGGTGCAGAGTCCACTGTTGTGGGCTTCTCTAGCTGCTTTTCGTTGAATACGCCGATTTTGACCTCCTCTTCTGGTAGGACCTTTTGGTCTTGGAGGATCAGAAGGTACTGTTCCTTTCGCCTTCGGCGGAGGACTCTTAGGTGGAGGTGACATGTTAGCCTTGTTAGGCCCTGGTGGCATTGCCTTGGGCGCTGATGACGATACGGCACTTGGGAGTGCAGATGTACCTCTGGCCTTTGCCGTGGATCCCTTAGGGATCGATGTGTAGGTAATCTGCATGGCTTCCTCGGCCATTTGTGCATGCAAGGCATCCTGGAACAATTGTGTCATGTGAGGAGTGTTACTTGCATCATCGTAGGTCTGGAAGCGCTCAATGTCTCTTTCGGTGCCACGTGGTCGTGTATCACCTCTTTGGAAAGGATCGTTCCTGCGAATCTCCGCAACTTGTACTGCATGGAGGCAGTTTTCGCACAGCACCTCCTCGCAGACATCTCTTGCTTGCTTGAGCTGATAACAGCTGTCTGAGAGATGGTAGACTTCGCTCCGGGAAGTATGCCAGATAGGTCGCAGATCAGTTGTTTCTCCGGGATTGACCCTGTTGGGTCCTAAAGGTTCACGCGTCTGCGGTTCATCCTCGGGTTCGAGGAATGGAACTCTTTGGTTCGCTGCTGCTTTTGATTTTGGTTGTTGGCGCTACATACATCTGATAGGAGGCCTGGTAATCTGCTTCCACATCCAGTGTAAGCCCATTAGCAGCAGAAACACATTCCACGCGATGCTGAAGACGGAGAAGTCCTGCTCACTGGTTAGTGAGTTTGGAAGTGAAGTTTCATCAGTCTTGATAGACTCTGCGTTTGCTCCACCTCGGTTGCGGTGTCCGAACCAGCCCGACAACCCCGCTGCTGTAGCAGCTGTTCTGAGTGCCTTGCCGCTCGGCGCAGACGGTGGACGCGATGCCTTCCTTCTTCTTCTCCGGCTGGAGGATTCGTCCTCTTGTTCCTCTTCATCTCTCTGAGCAGACATCAAGTTTGATGTTTCTCTTTCGTGTTCTTCGATGTCACTTTTTGTTGGTGACGGTTCTTCTTCTAGTACATCCAGCTCTTCCAAAGACATGTTGAGCTTGTCAACAATATTGGTTCTTTGAGGCCTGGACCTTGATCTTGGTAGATCTTGTTGTGAAGAGGACGATGATTCCTGGTTCCTTCTTGGAGGAGGACCTTCAGGCTCGCTGGGACGTCCAGGCTGTGGCCACTCCCAGAATCTTCCATATCTGTGATGGCTACCTGATGGTTGCGATTTGTCGTACCAGCTGTTGCCGGATGAGTAAACGAATGAATCGTTGTAACCCCAGTATTCAGCATTACGCTGCTTGTAAGCCTTTCGCTTGTCAGCGATCTTCTGGACCTTGGCATCTGACCGGTTGTGTTTCCCTTTTGTAAGGATTGGTTGTATCGTGAAGCCCAAAGGGCTGTGCCAATCTTTGTCAGTGGGACTCAACCATAGGTCAAGGTTAGAAAAAGTTTAATAGTACTGCTTGACTGAGACAAACAGACGGATATCAATATCCCTGTTGTTGTTCGTGTCCTGCCACATATCTGAGATTCGTTCCCAGTATGTTCTTTCAGCGGCAGGTGTGACCTATCTTGGACTAGGTGACGCCGTGTGCGGCGTTTTACTCCAGTCAAGGATATAACTGTTGATACAGTCAAGGTCAGCAACTTTCTTCGCCGGGTCCGCCGGTAGACGATCTGCACGTGCCAGTCTGTGCTGGTCGGAGTTGTTCAAGCAAAGAT
This sequence comes from Symbiodinium sp. CCMP2592, assembly GCA_905221615.1. Taxonomy (NCBI): domain Eukaryota; class Dinophyceae; order Suessiales; family Symbiodiniaceae; genus Symbiodinium; species Symbiodinium sp. CCMP2592. Next base: position 4,399 of record CAJNDT010000972.1, on the reverse strand, counting down.
GTCGCACTTGTGAGTGCCTGCCTGCTATTTTGTTGAATGCTGCAAGTTTCTTCTCCAGGTATAGAGAAAACAAACTGTTTCGCGGGTGAACGTCTCCACCTTTTAAGGTGAGCCTCGACGCAATATTATTGAGATCCCCCGCAATTACATCCGGTTTAAAAGGGAGAACCTCGTTGAGGAACGCGTTCACCAGTTCGCGCCTCTGTTCTTCCTTATGAGTCATGTATGAGTTGAAATGGACGATCGCGATGGTGATGACCTTGTAAGGCCCTTTTGTACACCAAATCTCGTCGAGATCGTTTGATGCTTCTTGTGAGAAGATCTCTGCGTATGACTCAAAGTCTTCCTCTGGTGGCTCATCACCCTCGACATGGCCGTTCCATTCACAGAGAATCGGCGAGGGGTCGATGTTCGACAGTGTCAGGCACGCCTCTGGTGAGAGGTAAGAGCCATCAGTGGGTCCATCCTTGTCAGGATTTTTGCCCTTGAGTGGATCATATCCGATAATCTGCATGAACTCGTCTCTCGTCATTCTTTGGCCAGAATATGGGTGGACCCATTCTTTTGCCTCTGGTATGGTACTGTGGTACCCAAATGTGAGGCGGCATACCGCACCGTGGCATGCCCACAGTCGCTTCTTGGGACCACCATTCTTAGGCTTCATTGTTCGATGACGGTAAAAGTGGTGGACGAGAGCGATGTCTGTTGTTGGGTCACCCTTGACTCCAATATACATCGAGGGTGCCTCAGGCTCCTTGGGAGGAGAGTGGATTAGCATCCCCCTGTATTCGTGTTTTCGCATGGTTGCGATTGAGTACTCTGACGCAAGTGCTCCTGCCTCGAGTACGAGGGTAATATGAGCTGAATTGTTGAAGCACATGTCAATAAGAGGGTGATAATCGAAGCCCTTCTCAGGTTTGAGCTTCTTTTTGGGATTCCCTGCGGGCACCGGCGCTCGATCCATATTTCCCCAGTTGAATACCACTAGGTTTAGCGATACGCTGTATGGGTTTGAGCCTTCAATGTATTCTCTCTTCTCGTTAACACCGGCCATCCTATTGCGAACTATCTCGTAATGTGCGTCGAGCACCAGTTTGTCTTCGTGGCCAGTAAGAGAGAGAAAAGAAGCCGGGTGGCTTGTTCTAGAGTCCTTGATATTGATGTGACTCTTGTTAATGCTCTTATATTCCTCCAGGGTTGGAGCCTCTGTGGAGCTTTCATACGTATTCGGAGGATTGTTCCTGATATCATCAAGGCTGTATGGATCAACGCCTGGATGGTCCTTTTCGAACAGACTTCTTGCGTGTTCGCAATACATGTTGATTTTCTGGACTGCCAAATCTACGTCCTCATGTGTGAGGATGGCCTCGTATAAAAACTGACGCTCTTCTGAAGTCATTCCTGCTCTCACTTTGGAGGTCTCAAGGCAATCAACTGGCAAGACGCACTCGCACATCCGTTGTTTACCCTGTGGGGTAAGTCGACAATCTGCACATACAATCGTTCCACAGGAATAGCAAAAATAGCCTGTAGGCTGTTTGCAAAGATCGCAGAGAGGATTGTCTGGTCGAGGCAACATTCGTATCCTTTGGTTAAGGCTCATGGCTGTCCTGCGTACTCCTACAAATCTCTCCTTGTGAGGAGGCGCAGAGGAGGAAGATGCCGACTCTCTAGGTCTGTCCCACTCCTCTTCGTCAGGAGCCTCAGAATCTTTGATCATGAGTGGACTTCGGATTTTCCGATTCCATCGACTAACCCAGATTCTCTCTTGCATTTCCTGTTGCATAGCCGGGTTAGACGGTGACTTCGAGTTTCGGTGCTTGGTATTTTCTCGAATTCGAGCGCTGATGCGCTCATGTTCTCTTACGAGGTCTTCCTCATCAGCAGGCTCCTCGTATTCGAGGTTGAGCTTGCTTCTGTTGACTCGATAATAGGTTTCTGTTTCAGGATCGAAGAGAACTAGGATTTTTTCCTTCTCCTTTTTAGGAGATTTTGGTTTCCTTGGCTCTTCGTCTGAACTCTGAACATATTCTGTTTCAGGCTTTGGTTGGTCAAGTTTGACCTTCTCAAGTTTCTCTGTGATCTCTTCCGTGGGAGATTCTTTCTTCTCCTCTGACGCTGCAGGTGCTGAGTTCGTCTTGTGAGACGGATTAACATCAACTCGGAGTTCTGAGGATGACGAAGATTTTGAGCTCCTTTCGCTCTTCTCGCTCTTTTCGCTTGATGCCGACTCAGCGTCTGATTCTTCGTCACAATCCTGGTTAGGATCTGGTTCCTCAGGTTCCGTCTCTGTTCCAGAAGATTCTTCCTTGGGAGGAACTACGTTGGCAGAAGTATCCTGAACAGGTTCTGGAGGTTTGTGATCTGTCGTTATCTTAAGAACTTCAGTGGCGCTTCTGGTGCCGTCGGAGTTCCAGAGCTGTCCCATAAGACTGTCCGGATCCTTGTCGGCCTCGGACTGCCGGGCGAGCTTGGATCTCGGGTGGATCTCCTTTGCAGTAGTTTCCGTGTTCGGAGGTTATCACCGCGACGCGGTTTGCTCCAGGTTGGAGAGTATCCGTCCTGTATTTGCCGAGGAAAGAATTCTGTGAGAAGATTAAGCCTTGGAGGCTTTGGAGGAAGATTCGCTTGACTCTTGCTAAGTGTCGATTCGATCTCCTTGCCGTAATTTGAGCACCAGTTCTTCGACTCGTAAGTCGCTGACGGCATTTGTTCGGAGCAGTGGTCTGCCCACCATGGTCCGATGCTCTTGAGCTCATCGTATTGCGATGATACCCAGAGTGTTTCAGAGGGTGCAAATACGGCGCTAAGAGTACGGGCATGCACTACCTCCGGTGTAGCAAACATCCCTGCTTGCGACTGCCACATGTTTGTGACTTCGTTCACTACGTTATTTGCGTCGAATACTAGAAGCAGTGCCTTGTTGGCACGCAGTAAAGTCGGATTAGGATTCGCCAGGTTTAGCGCTGAAAACTGAACAGTGTCCCTGTTGGAACGACTGTTTTCATTCACGAGAGCTGGAAGACCTGGTGAGGTAACCACCTGCGATAGGAGGTTTGATGGTACCAGACCATGCCTCAGGATTGAGGATAATGCCTGTAAGTCCGTGGCATGCATGATGTAACCAGGGTTGTTCTGTCGAACAAAATCTTCCATGCCTACGGGCCTTGGCGCGTTGGTGGAGAGACGCTGTGCATGGGACTGCACAGGATTGCTCCCCGTTGCCATGAAGTCTGAGATGGTCATGTGTGACCCTGGCCTCTCTTCTTCAGGATCTGGTTCTTCAGCTCTTGGTAGAGTTCGTCGTGAACCGTGTCCTCCAACTGCCGAGAGGAAAAGTTTGGTCATGGTCATCACATTTGCATCCTGTGGGATGGTAACGGCGGCAACTGTTGTTTCAGCCTTGCCATCTTGGTCATAAACCATAGTGACCACGAACCTGGACTTAGTGTTAAGGAGGACACCAAGCGCGATCTCTTGTGGTGAATATTGTGCTAGCTCTGCATCGGCCAACTTGGACATGTCCAGAAGGTAATTGTGTTGGCCAGCAAAGAGATCTTGGCGCTGATTCTGAAGGTGTCTTGTTGAGTGTGCCAACCACCTTCCGACCTTGTTGGTCTTGGAAAGAATGTGGAAACACATCTCTGGTGAGAGACCTGTTACCTCTGTCAGTCTTGGCACTGAGGAGGAATAGTCATATTCTCCAGATGCATCAAGACTCACACATTGTTTTACCTCCTGTGGGAGGCCAGTCTGAAGGTGGTGTGCAAGCATCGTACAAAACTGGCGTGGATCACGAGCGTGATTACCCACGTTGTTATCCCAGTATAGAAGGGGACTGTTGTCCCATGGTCCTTGAAGGACTCCTTCGTAGAGCCTGACTCCATGTCTGGAGATTGGAGTGAGCCTTGCTCGACTCGCATGGCCACATCGTAAGATCAGGTCAGCAAGATCTCTTGGACGCGGATTGAACACCTGGTGGTGACCCATGTAAATGTATGGAGGCTCGTTATTTTTCTCACGTTTGTGAAATCGGTGTCCACCGTGTTCGGTGTGTCGACGTGATGCTTCCCGACGAGACTCGGGGTACGAGCTATCCATGTGTGGATGTCGCTCATGGTACGCCTGTACTGCCCTGGGTAGGGCGTGTCCATCACGGCTACGGAAGTTTGATCGTGTGCTCATTACGGCACGATGACCAAAAAGGATCAGGAATGCTTGGTTAGCTCAAAAGGCTGATTGCTGTGAGGCTCGAGGCTGAAAGCGGCTGCGGATGATACAGAACATATAGTTCTCATGAACATGTCCGATCTTGATGAAAACGCAGCATGCAGACACAAATTTTCTTTTAGACGAAAAACAGTCTAAATAGAAAATCCAGCACATGGTTGTGCTACCA
>CAJNDT010000971.1:62500-106796 GCA_905221615.1 Symbiodinium sp. CCMP2592 | reverse complement strand
TGCACGGCGTTTTGAGGCCGAGTCAGCAATGCGAAGCCAGATATCCTTATCACCAATGTTGCAAGACAACAGTTCGCGCTTGGTGCTAACTTTGCGATGTCGCACTGCAAGCACCTTGCTGCCCACTGTAATGGCGGATCCAGTGGGTAACCTCACAAGATGCAAGGTATCATTGAGACATGAAATGAAGGATTGCCAGTCGGTTTGACGAACACTGAAGTTGGTTGCACGAGGAGTGTTGAGGTCCTGGTAAAGTGACCTGAGCCAGGGCCTGGCCAATGGAAAAAGCTTGAAAAGCCATTGCATCATGCCACACAACTTGCTCAATGTAACACGATCCGTGTATTTACCACGGAGAGCAGTGACTATAACTGAATGCAATCGCTCCAGCTTGTCAGACGGAATGCAAACGCACCCCATGCCAAAATCGAGCTCCCACCCTATCCAGCGGATGGAGCAGCCGAACTGCAATTTCTTCCACGACAAAGGAATGGAAAAAGCACCACAGAAACAGAGGGTAATGCAAAAACTCATCTCCGCCACCGATGCAGATTGGAAGCCAAGTAAATCGTCAACGTACATGGCGAGGAAATGAGCAATGAAAATCAAGCGATGCAGTGTCCGAACAAAGAATGCACCAAGTCTAGCAAACCAGAAAGCAGAAAAAGCAGCACCGAATGGACACACCGAATAGAAATAAAGCTTGGGGCCTACCCGGATGCCGAGGAGGCCCTGCTCGGACTCCCGAACCATAATGGACTTGTGTGCAGCTTGCACATCCAGAGACCAAGCGGCGAGCGGCTCATGTTTCCCACGCAAAGGCCATGAAGTCTGTATAGTCTGTAAAGTAGGGAGTGCAGACCGCTCAGGAATAAGGCATGATGCATTTGTACCACAAATGGAGGAATCCACCACGAGTCGCGGTTTACGGCCTTCGGAATGTACGATATTAAGCTTGCCCACCGCAACATTGGGCCAGATCTGGCGTGCAGCTTCCAAAGACTCAATGCATCGCAGCCAGCCTTTGTCCACCTCGATTTGGACAAGTTCTTCGAGGAGGACCGGGTCGTCCTCGGCTCCCTGCCAATTTTCTTCACATACCGTCAATGCATCATCAGAAGCAGTGCGACCTGAGGGAGCGAAAACCCCCGAAAGGGGGATGTCGTGTTTGAAGCCAGTGGGAACCCCACTGAGCAATGCATTGAAAAGAGTCATATCTGCATCCTGAAGTGCCGAGGATAATGCAGACAGAGCATTCAGGCAGTATGGCTGCCCATCCTTAATGGACCAGTCGACATCGGAACAACCCTGAGACGCCAACCAGGTACAAAACAACCCACGAATTTCGCCAAGCTCAGTGTCAGAGAACAGATGAGCCTCAGAAGGATGCAAAAGCTTATGCCGCAGCCTGGAAGGAATGCATGCCTTGCCAAACCAGGTAATCAATGCATGACGAAGTGATTTGAAAATGTCCTTAGTGGAGCGGTCCTGGCCACTCCAGTCCGGGCGGCTGTTTAGGCCACCACCATCCACCCAAGCATGTGGTGAAGCATCGCACTGTTTGACCGGAATGCAGGACCAGGCCTCATCGATGGAGAACTCGCATTGACCTGAGCATTTGCGAAGGTTGGATATCAAAAGTATGTCGCAAAGTGCATCCACGAATGCAGGAGGATAATCAGAGATCGTGGAGGTCGCACTGCATCTACTACAACAGCATAGGTGCCCCAAAGCAGAGAAAGAAGGCGACGAAGAGACCATGATCCAGGGGCTACCACCAACCCCCTTGTAAGCACATGCCGGTACCTGCACAATGTTTTGAAGGCCGGTGGAAATGCAGTGTAGGAAAAGTTGATCGGACCAGCATTGGTTCCAACCAGAAATGTCAAAATGCACCGTTGCACCTGCAGAGTGTGCCACCTTGCAAAGTTGGAGTACCCAACGAGTGTGACTCTCGCTCCAGTGGGGTGAATAAACCAGAAAAATGGAGGCAAATACACCCTCACCCGCACAACGAAAAATGCAGTTTCTGGCATGTTCCTGATCCAGAGACTGAATGCAAACATGAGAAACTCCAGCAGTTGAGAGGCCAGCACGAAGTACCTCAGCATGTTGTGAAGCCAGCAAAAGGCAGAACTTCTTCGGAAGAACGGGCTGAGGCAGTTCGACCGCCTGAGGTTGAGGCATCCGACGAGGTAAGGATTCGCCCGGCAGGGGAAACCCCCACATACGCAATGCATCAACATCTGATGACTGAAATTCAGCTAAACGCCTGCAGGTGTAGGCCGTGATGACCCACCTGTCGCCCCTGAAGGGCTCAGTGGCGTGCCAAAGACCACCATCAAATGCAAGGGGAGAAGACCTGGTGTCAACCAATGAAAAGTTGATGCACTTCTGTAAGGCTTCGACACGCAAGGATTTATCGCCCGATGAAGATTCCAGCAGTAAACCTCCGCCCGAAAAGTCCCCCAGGGCAACAGTGTAGTTGAGGGTGCCGGGCTCGTTGGATGTATCGCGATGAACTTTTAGCACCTCGTTGTGAGAGATGCATAGAGAAGTCCATGTACCCAATGGAAAAAGCATGCATAACCAAGCATTAAGTCGGCACAAGATGTGCTGGAATTGGAATGTATGATGTGTCAATCCAAAACGCACCGACTGCGAGAAACCACCGAGGTTAAAGTAGGCGGCCTCTGCACGGTCCCCCTCAATAGCCTGCCATCTGTACTTCACAGTTGTGGATGTAAAGGACTGCTGAAGCAAGTCAAGAATGTCAGCATCAGATGTAGCTGTATGACCTGCCGATGGAACAGGTGAGGGTGCATGTGTTGAAAGCCCGGAAAACTGTCCCTCCACAGGTTTCGGGCTGTTTCAGGACTTGTGCATGTAAGCTGGATGATACTTTCCGCAAGGTCGGCCGCCAACGTCAACAGCACAACCATGTACGAATGCACAGTCATCCAACTTGCAACCAGAGCGAAGGTTCCATCGCTTGCACATCTGCTTCTGTACCCCGTTCTCGTAGAAGGAAACCATCCACTTGGGGCCACCCTGGTCTTTGCCGTCCTTGGACTTACCATGTTTGCCCTTGCCTTTGCCACCCTTGCCTTTGGAAGTGGACTTGTCCGGCTGGGTGTTATGACCCGAACCAATGCTGGGCCGTTTGGTCTTCTGAATGAAAACCCTGGGTTGGAGATGACTCTGTAAAATGCAACGCACTTGCACAATCTCATGTAATGCATCATCGATGCTCCCACCTTTGTTCACGAGTTCGCAAATGCATTTCCACGCTTCTTTATCCGCCGCCTGCATTTCGGAGACATTTGGGCTTCGCAGCCCAGACTCTGGCGGCGGACGATGGAATGCAAGCCGAATGAAAAGCTTGTTATACGCCCGAAATGAACTGAGGTGAGCGACTTCCAACAAACAATATGCAAAGGCGATCAAGTCTAACAAATGCGAAAGGAACATTTGCGACACGCCAGTATCAGCGATATCCCTGCTAGGGACATCGTCAAAAATGAAGTCGTCAAGACGTGTGATCTTTTTCGGTCTGGAAGATGTAACATCTTCCTGCTTCTCTTCGCTGAGTCGAAACTTCCATGCAATGTAAGAATAGCGCTTGTCCTGCACGTGCTTGTTGCAGGATGCAAGTAGCCTTGACGAGGGCATGCTGGATGCATCGAGAATTTCGGAGGGATATGAAGCTTCGAATGTAGCTTTCATGGCATTCACTCGATCAATGCTCAACTTCGCAGGAAAAGGCTCTGACCACGAAGATGTACTGAGAGCTCCACTGCCAGTAGCAGGGGGTGCAGACGTGGCTGCAGGTGCGGTCGAAATGACCGATGAAATGCAGCGATGATATGCTGCCTTCAAGCACGCCAAGGTGACAGTATTGAGCAATGCTTGGCCCGGGGCATCCAGGACATCTTTGATGCAATCAGGTAATGTTTCCACACCTTCGCAGATGCAAGGAAACGAATGCACCGTGAGCTGAGAAGTGATCTGCCCAGCAATGAGGTCAGGAACTTTTTCCTCTTTGAGGATTTGCTCCAGACTGGGGGAGGACATACTCCCAGAAAGTTCGACCTGGACAAGAATGTGATCAAAATGCAAAGAAAAGGAAATAACCTCAGGCCTGTAAAAGATGGTGCAAATGCACCGGTCAAGGGAGCCGCACAGCTGCACTGGATGCTCAGAACTGTTGGTATAAGTTACCAAAGAATGAAAAAGTAATCGTGCAAGGCACACATGGATGCAAGAAAAGCAAAGCTCGCAAAGCTCCAAGGCATGACAAGGTGTCAACGTGCTGTGCATGCTCATGCAGAGTGCTGGCAATCGCTGGAGCCAAGAAAGCAACACGACATTGTAAGAGTTCGCAGACCGCAGAGGTCAAAATCAGCAGATGCAAGCTGAGAATGCAATCCGAACTGACCGAATGCATTTTGCTCTCCCTCGCTGGGAGGTCTTGTCTAGGCGCCCAATTGGCTGCCATGAGAATGGAGGATACTTACCGCTATCTCCAGGGCCGTGAATGGAAAACCCGAGCAGCCCAGATTAAAATGAAGAAATGGAAAATGCAAAGCTGAGGATGCATTCAATACCCTCCGCGATGCCAGGACCAATGCCAGCCGGAGTTCCATGCAGAATCATCCCAGTCCTGATCGTATGCATCGGCCGATGTATCCGTCTGCACAGACGCCTTCGAATGCATACGGGCACGATAGCAATTTTTGCAGGAGTGCTTGGTCGATGATGCAAGAAAGTGACTATCCTGAGGCACTGCCGAGCTGTAACCACAGAGGGCGTTACAGCCCGGCGTGGAACACTCCGAGCGACAGCAGACAATTTGTCTGGTCGCAAATGGACACTTGCCAGGCGGTGGCTCAGCTCCATCTTGAATGAAAGTCGGGTTGTGGATCGGATGTATTGGAAGTGCTGGTGAAGCATTGGTCTGGGATGTAGAAGTCGTAGGCGGCGTCGTGGATGCATCAGTTGTCCCGGAAGATGCATCAGGAGGATCCTTCACCGACGATGCATTCGCAGTGTCCCCTGCAGTGGAAGATGCACTGGGCAGCACAGCAGGGGATGCATCCTTACTCACCTCTTTCGTACTCGCCTCAGCCGTGGTAGGCGTCTTCTTTTCCTCCTCGATGCAAGTCTTCTCGGGCTTGGGCTGAGACGATGTAGAAGAGGTAGATGCAGACTGCTGAAAGGACATTGCTGCTATCATGAGCAGCTTTCGCTGTCCAGAAGCTGGACCGTTGCGAACACACGATACGACTTGATGTATATCGGAGTTGTAAATGAAAGAAAGAGCTTTGCGAAGTTCTTCAGAATCACGGATATTGTCCATGATGATGCAAAAATCGCAGAGTCGCGAAATGCACCGTCCAGACTAGAGCCTAAAGTCTATGCAAGAAAGGGTATCACTTGTTCCGTGCAAAAGTAAGAATGTAAAGGCATGGAAGATGTCAAGAGAAAGCCACATGATGCAAATCCTCCGGCACTACTTCGTCTGAACACTCTGCTGCAGCGGTGTAAAAATGCAAATGCCCGCACTTGCCGACCAACCCGTCGCATCAGGTGAGTCGAAATCCCTCACAATCGCAAGTGCAAGAAGGGATGCAATCTGTTTGTCAGGCGCCCGACAAGATCACGAAAGGTTCGTGAGAATAGAAATGCAAGCTTTGGACTTGCAAAAACGTGATCCCTCAGGTGGGTGAGAGACCAAGTGAAAAGTGCCCCGGCAGCCGCAAGCCGGACGGCCTTCAATGCAAGCATGTATGATGTTGCTGGTGGTTGCACTAAGAAATGCAATCTCCTCCGCCTGGCCAAGATCGTCCTCAGATGAGGAGGTCTCAGCCTCATCAGGAACCTCCTCACGGGTGGAAGACAAAGGCAATGCGAGCTTGACCGGAGGAGGAGGTGCAACTAAGTGCACATCCGATAACGTCGTCGATGAGCCTGGCAATGTATCCAACCTGAAGAAAGTCGGGACTGAAACATGTAAAAGTGCCCCCAAATCGGAGGGCCAATGAAGCTCGGGTTCGCAGGGCATGAACGAAACACCACGCATCAGCGGGGTTCGCGACTTCCAGCCTGTCCGGACCTTATCAATGAAGCTGTCCTGAGTGATAAGGAGGGGGGACACGTCGTCCCGCCCATATAATGCACACGATGCAGAATGTTTGTGGTGGCCCTGAAGATGCCTGGCTTCAAGGGGCATGTTAAGCTGCCTAAAGAATGCAAGCAATGTAACTTTCATGGAATGTAGAGTGTATTGTAGTTCTTGTCCAGGTGGAAGCTGATTCCACATGCAAAGCAAAGCCCTGAGCTTCGAGAGGCACTCTGCATAAGTCAAAGGTCTGATGCAACCCGCCTCTATCATAAAGAAAATGTAGTCCGGAATGGATTGGGCTCCGGGCTGGAGATCCAGCAGTGTCTCAACCGAGAGTAACCAATGAATGAGCCAGCAATGCTGGCGAGGCAACCTCAGCAGACCTGAATGAAGGCAGCCGAAGGCCATGTACTTCTGTGTCTTTGTGCGGTAGGATGCACCCCTGAAACTGTCGAAGTCAATGTACAAATCCGATAACTGGATGTGTTGGCTGTCGCCAAATCTCAGACTGCACCAAATGCACGTAAGAACACTGCCCGCAAAAGCAGTCTCCTCAAGTGTAAACCGTCCAAACACGATTTGTGTTTCCAGCCAAAGCATGAAAGCAAGTGGAAGAGGCAATGCCTCTTTGGATGCAGTTTGGGACTGCCAAGACCGGGCATGAAACAAACCATCATATAGGTTGGGGAAGCCAGTCGGGCGAACCGTTGATGAAAACCATCGCACCGCCTTGAGGACGTTAATGGAATGTACCGACGAATGATGCCGACGGGACAATTGGAGTGTATGGATCGCAGCAATTAACTGCACCTGTGTCAGCAATGCAATGTCAAAGCCAAGATCTGTGACCGTATGCAACAGCTGCCAGACAACAGCAATGTATCTCACCGCTGTCGTGTCCGACACTCGACGGAGCAATTGCTCTAATAAAGCACCTTTGTTAGGGCTGCCGAAAACATCACGAAGTAATGTAGAACACGGCAATGCAAAAGCACAAAGTTCACCCCACATGTGTAATGCACGTGCCCATTGCTTTGAATGAATATCAGTCTGCTTGACCACTTTAGATCTGTCAGTGGGCTCTCCAGAATGAATAAGCTCGATACTCCGCTTGGCGCCAGGAGCAGTGGCCTGATGCTTGTGAGATGAAATACCTGGGTTCACAGACGGAGACCACGATAATGCAGCATGCTGAGGGGTAGGCGAGCTCTTAGAGACCGCCCCAGATTCCTGGGCAGCAGAACGCAATCTCTCAGAAGGGTATGATGCATAAGCGCCACGAGCTGAAGGGACCGGCCGAGGTTTGGGCGAAGCCCTAGGTATACCAAGGGATGCTCTGAGTGCAAAAGCTGGACGAGATCTGGCCGACGCACTAGATCTCGCCACCGAAGGATGCAAGGTCGTAGCACGGCATCCGGACTCACTGAGACGAACCGGGCGAGCCAATGGAGTGGCCTTCGGTTGGGTGTCCAAAACAGCAGGACAATGTGCAGGTGCCGGCTGAGAAAAGGCCGGCAACAAAGGATCTGAAATGTCCCTGACAGCATCATCAAAGGAAAGTCGCCCCACACGAAGCGGAGAGAAATGCAAAGGTTTCGGGGCCAAGAGTGCAGGTGGTGTCTCAGGCACTGGCGAGACCATCCCCCACGACGTAGACCCAGAGTGCTCAGCTAATGCAGAAAGCTCCAGGGAAACATCCAATGGATCTACCAACTCGTAATCCGGATCATACACGGGCGATGGTGGTCGCATCTCGCCTGCGTGGTAGTCCAAAGGAAAAGGAGTCTCGGGTTCTTCGCCCTGTGCAGCCAGAGCAAATGCAGTAGAAGCAGAAATCACAGCTGGCTCATCACTGTCGGAAACCTCTAAAGCTGGGGGTGCAAGGCACTCATCCTGACCATCCTGCAAGGATGAAATCACCGATGCAAAAACTGCTGACGAAGGAGAGGCCCCCACCGAGGTAGAAAAATCCTGCTGAGCCGAGGTCCGCTTCTGGAACCGTTTGACGATGCAACGGGATTGATCAAAATCAGCAATGTCATTTCCCAATGCAGGATCACCAGAATACTCAGGCACTGACGAATCACTCACAGGCACTGACTGGTTCATAATGCAAATAAAGCAACCAATGCAACAAAGCACTGCAAAATCAGCTTGCCTGAAAACCATGCACTCCTCCCCCTATCGCGAGCGGGAGAGGAATGAAGTGAAGCAAAACTCCACACAGATTGGAGGCCTCCAGAGCTGTTCTAGAGGGCTTACAAAGAAAGGCCTGTTAAGCCAACAAAGTTTCTGCCCGCTATGCAGGCGAGTTGGCAGCTGCGAGCCTGCTTGCTGCAATGCAATGGAATGTCATGAATGCAGCAAGCATGCAAAACATTACCAAACACTCGTGAGCAAGCACACATACCGTCCAGATCGTGCAAGGGCAGCGCCTTGTCGAACCAGCGATCGTCACAGTCTGAGCTGAACCCAGGAACCATGGCCAATTTCGATTCGACCCCCATGTCATGCAACATGCTGAAGGTCCTGGCTTTGATCAAATCCTCACTTCCAACTTCAAGCCTCAAAGCCCTTAGTAAGGCCCTGTACTTGTAAGCAGTGTTTGTGGCCCTTCGGCCAAGAACCTGGAGAGGCATGATGCGCGTGGAGAAGCCGACATCCTGCATCGCAGTGTCCAACTCACTAGAGAATGTCTTGTCCAAGCTAACCACATCCACTTCTGATACCAGGTAATCCCGGTTGAATTGGGGTGAAGAATCGACACGCACATGCATGATCCAATCACCGCCATCCCCGTAGACGTACTCTCGGGCAAACCTGCACAGGTGACGTGAAGTAACAAATCGAAAGCGTTTGTCTCAATTTGTCGCTGCATGTGCTGGCCAGGAAACAACATTGTACAAAGGTCCATCTTGATTCGAAACCCATAAATCGATGTGCGCTGGGGGAGCAACAAGTCCTGAGCTCATCGGCCACAAGCCAGCTTCTACTTAAAACGAAGCTGGAAACACCACGCAAAGACTTCGCGACGTCCGCGAAACTCACTCTATTTGCAGCGAAGTGTCGCCCTGCAACAGATGCTCGGCAACGTCCGGCTGCAAAACCATTTTCAAGCACCTGGGTTCAAGCGGGGCCGCGATGCCACAGTATTATCGAAACAGTCTCAAATCAGCTCTGCTACAGATCATCGCCCCAACACCGCCCGCCTGCCTTCGAACTGCTGGTCCCATGCAGTCCTCGTGCTGTAGAGGCCGAAGGCAATCGGCCAGCAACACTGTGTGAAGCATGTAATCAGCAGCATACTGCCAACCTGCAGGGATACATCTGAACAAATTCCGAGGCCTAGGTGCCTCAGCTTAGGGCGCTGGAGATTCAGGCAGGGTGTTTCTTGTGCGTGGATTCCTTCGTGCGAAACTGCGAAACTAGACCGCGCAAATCAGATGCACAACAGGACCCTACCTCCTTTCTTTCGTGATTGACGCCCGGATGAGAACACCAGCAACGACTTGAGGCGTCGCACACTCGCTGCTGCAGGCTCCAACTCTCCCGTCGAAATATGTTCCAAAATCTCGGCAAACAGTGCATCCACTGCACCAATCAAGGAAGCGTCTGTCTGAGCCTCAACTCCTCTATCTGTTCTGCATGCGGGTGTTATCTGAGATCCAGCGCCCTCAGAAACCAGCCAGGGCAGGCTAACGCTAGAGAAATTGCGAGACGATGAACGGACAGCAACTTGCTTAGATGCCCGGACGTCGGCTTGAGTCACCCTGACCGCAACTCTGACCCGTCCGTCTTGCCAAGGTATTTTTCCGAAAGACGCCTCCAAAGTGGCGAGAGTTTTTCCTCCTGCAGTGATGTTGTCCTGAGGCATGCAATGCACCCAGAAGCGATCTCCACGTACACATGCAAAAAGTCTGCATGTTCCTCGCGCCACGGTCGCACAACAAACTGCATGCAAGGGGCAATCTGAGATTGAATCATGCATTGGTCTGGGTACGACATTTTTGCCATCTGGTTGCGGCCCTGGATCACATTGTTAATTCGTAGTTTGGGGCTCAAAAGCCCCTCGAACAACAGCTCGTGACTTTCTGCAGAATCCCCACATCTGACAATGTGCATCTCGCAGTAATGCCTCGGATGGGTAAGGGCAGCGACAGGTGAGCACAAGCGGAAGAAGAATCAAGTCAGCCGAGGCACGTCCCAGACGAGTTTTCTCTCAGGAAACACCAAATGATTTTGGTGGCCAGACGTGGGTTTTGCCACCCGCGAACTGGGTGGTTGGCGGCTGAGCTGGACGATGACGACAAAGTTTCCGTGCTGCCACATCGCAACACGCATGCAGATCCGCTGTGGGCCATTGCAACTGCTTAAATTCTCTCGGTAAGGAACAATGTATACATCTCGAGGGGGTATGACGGTATGACTTTAGCATGTATTTGACTCAAGGTTGGGAGCTGCCACTGTGCAGCCATCTATTTGACTCAAGGTTGGAAGTTGCCACTGTGGAGCCCGATCGGCTCGATCCAAGCAGTTCAATCTACATCAGAGCTGAAATCCAAGATCTCTGACGGAACCCAAACCCCAGCACACGTGGCTGACATTAGTAGGTATGTAGCTAGCTGTTGTCGCAGTACTGTCAGCCTCCATGCGCAGAGAACCGTTTATGGATGCATCCACAAAATATAGAATGAACATCCGGGCCACCCGTGCAAAAAACAATCCTGGCTGGCCTTCGGCGCTTGAAGCCTCATGAGGTTCTCGATGAGCTGGTATAGCTCCATGTCCACACAGGAGGACCAGCTAGAACCAGAAGTTGCTCTGGGGAGGCGGTCGATGTTGGTATTAGCTCGATCAGTCACATGTGCTCTCGTGCAGTTGTGTCCCAAAGTGCAGCAGAAAGCCGCCATGCATAAACCGATTGCAACACACTCTGCATTTATGCTGGCCATAGAATGTATATAGGACGTCGAAAGGTGCATGCAACTGACAGAGTGCCTGCCCGTCGGATCGTGCCTGAATCTGATTCGGGAGTTTCTTGACTGTCAGCATCGGAAGGATCACGAGGACGACGTGGCATCACCTGCGCGGCGGCTGCCGAGTTTCGAAGGGTGTCTTGGATTCGGGCTCTCAGCTGCACAGATGGGTTACAAGCAGGGACACAGATTGCGCATGTGTGCATATGTTTGTCGAAAGCTACAAAGTCTTCACATGTGACATGCGGGGCACTGTGCAGATGCAGCATTCAGCACTCTCCCTGGGATCTTTTCCACTCGATTTCGCAAGCTGCAGAGTGCACAAAGGCTGGCAAACGAACCGATTGTACGATCCAAAACTTGAAAGAGCTAGGACAGCTAGGGGCCGTGTATGATGCTTATCAGCAGAGGCAGCCAACACTGCATTGAAAGTGTGCATGGTTCGATGTTGCGGCTCGCGGGGGATTAAGTTATTGCCTGTGTGGCGGCTATATAGAGATATGCAAAAAGTTCGGCCGGTAAATCATAATCTGAGGTGGCAGCTGCCCTGCCATCAAAATCAGCGGCCCAGGCCAAAGTGTGCACTGCAACAGGAGGTTTCCCCTGCTCCCCTGTTGCAAGCTTGTATCCAAACGCTAAGCCACTCGATAACTAAAAGCATCAGTCAGCGGTGCGCTTGGAGAGCATGGTCTGGTACTGCTTGAGTGTCGGCTTTTTTTGCCGTTCAAAGAACTTCTCTCCCTCGGGCGACCACGTCTTGCCTGCAAGCATCTTTGGGGCGGAGACTATATACACAAATGCACGAGAATATCATTTTGACCGACACAAACGTACTTAAGACTAGACACTGATCTTGTCGTCCGACAAAAAGACAAAGGTCTGGCTCTCTGCCGCTTCCTTCCAACCCTCCGCAGTCGTGACCGGGTTTGTTTTCACGTGCTGTGCCACCAGCTTCCAGAAGGGGTCCTGCAGAATGCAGAGGTGCATCGTGCACACACACACACACACATGCAGTAGACAGACGAAGATCCTACAGCAGCTTAACATGTGGTCGGGGTCCTCGAACTTGCCGGGGTACCTAAGGAAGGGTTTGATGCGGGTCACGAAGGCATCCCGGATGGCCAGAAACTTAGCTCTGAAGAACGGCCGTGATCCGCAGTACCGGCGTGCGAAGGTTGGCACGCCGTCATCCTTGTCCGGCTCCGGTTCCTCCTCCTCCTGCTCCTCTTCCTGCTCTTGCTGCTCTCCATCCTGCTCCTCATCGTCCGGATCAAAGGCTTCCTTCTTGGAGGCCTTTCCGCGAACACGCCGCAAAGGCTTCTCTGCAGCCTCCCAGGCGTCCCACGCGGCCCATTCCTCAGCAGTCCATTCCTGCTGCTCCTGGTCCTCGGTCCCGCCCTCTTCGTAGTAGACCGTAGCATTGTCCGCGTCCGCTGCTTCGGCCTTCTTGCTCTTCTTCGCCTTCCCACGCTTGCCCAACGCAAGCCTCGCAGCAAGCCTTTTTGCAAGCTTGCCTTTGCCCCGCTTGCTCACACCCGTCTCCTTGGGTGTCTCATCGTCCTCCGGGACCGCAGCCGTGGCCTTGTTGCACTTGCCACGAGCCTTTGCCGAGGCCTTCGCCTTGGGCTTGCCCTTCGGCACCGCAACTTCGGAAGCTTCCGGCACGCCCTCGGGGGCGTCGCCTTCACCCTCCGCAGCCTTGGCCTTCTTGCGGCTGGTCAGTGCCAGCTGCTGCTGACGCGACACCACGATGGCAGACTGAGATGACACCAGCATGGGAGCACACACTTTAGAGGGAGTACTGTCATACTGACATGTGCAAGAAGCTGCAGACCTTAATATAAGTTTGCCTGGCAGCTGGCTTGATGTCGTCAGTGCTCTCCAGAGCCAGCTGCTCACGCTTCCGAAGCCGATCCTTTAAGCTCTCAGCCCTTGCCTCATGGTCCTCACCCCGAAGCTCATCCGGCTCCCCGGCCTTCGCAGTGTTCGCAGCTGCAAATTCAATAGCAGCTGCATGCTCAGCCCGGGCAGACTCGAGCCAGGCATTCACGTAGTTCTCGGGCTCAGGATTCCAGGTCTGGGTGTCCAGTTCGTCGGGCCTTTTCAATGCTCCTGCACAACGGAAGCTGCGAGAACGCACGCATAAATTTTAAAACTCCCTAGAATTATACGCACTGCTTTAGCAGGAAGCTCACCTGAACTGGCAGCTGTCGATCTGCTGTCATTGTCCGATTCATCAAAAAGCTTGCGCCGCACCGAATCGCGCTCATCGTGCAGGCTCGGCCGCACTCTTTTGGAGCCCACCTGTTGCCTCAGCCAATATTTTTTTATGTTTGCAAACGGCGCATATATGCACACACATGGACACCATGACTCTTGTAATGCGCATGCAAGCTGCAGTTTCGCGTTGACCACTGCCAACACTTGACGCAACTTGTGAGGGTCCATGCTGGCAAGCTGAGAAGCCAAACCACCAGAAGGTTTCTTGGGCGCATGCTCCGGCGCAGGCTTGAAGCTGACGAACTCCTAAAGGAATCTGCATTCAAACGAAACACAAACGTGCAGCAAACAACAGCTTGCATTGCAGAGCTTTACATGCACGCGCATATCTCAATCGTCGTTCCAATCGACCCCACACACGCACACATGTACACACCAAGGTTCGGGGCTTCCAGGCGACAGTGCCAAACTTGCAGCCTTCTTCGGAGTGTCCGCCGGGACGGCGACTTCGAGGCTGTCAGTGCCTGGCACTGACAGCTCGAGCGAGTCGAGCGGCTCCTCAACCGGACCCACCGCTTCTGCCAATCGGGGCTCAGGCTCCGGTGCGGCATTTGCGTTCGGAGGCGGCCACTCTCCGTCTCCGGGCTCCTCCGTCGATCCGTCCTTTACAGCCAGCTGCTGCTCGACCAGCTCCGACTGCGCAGCCAAATTCGCAAGACGCTGCTTCTTGATGCCCTCGTAGGTTGCAGGGTCCAAGGAGAAGCCCAAAAGTCGCTCCATCTCCGCCTGCGGTGGAGCTTTCAAGAAACCTTCAAGAGGGCCGGATGCCCGAGAGCTGGCGTAGGAGGAGTGCAAGCTCTCCCGAAGTGACTCGTCGTCGCCCATATCAGACTCGTCCGGGTCGTCAGTCGAACAGCAGCTAGCAACTTTGGGTGATCTGCTAAGCGCACAGCGGCCTTCCTAGATTGTGCAACGGATTGAAGCTGCATGCACTGCATGCACTGCATGCAAACGTGTCACAACACAGCACACACAGCACCTGCCAAACGAAAACATTGCTGTCTTGATTGAAGGATCGTTGTACGCGTTTGTGTATGCTTCGGACAAATCGTACACCAATTTGCGGATAGAATCATCCTTACATGTCCCACGGCAGCTACATGAAGTTTACAGATTGCATGTAACATTGGCACGCAATCCTGAAATCTTCGGTTCTATAGTTGAAACGCACCTTATACGGCTTGAATCAATCAAACAATATATGACCATGGCACACGTGGCAGCTCCCATTTCGTCCATTTCCTTTTGATCACGGTCAGCATGGACTTTATTGCCTCAGCTGTTCTGTTAATGTTCTTCTCCTTTCGAACCTTCATGTCCGTAGTCTCGGGCTTGTCTGCCTCATCATCCTTCTCCGACGCATAGAATTCATGAAGCACTTCCTTGATGAGACCAATTGGTTTCGTAATTCTTCCATGAGCGGCCATCGCCTCTGTGAAAGGCTTCAAAACATTGTAATTCAATGCCAAGTTCGACAACGTCGGCGATATGTGATTTCGGTTCTTGCTGTCTTGCACCAACATCTGTCGCGATCGCGCGCGCTTTCGCAACAGTCGGTGCTGCGCCCATGCGGCAGAACATGACTTGAAAGTCAATTTGGCCATCTCTCAAACGGCACACCTGCCATCGACCTTGAACCTGAATTGCCACCGCATGTCTCTGTCTATACATCTCTATACCCCTTCTCCCACGGTGTCTGTCTGACTCTCGCTCTCTCTCTCTCTCTCTCTCTCTCTCTCTCTCTCTCTCTCTCTCTCTCTCTCTCTCTCTCTCTCTCTCTCTCTCTCTCTCTCTCTCTCTCTCTCTCTCTCTCTCTCTCTCTCTCGCTCTCTAGGCTCCATGCACAACTGTCGTTGCAAAGCAATAGCACACAGAAGGCATAGGGGTGGGCCGGGCACCTGTGTGCGAGGCGCTGCCGCCTCCGAACGATGGGCCTGGCTGGATTGGGAAGCTTCGCCGGTGATTCTGTGCGAAGAAAAAAGGTTCGACAGAATAGAACACATGCCAGCTAGACCTCGGGTCTTCATCAGGATGAGAAAGAGCAGATCAGCACATGAAGGCCATTCAGGCTTGACAGGTCGAGTTACAAATTCCAAGCCTGTGCTTTCCTGCTGGGTACGGTATGATGCCTCAAAACATCGGGTCCCATCAATATTGCAAACCTGAGTTGATATTGAATATTTCCATTGCCGAAGAATCTTAATCTCGAGAAAGCTTCCATGCCTGTTCTATCTTAGGTCAGTATACATCTCAACTGACGATTTGATCGAGCTTCGCTTGCTCAAAGGATCATATATTCCAGCAAAATCCTGCGGCCGTGGGATGCTTCAGAGACCCATCCCTGAAGCCACGGGTGTCTTCAGGGAAGCCTGCCCTGAAGAGATAGGGTCCTGATCAGAAACAGGCGTTTGGCCAATCGTGCACGTTCGCAGAACCAACTACTTATTTACAGGCGTTCGCCTTCTATGGAATTCGACATGATGTACACGCGCTCAAAACAGCCGCGGTACTGCTCAAGAATCATCGAAACGAGGAGAACGGTCTTCCCGGACGCGGACGGCGCGCAGAGTATGCCATTGGAGGGTGTCCTGCAGACCACCGCGTCTGGGGGCTGTTTGACGTCGTAGCTCGCGCTCGGAAAGAGCTTGACTTTCCCCATGATGCGCTTTTAACCAAAGCGCCCTGTAGCACTCGTAGCAGCTGCACATTTACGTGATGTTCCCCTCGTGCCACGGGCCACGCAGCCGCATTGGTCCGTGAGCGGGCGGCGCCCCAGGGGACGATAGGAGCCACAGGGCTGTGATGACGCCGGCCAGGGCCAGTCCGGCGCAGAGGCACTCGCTGGGCTCCAGGCCGACGCGTTCAAACAATCGCATCTTTGTTCTGGCGTAAGGAAAACCGGGATGAGCTCAGACCAGCGAACCTTGCCGACCATGGCGATCCAGCTCGGGGAGCTTCTGACCAACACCAAGGGCGGCAAAAGCCTGCCCTTGCGCCGCGAAAACAGCAGCGAGCCCGTCGTGTGGCAGTCCGCCGAAGTGCAGAAGATTCTGCGGCAGCCCTCGGCCTACAACGACGCCGACGCCAAGCGCGTGCCCATCTGCCTCGAACCTGAGGAGACCGCCGGGCGGGAGCTGGCGGTGATCGAGAAGCAGGTGGTGGAGCTGCTCTCCAAGCACTCCTTCTCGGACACCAAGATCTTCGGCAAGTCCCTGGCGCCCCACGAGGTCGAAGCCCGCATGCAGAGCTGCCTGCGGACCAGCGCCCGCGGGAACAGCTTCATCAAGTTCAAATTGAACTGGGACCGCGTGCGCGTCTGGGACCCCAGCGGCCAGCCGCTGCACGAGTTCGGGGACCTGGCCGGCCGGAGCTGCAAGGTGAAGGTCGAGCTGCGCCAGTGTTGGCTGATGCCGCCCAGCTGGGGCATCCTCATGGAGGTCACGGATTTGATGCTCATGGAGGCGGCGCCGCCCCAGATCCAGTGTCCGTTCTGACGTAAGGCTTGAGCTCCTCCGGAAAGCCTGGGTCTTCGCAAACCTGCGGGAGCGGCGAATCCGGTCGGGCCTGGTCGTAGCACAGATACACGACCTCGAAGTCCTGGCGCGGCGGCTCGCGGACGGCGCGCAGGAGCCGGGCATGGATCTGCGGAACCTCCGCCAGCTGCCCGCCCACGCCAGCAATCGGGATTGAACCGGACGAAGCGCAGGGGCTGCTTCGAGTGCCGGGCCCGGACCTTGAGCATGCGCTCCGCCTCCTCCGCCTGCTCGCGAAGACAGTGGGCGCCCTCGTCGACCTCCAGGGCGCAGAGGCCCCAGTCCATGCGGAGCAGGAAATCCAGGCGCGCCAGGCCGCCGCCCTCGAAGTCCACGCGCACCTCGCGCTCGAAGGCCAGGCCCTCCTCCTCGAGCAGGCGGGCCACGCGCTCCTCCCTTGAGGACCGGTGCACGAAGCCCTTGCGGGCGTGGATGGCCTGGTGCTTCTTCAGGTCGGCAGCCTTGTGGAAGCGCCGGTCGCACTCGGTGCAGGCGTGCGGGCGCACGTCCTGGTGGGCGATGCGCGCGTGCTCGTCGAGCGCCTGCTTGTAGCCGAAGGCCTTCGGGCACTGCGGGCACTGGAACGGCTTCTCGCCAAAGTGCACCGCCTTGAGGTGGGCCCGCATGACGCCGGCGCGCGAGAAGACCTTGGCGCACTGAGGGCACGTCTTGCCGGTCATGGCTGCGAATTGTTGGAGGGAATCGAATCCTCTGCCTTTGACCCTATAGGGCGCAGCCCTGCCTCTGGGCCCTCCCAGGGGCCTGTGGCGGTTTGAACGCGCCTAGAGCACGGACAGCAGCTCGGCGCTGGTGGCCCTCGAGGCGCCGACGTACAGGTGGCGCAGCTCGAAGTGCGGGCTGGCGGTGTCGCACAGATGGACCCGCCCCCGTAGCGTGAGGCCCTGGCAGCTGGCGTAGGTGATGGCGTGGCACAGCCGAGTGTGGCGCAGGAGCTCCGCGTGGGTGAAGCGCTCCCCCGTGTCGAGCTTGACGTCGTCGGGGCCCGCTTCGGCGACTATGACGAAGCAGCCCTTGGCCACCTTGCTTCCGGCGCCCACCAGCCTCAGGCCCGGCCAGACTCGCATCGTTTGCGGAGCATTGGTGCCGGCCGCGGCCCGACCCGCGTAGGTGATTATGACCGCATCCTCCGGCGCCAGCCTCCGGTTGTGCTGCTCGTTCAGGCGCATGCGGTTGGCGTGGCTGATCACCAGGCAGGTGTCCGGCTGCCCCCGCCTCGGGAAGCGCTCCCGGGCCAGCTGCAGCGCCTCGCGCAGCGGCGGCTCCTCCGCCTCGTCCACCCGTAGGTACCGCAGGAAGCCGAAGATGGCCTCGTCGCTCCGGTGGTTCTCCGAGAGCTCGTGGTAGCAGCCGCCCGCCAGGTCGTGGAGCAGCCGAGAGTCCTTCAGAGGCTTCGTCACCGGCGCTCCCCCGAAGGCGTCCAGCACCGCCGGCAGCTGCCGGAAATCGCCGAGGAGCAGGAACTTCACCTTCAGGTTCAGGGAGAGCTCCGCGATGTCGGCCCACAAACTGGAGTCCAGCTGGGTGATCTCCTCGATGACCAGGCGGTCCAGCTGGCAGCTACCGTTCCGGATGCTCCGGCGCACGAAGCGGTCCGCCGTTTGGGCCCCGGCGCCCAGGTTCTGCACGGAGCAGTGGGTCTTGGACACGAGCTTGACCACCTCCCCGAGCTCGCAGAGCTGCGCCACGATCTGGCGCGCCAGGTGCGTCTTCCCGGTGCCGGGCATGCCCGAAAGGAGCAGGCTCTTCCCGTTGAGGCAGTGCAGGAGGGGGTCCTCCACGCGGTTCCACTCCGGCGCGAAGCTCAGGCGAGCCGCTTCCATGCGGGGCTCCCGGTACTCGCCCTCCAGGCGCTTGCACTCCTCGAATCGATACACCGGAGTGCCGTCGGGGTGCTTCAGGGCCGTGAGCTCCCGCACCGCCGGCAGGAACTTCTTGGGCAGGTCCTGGAAGACCAGGCAGTCCGTTTTGAGCGCGACGATGTAGCGCGGGGGCACTTGCTGGAGGTGGCGGCGGATCTTCGCGACGGCCACGCGCTCCTGAGCCATGACGTAGTCGTGGAGGGGACGCAGCGTGTAGTTGCTGTAGAGCTCCGTCGCGTAGACGTGGTCCCAGTGCACCTTGCCGGCGGCGTCCGTGAAGGTCTGGCGCCACTGGCAGCCCTGGCCGTCCAGCTCGTGGTTCGAGGTGCGCATGGAGTAGACCAGCTCCTGGTTGCGGGCCCAGAGGCCGATGAGCGCGTTCACCGAGAGCTTGGCCATGTGCTCCTCGCCGTCCGGCCAGGCGTCCTCCATGGTTTGCAGCGCCTGCGCCAGGCAGCGGGGCTCCACGTGCGCCGTGGCGTCCAGGGACCACTTGAAGTCGGCCCAGGTCGCCAGCCCCACGTCGAGCAGGTACGCCGCCGCGGGCTTGCTGTACCAGGTAGGGGAGCCGCGGGAGCAGGGCCTGCCGGTCGTCCCTAAACAGGTCACGTAGGTGAGATCCGCCAGGTGCCCGTCCCTTGAGGGCTCTATGGAATCCAGAGGGCTGAAGACCGGCAAAGGGAAGGTGGCGTTGGCCAGGGCGTTCTTGCGGCAGCGCACGACGTCCACGCCGTGGCAGATCCGCTCGGGGTCGCACTTGGCCAGCTTGCAGACCAGCGCCGGCGGGCGCGGGCTCTGCACGTAGGCTTCGTGCACGCCGCGGCACACCCGGCTCTCCAGGCACGATGCGCGGGAGGACTCCAGGAGGGTCTTGTTCCGGTGGCACTCCAGGCACAGTGCCTGCAGGAGTTGGGGACGATGTGGTCGAGCTCGCAGCAGCCCAGCTCGATGGGGGCGGAGCAGAGCTTGCACAGGTAGTTCTGCTCCTCCAGGATCCGGTCCCGGCTGGTGCGTGGGTCCAGGCGTTTGGCCTTTAGGAGGTGCTGGAAGGCCTCCGTCGCGGTGTAGAGCTGGTAGCTGATTTCGTGGTAGGCGCCCATGGGCTGCCGCAGGGACACCTGCACCTGGGCCCTGTTGTCGACCACCTCCAAGGTTTGCTTGGAGAAGGCCCAGTCTCGGGCGGCGTCGTAGCGGTAGACCTCCTGGGAGAGCTCCAGGATGGGGTCTCCGTCGTTGGGGCCGCCCAGCTGCCTCAGGGCGGCCTCCTTGACGCGGGCGTGGGCCTGCTGGTCGCTGAGCCCGCTGGACTGCCGGGAGAGCGACCCGTTGACCACGGTGATGGGGAGGAAGTCGTCGCGCTGGTAGGGCCGGCCGGCGTTGCGGCCCCTTTGGCGGGTGCCGGTGATGCGGACGGGGACGTGGGCGAGCCAGTCGGTGTATTTGTCGCGGAAGAAGGCCCTGCCCAGCTTGGTGAGGTGGTAGTTGCCGTCGGGCTGCAGGGAGCGCACGGGCTTCTTCAGCCCGGAGCGGAGGAGGATGTAGTCCGTGGGCCCCTCGCGGATTATTGGCTGCTCCTCGTCGAACTGCCTCGAGGGGGGGCGGCCTCCCACCAGGCCGTAGTAGAACTGGCCCGCCCTGGTGAGCTCGCCGTTGGGGCGGGACAGTAGGACCTCGCGGAGGCGGTTGTTGGCGAGGGGGAGCCGCTGCGAGCCCTGGGCGTTCGTCCTCGCTCTGACACCGCCCTGGGCCGCTCGGCGGATGGCTTCTCGTTGCTGTGCCCAACTAGACATGGTGTGAGTTTTCTAGGGCGAGGCGTCGGCGGTCTCGGCGGATGAACGAGGCCCGGAGGCCTAGACCAGCAGCTGCTTGATCTTGCCTTCGTCCTCGACGTCCTCCAGCTTGCTCCGGAGGGGTCGGCCGGTGAGCCGGTCGAGCCCGGCGCCGCGCGCCAGGTGGCGGTTGCAGCGGTAGCGGGCCGTCGTGCACCGGACGGCGAGGCGCAGAAGCGCCTGCTCCAGGGCGTGGCGACGCGCCTGGGCGGGAGACATCCTCTCCACGGTGATCTGCAGGGCCCGGAGCTCGTGCTGCGGCAAGCGGCGGTTCTCGGCGAGCTTGTCAAAACAGAGCTCCAGGAAGTTCTGGTGGAGCATGTGGTGGAACACCGCCGTGCGCGCAAACAGGGGACCGTAGCGGAGCAGCCGGCAGGACCCCAACAGCGCGAGCGCGTCCCGCGCCAGCGGCATGAATTCGTGGTTGTACGCGAGCGCCTCGAACATTCGCTCGGCCATGCGGCGGCGCTGGCAGAACTGGTCGTCGCGCTCGGCGACCGGCACGAGGAAGCCCACGGGGGAGTCCGCGGCCGTCCCCAGCACCCCGTCGGGCAGCGCCTCGAACCCCCCCGCGGCGCGCAGGCGCTTCGACGGGGCGAGCTCCTCGAAGAACGCGTTGCGCTTCATCCTAAAAGTCCCGAGAATGGCTGGTCTGCTTCACAAAGCTGCAATGCCGGACGCTGGGTCTCTTTTTCAACAGCGGCCGGCAAGATGCTGGGCGAATGAACGAGGCCTGCCGCCGGTGGCGGTGCCATCGTTCGACAGATTTGTTGAGTTGTGGTTTTGTGGCACTGTCGTTATTCATCAAATCTGATGAGTTGCGACTGTGGCCCGTTTTTTGATGAAAGAATGGGCCGAATGTGAGTCTTGGGAGCAAGGTCGGAATCCCGACCTTGGTATTTGGGGTGGAAATGCTGCAGAAAAAAGGGCAGCATTTCGTTCCCCACACGCCCCGACTGGGGGCGACAGATGCTGCAAAAAAACGGGCAGCATTCCGTTCCCCGACAGCCCCCTCCGGAGAGGGGACTGAGAGGGTATCCCGCCCAGGCACAGGGCCTGGCGGGGGCGGCGAGGCTTCGGAGCTCCCCCATTTCCTGGAGAGCTCCCCGGTGCCTCGCGGACCGGCGCGGAGAGTCCTCAGGGGTCCCGGCGAACCTGACAACCGCCGGTGGTTAGCCCTAAAACAGTCGGGCAACCCCCTCGTCTCCGCTGGACCGCCGTGCCGCTTCCCGGAGCCTACCGCCCGAAGGTCGGTCATCGGCACCGAGTCCCGGCTCAGCGTGCCCACTAGGATAGAGTAGGATAGGATAGACGGACGGCGGCGACACGACGACGACGCTTGTACAGTTCGTGTGCAGTGTAGGCTCCGTGTACCGCTAGGCTCCGTGTACAGTTAGGCAACAAAGAGTAGCCACAAAGAGTAGCCACAAAGAGTAGCCACAAAGAGTAGCCACAAAGAATAGCCACAAAGAGTAGCCACAAAGAGTAGCCACAAAGAGCTAGGCTCCGTGTACAGCTAGGCTCCGTGTACAGTTTGGCTCAAGCCCGACGGGGGCTCCTTGTACAGTTGACTCAAGCCCACGGGGCTCCGTGGCGTGCTTCGAAAAACCCTTAAACCACCCTCTATAGTCCCTAAACCCTAAAATCGAATAAAAAACTCCTTCGTCTGTGTTTGATTTTGTTTTACAAAGGGGCCGCTGGTCCTTAAAATGGCTAGGGGCGTCATGATGGCTTGCTTATTTTGCTGGGAGCTTGTTTTCAACCCGCGCCGCACCTCGAGGAACAGTGTGGCGTAGGAGGGGTCGGGTGGGCCGGCTTTTAGAGAGCGCCGAGCGCCTGGGCCACGGAGTGCAGAACAGACGTGCAGTTGTGGGACTGTGGAGCCGTCGCAGGTTCGGGTAGGTCGACCGAAGGAGTTGCTAGAGTGCCCGCTGCCCCAGACTGCCTCTCAGGTCCTGGCGTCTGCAGCTGGTGGCGCCGCTCCTCAGAAGGGTTTCGGGGTTTTCGGACTTTGCGATTTTCGGGTGTTTGTGTGTGAGTGGCCGTGCGCGTGCAGGAGTGCCCCGCGCTGTCCCTTGCCCTGTAACTCTAGAGTGCCCTGCGCCCCTACCCTTCTCCCGGAAACCCCGGGCCCCTCTGGCGGCCCAGGTCTTCGACTTTGTCTTCGCTGCGAGCCGGGCACCACGGAGGTTCAGGGTTTAGGTTGGCAGGCAAGGGGTTTCTTAGGCTGCGAGGTCCGGTCCGTGTGCGCGCAGGAGCGTCTGCCCACTGCAATCTAGAGTGCCCTGCGCCCCTCCCCTTCTCCCGGAAACCCCGGGCCCCGCTGTGGCTTGCAGGTTCTCTTCGCGTCGGCTTCTTCATCGACTTCCGATCGCCAAGGCCTTGCTGGTGTGGTCTTGGAGTGCAAGTCTAGGAGTGTGGTGGAGCCTGTGCATGGCTGCGTAAACTAAAGTGCCCTGCAGCCCCACCTCTCCCAGCAGGCATGTCATGTGTTCAAGACCTTTCGGCGCAAGTTTGAAGCTCCTGCGAGCCCGATCCGAGATGGGCAAGAAGACCACGGCGAATCAGTTCAAGTCCAACTTGGCTTGGATGATTGCCCACCGCACCACGCGCTCGAAGAACCCTCGAGCGCTCACGGAGGACGAGTTGGCCGAGATCCAGGCCAAGCACGATGAAATGAAGGCCGAGCCCGTGAGTCGCGGAGGACGGGCGGTGGCGAGCGTGAACAAGCACACGAGCAGGACCGTGGACAAGGCGAAGAGGCGAAGACGGAGATCATGGAGCACACCAGCGCGGAGGCCAGCGGCATCCGGGAAGACATCAAAGACTTCAAGGAGAAGGTCCTCGACTTGCTGGAGAGCACGCCAGCCGTGGTCAAGCGCCGGCAAATGGAGAGCGCCTTGAAGAAGCGTGAGGCCGAGGAGCAAGCGAAGGAGGAGGAAAGGCAGAAGAAGCGGGCTCGCGTTGAAGAGCTCAAGAAGGAGCAGGCGGCGTTGGCGCAGAAGCTCAAAGAGGCACAGGCCGACTTGAAGCCCTTGGCGAAGGCGAAGGCGAAGGCGAAGGCAAAGAGAAGAGCCAAGAAGGACACCGACGAGGACGCCGACGAGGACGCCGAGGAGGACGCCGCCGAGAAGGACGCCGCCGAGAAGGACGCCGCCGAGAAGGACGCCGAGAAGGACGCCCGCAAGTCTGAGGACGCCGACCTCCGGGAGCTTTGGCGGGGCAAGCTCCGGGAGGCCGAGGAGGCCAAGCTGAAGGCCGACGAGGCGAAGAAGGCCGAGGAGTCCAAGCTCCGGGAGGCCGAGGATGCAAAGAAGGCCGAGGAGTCCAAGCTCCGTGAGGCCGACGAGGCAAAGAAGGCCGAGGAGGCCAAGCGGGTCAAGCTCCGTGAGGCCGACGAGGCAAAGAAGGCCGAGGAGGCCAAGCGGGCCAAGCTGGCGGCCGAGACGGCCAAGCTCCGTGAGGCCGACGAGGCGAAGAAGGCCGAGGAGGCCAAGCTCCGTGAGGCCGAGACGGCCAAGCTCCGTGAGGCCGACGAGGCGAAGAAGGCCGAGGAGGCCAAGCTCCGTGAGGCCGAGAAGGCCAAGCTCCGTGAGGCCGAGGAGGCCAAGCTCCGTGAGGCCGACGAGGCCAAGCTCCGTGAGGCCGAGGATGCAAAGAAGGCCGAGGAGGCCAAGCGAGCCAAGCTGGCGGCCGACGAGGTGAAGAAGGCCGAGGAGGCAAAGCGGGTCAAGTTGGCAGCGGACGAAGCCTGCAAGACGCCACCCAGGAAGCCAAAGATGGAGCAGCAGGCACTCACGCCCCCGAAGCCCGCGAACCCGGTGAAGCCGGGCTGGTACAACTTCCCCTTTGGCCGCGCCATGGTCCTCGACGCCAGCGGTGACATGACGAAGTTGCAGATGGAGATCCCGGAGCGCGGGCAGAAGGACTTCTTCCTGGGGCTCGCCAGGATCTGTCCTGGGAAGGTGGTCTGTCACACTCCGAAGAAGGACATCACATGGGATCCAGCAAGCATGAAGCCGGGAGAGAGGGGCTTGCTTGACGCGCGCAACAACCTGTTTGACTACAGAGAGATGTCATCTTTGACCCTGACGGTGTCGACTCGACTCGTGTCTGGCGCAATCCCTAGGTCCTAGATCGGCTCAGAACCGTGAAGGTAGACCCCCTTGGTTTTGCCCCGATTGGGCTTGCTTTCCGCTGGGGGCATGCTTGCGGCTTTTACTCATCCATGCACAGTGCGCTTGGTGGCGTGTACAGGCCCTCAGGAGCGCGAAACACACCTTTCCGAGTAGAAATTGGTGCAGTCGTGTTCTTGCGGTAGGAGCTGTGTGCGGTAGGATGCGGTAGTTGTGCTTGCGGTAGGAGTGCTGAGCAGTGCACGGCAGGCTCCTCCTGTTCTTCCATCGGCAGGGGCCCTGGCAGGATGCGGTAGGAGATGGTAGGAGTGTTTTGCGGTAGGCGTGCTTTGTGGTCGGAGTGCTCCGGTAGGAGCTGTGTGCGGTAGGATGCGGTAGGATGCGGTAGGAGTGCTAGGAGTGCTTGCGGTAGGACGGTGTTGTGGTTGCACGCTCAACATGGTTCGAGGCCCGATCATCTTCGACCGACGCAGGCCTGGTCCCAGCTTTCGGTGTGCGGTAGGAGCCGTGTGCGGTAGGAGCCGTAGGAGCCGTGTGCGGTAGAAGCCGTCGGAGCTGTGTGCGGCCGTGTGCGGTAGGAGCCGTGTGTGGTGAGCCGCGAGAGCGGCGGCTTATTCTGCCCGCCCCCCGCTCAGGTCTTTCCTTCGCCGACGTCAGCAGTGGCAGGCCGGCCGGGTGCAAGTAAGGACCGAGTGAGGCGCAACAAGGAGCCGCTTTTGCAAATACCAGAAGCATTTTTGCTCAACGTTGCTCAGTTTCGCTGGTAGTGCGGTTCCCAAGACCATGCCAGAACATTACTGGCAGACCCGGCGCAAGCTCAACATACAGCTCGAGACCAAGAGATCGCTTAGGGGCAAACCCCTGTCAGAGACTCGTCTTATTGCCTTAGAGACAGAAAGGCAAGAGTTGGATGACAAGCAGGCTTCGGAAAATCGCATCATCGACTCCCTAACGGGCGTGTCGCAGACACAGCACGAGCGCGTACTGAATCAGATGGCAATCGACAAGAAGGAAATCAAGGAGGCAATCAACGGCATCAGCCCTCTAGCGGCCTTTTTCGGCGCCGAAACCGAACCTGAGACGGTGACGGTGGAACAGGCCGCCGCGAAGGAGGCCTTTTGGAAGGGCAAAAGGAAGGCCGGGGAAGCTGAAAATCGGGAAGCTCAGAAAGCGAAGCGGGTAAAGCAAGAGCAGGAGGAAGCCTTCAGCGTCGCACCGGAGGCCGAGGACCAAGTGCTCTGCGGCGTGCCCGTCCGAGGAGAGCAGGGTCTCAGCTTCCTGGCCGGTCGCGATGTTTCGGCCCAGTTCATGGTGAAGGGCCTCCGCGTCCGCTTGGTCGCCCTGATCCATGGCGCCGCGACGCTGCAGTTGCTGGAAGAGAGAAACGCAAGTCAGCTTCTGATCTTGGCGAGACTCCTGGACCACCCTTTGACGGAGATTGTGTCGCTTGAGTTGCGGACCAGAGCCCGCAAGACGGCCGTTGTGGTGGAGCACAAGCACGTCCGCCTGGTCATGGAGAAGAAAGGCAAGTCTCCCGAGAAGGCCGTGGTGTACAGCGGCATCGAGAAGATCGCGCCGACCTCCATCTACAGCCTGCGTTTTGGGATGAGGGTGGAATGCATTGAAGCGGCCCTGCCGGCGCGCTCCAACACTAGCGCGGAGGCGACGGATGAAGCCTTGGAGGCCGTCATGGGGCCCAACAAGGAGCCCGAAGACTCCCTCACGGCAGAGACCACCGAGCCCGGCAGCGACTCCTACGGCAACTTGCACTTGGCAGAGACCGAGGCCAACGAGGACTCCCACGCCGCAGAGCCCAACAACGAGTCCGACAACGAGTCCGGCGACTCCCGCGCCGCAGAGTCCGAGCCCAACGAGCCCAGCGACTACCACACCGCAGAGACCGCAGAGCCCCACGACTCCCGCATCGCAGAGACCACCGAGCCCAACGAGCCCGGCGACTACCGCACCGCAGAAACCGCAGAGCCCAACGACTCCCGCACCGCAGAGACCAACAACGAGCCCGACGACTCCGGCACCGCAGAGACCAACAACGAGCCCGGCGACTTCCACGCGGCAGGCTCAACAACGAGGACTCCCACGCGGCAGAGCTCAACAACGAGGACTCCCACGCCGCAGAGCCCAACAACGAGTCCGGCGACTCCCGCGCTGCAGAGACCAACAACGAGCCCGGCGACTCCCACACCGCAGAGACCAACAACGAGCCCGGCGACTTCCACGCAGCAGAGCCCAACAACGAGTCCGGCGACTCCCGCGCTGCAGAGACCACCGAGCCCAACAACGAGCCCGGCGACTCCTGTGCAGCAGAGACCGCCGAACCCAACAACGAGGACTCCCACGCCGCAGAGCTCAACAACGAGCCCGACGACTCCCGCGCTGCAGAGACCACCGAGCCCAACAACGAGCCCGGCTGTGCAGCAGAGACCGCCGAGCCGGACGTGCGCATGGAAGAGGAGGACTTGGAGGAGGAGGGCTTTGAAGAGCTCGACCCAGTCGTGGAGCCCGATGCCGAACTCCACTTCCGACACAGCAAAAAGCTGATGATCGTCCGCTGCAGTTGGTTCGTGGTGTGCGAGACGGTCTATTTTTGGCCGAGTGTCATTTGCTCCGAGCACTTGCGCAGCTTGATTTTCATAGTGAAGAACCATCCAGAGTCCACCCAGATGTTGACGATCGAGGTGCATGGTGCAGAATTCACAGTCGAGGCGGACACGTGCTCGATCCGTTTGACTCAATTGCGCTGCCCCGATCGAACGGTTGAGCTTCATGAGATCGGGAGGGTCTCGGCGACCTTGCCCACAGCGGCTTTCAGAAAGCTGTTGAACCCCGCGAACTGAGCAACTGTTTAGTCCGAGCTATCGATCAATTCGAGGCCTTTGGCATTTATCACTGCACTTCTAGAGCCCTCGCCTTGTGCACAGTCAGCCGATTGGGCTTATAGAAGTCAGTGCACTCAGCTCCTGTCACCTACAACAGAGTGAAGGGGCAGTTCGTACAGCCGCCGACAAACCAGTTACACCGTTGAGAACACCTTGCACCGTTGCAGTTGCCCGCCAGTCCGCTGTAAGACTATGTTTTCCTGGCCAGGTCTTCCGTGGAGCTCTTCGAGGCAGGCAGGGATGGAAGTCGCAGCCTGCACGAGTCTGCCCTGGAGTGTCTAGTGCCTGTAGTGCTCGTGCGTCCAAGTTCTAGGTCCCGAAACCGTTTTCCCAAGCCTCTGATTCGGATCGCGGTGGTGCACGGCATGCCAGGCATGACGGCGCAGGAAGCGTGGTGGGGCCTGATCAACCAGGGCTTGCAACAGGGCTTGCAATTCGATGAGCTGATAGAGCAACTGGCTCCGGGAGCTTTCGACAGAGCGCTGGACTTGCAGAAGGGCTTGGCTGTCGAGTTTTGTCAGTGCGATTACCAATCTTGGGAGAAGATAGTTGCGAAGGGGGTGGCCATGTCTAGCAAGGAGAGACGTAAAGCCAAGATCCGCTTGAAGAACCTCCAGGGCTCGGCGTTCATTTATCGGTACGATGTACAGGAGCCCGCATTTGTGTATCGCATCCAGGACAGCCGCTTGTACATCATGATGCCCATGAGAGAGACCACAACGCAAGCGAAGCTTCAGGAGCGAACTGCGCAGAACGGGACCGGTAACCATCGGCCTCGAAACCATCCGATCCGGGTTCCGACAAATGCAGGGGAACCCGTGAAAGGTTAGGCGCCAAAGTGGTACAGTGGCGAGCCGAGAAAAGCGTGGCTTGACTGCGTGCATCCACTGAGATAGGAGTGTGAGCTTAAGCCGTTTTTTGGTTTAGCCCGTTTCCAAGTGTTGAGGGTTCTGCATTTGTTCCTCGGGCGCTGCTCTCGGGAAAACTGCGATGCAGCCACATGTCTGGGCTTCCCGACGGGAAAGAGTGAAGGCACCAAGTGAAGGCACCAAGTGAAGGCACCAAGTGAAGGCACCAAGTGAAGGCACCAAGTGAAGGCACCAAGGCACGGCAGGAAAGAGTAGCCACACACAGAGTAGCCACATTGAGTAGCCACAAAGAGAAGCCACAAGAGTAGCCACAAAGAGTAGCCACAAAGAGTAGCCACACAGTAGCCCACAGAGTAGCCACACAGAGGTAGCGAAGCGGAATGGACAGAGCGAGCGGAGCAAACGAAGCGGAGCGAAACGAACGAACACTCTGCTACACAAGAGAGAGGCCGTTGCAACGATCTTCCCCCCGCTTTCGTAAAAGAGAGGTCATTTTCATGCAGTTTCAGGGCTGTGCGGGTTATCGCTGTGAGTTGGGGGCGAGGTGCACCCGTGATGCACCTGTGGTGCACCTGCGGCGGTGCATCACGGTCGGCAACTCGTCGTCGCCGGGCCGTCGTCACAACACCACTGGAAATGTTTTTTTTCCAGGCAGGTCGGGCGGGAGTGTGGTGCACCACGGTCGGGAGTCGATGCACCTGTGCTGTCGCGTCGCCAACTCGTCGTCGCCGCGCCGTCGTCAGAACATCACGGGAAATGTTTTTATTCCAGGCAGGTCGGGCGGCAGTGTGGTGCACGACGGTCGGGGGGTGGTGCACCTGTGATGCACCTGTGGTGCACCTTCGGCGGTGGATCACGGTCGGGGAGTGATGCATCCTGTGCCGTCGCCAACTCGTCGTCGCCGCGCCGTCGTCACAACACCACGGGAAATGTTTTTATTCCAGGCAGGTCAGGCGTGGGCCGGTTGCGGCTTCGGGCACTGACGGACTGATTGACAAGGCTGTCCGGAGGAGACGCGCATTCACAGTCAGATTGAAAGAAGGATTCTCTCTCGAGAGGCCTCGGATCCCGAGATCCTGCTGCTGGGATCCTTCCTTTCGCTGGTGCTGTGGCGGGCAGCCCTTACCAAAGTGCCACTCAAGATAATCCACGACCTAGAAAGGCAATGCTGGGAGTCTTTCGCGCAACTGTCGTGTTTGGAAGGCTGCGCTCTTCGCGCAACAGTGGTGTTTGGAAAGGCTATGCCCTTCGTGCAACTGTCGTGTTGGAAAGGCTACTACGCCCTTCACGCTGCAGGTGGACACGTCTATCGCCGATGCTCTGCCATCTCCGATGCCATCGCTGCTCTGAACGTCGGGCAGTACCAGGACGCTGTAGGGTGCAATTCCTGATAGACCAAGCTCTGCTGGCTTATTGGATCCAAGCCGAGGTCTCAAGTTTCGTAGTGGGAGAGCTGGCCAACTACGCAACGTCTGCCTCCGTCAGCTCAAGCATTTCCTCGGCTCTGTCGAGCTGGACTCCAGCGGAGTCGTCGACAGCAAAATAATAACTGCTCTGCTGGACGTCTACACGCGGACCGAAGTAGACCAGCAGCCTGCAGGCATCCATCGATGCCATTCTGGCGGATATTGATAGTCGGCAGGGCGACGAACTTGGTCAATGCCCCAGCATGGCCCGACTCTCGCAAAAGACAATTAGACGCTCAGCTTCGCCTGTGACAGTTCAGTCGCAGGGAGACGGACGTCCTGCTGGCTCCTCTGGCCAGCGAGGTCTGGGTGAGCAACGAGATCTTGGCCGCTCTGGCCGCCTACAGTACGACGCTCTCCAACGAACTTTCAACTCAAACACGGCACAGAAACAGACGTCAGTGGCTGCAATGTGCAAACTTTAGCAGTAATTCGAGTCAGAGACGACAGCAAGATTGCTTCGAAGCAGCAAGCACAAAACATCGTACTTCTTACTTTTTCTGGCGTGGGCGGGCCTCGGTGATCTGCTGCGCTCGGTTCCAGTGCGAAACTGGATTCCGTCCGTTTTCTAACACACTTTCGGCATTTGGTTGGAGAAGCTCGCTTCAGTCTTGCATGAGCAGTGCGCAGTCTGCTCAAGAATCTTCTGAAGCATTGAAGCATCATCGCAAGTGTCGTGTTTGGAAGGCCGCTTCGCGCAACTGTTCTGTTTGAAAGGCGAGGTCCTTCGCGCAACTGTCGTGTTGGAAAAGCTACGCCCTTCACGGAGCTGTCGTGTTTGGAAGGCCGCGCTCTTCGCGCAACTGTCGTGTTTGAAAACCGACGCGCTTCGCGCAACTGTCATGTTTGAAAAGTTACGCCCTTTGCGCAACTGTCGTGATTGAAAACACCCTTCGCGCAACTGTGTTGGAAACGCCCTTCGCGCAACTGTTGTGTTTGAAATGCTACGTTCTGCACGCAACTGTCGTGTTAGAAAGGCTACGCAATTCGCAACTGTCGTGTTTGAAAGGCTACGCTCTTCGCGTGCTTTTAAGGCCGCGCAAGTGTCGTGTTTGAAAGGCTACGCCCTTCGCGCAACTGTCGTGTTGGAAAGGCTACTACGCCCTTCGCACAATTGTCGTGTTTGAGAGGCTACGCCCTTCGCGCAATTGTCGTGTTTGAAAGATTACGCCCTTCGCGCAATTGTCGTGTTTGAAAGGCTACGGCCCTTAGCGCAACTGTCGTGTTTGAAAGGCTACGCCCTTCGCGCAACTGTCGTGTTTGAAAGGCTACGCCCTTCGCGCAACTGTTGTGTTTGAAAGGCTACGCCCTGCGTGCAATTGTTGTGTTCGCGTTTTGAAAGGATGCGTCCTTCGCGCAACTGTTGTGTTTGAAAGGCTACGCCCTTCACGCAACTGTTATGTTTAAAAAGGAATTGTGTTTGAAAGACCACGCCCCGCGCAACTGTCGTGTTTGAAAAGCGACGCCCTTGGCGCAACTGTCGTGGTTGAAGGGCTACGCACAACCTTCGTGTTTGAAAGGCTACGCCCTTCGCGCATCTGTCATGTCTGGAAGACGCTCTGCGCACAACTGTTGTGTTTAAAAGTCAATGTTTTTCGCGGAGCTGTCGTGTTTGGAAGGATTTGGAAGGCTACGCCCTTTGCGAACTTGTTGTGTTTGGAAGGCTACGCCCTTCGCGCAACTGTCGTGCCTGAAAAGTTACGTGCTTCGCGCAGGTGTCGTGTTTCGCGCAACTGTCGCCCTTAATCGCACAACTCCCGTGTTTCAACTGCTACGCCCTTCACGCAACTGTCGTGCTTGAAAACCTACGCTCCTCGCGCAGGTGTCGTGTTTGAAAGGCTACGCCCTTCGCGCAACTGTCGTGTTTGAAAGGCTACGCCCTTGGCGCAACTGTAGTGTTTGATAACGCCCTTCGCGCGGAAAGGCTACGCCCTTCGCGCAATTGTCGTGTTTGAAAGGCTACGCTTTGCGCGCAACTGTCGTGTTTGAAAGGCTACACCCTTCGCGCAACTGACGTGTTCGAAAGGCTACGCCCTTCGCGCAGCTGTCGTGTTTGGAAGGCTACGCCCTTCGCGAAACTGTCGTGTTTGGAAGGCTACGCCCTTCCCGCAACTGTCGTGTTTGGAAGGCCGCGCTCTTCGCGCAACTGTCGTGATTGAAAGGCTACGCCCTTCGTGCAACCGTCGTGTTTGGAGAGACGTGCTCTTCGCGCAACTGTCGTGTTGGAAGGCCACGCTCTTCGCGCAACTGTCGTGTTTGGAAGGCCGCGCTCTTCGCGCAAATGTCGTTTTGGAAAGGCTACGCCCTTTCGCGGAGCTGTCGTGTTTGAAAGGCTACACTCTGCGCGCAACTGTCGTGTTTGAAAACGAGCTTCGCGCAACTGTCCTGTTGGAAAGGCAACGCCCTTCGCGCAATTGTTGTGCTTGAAAGGCTACGCTCTGCGCGCAACGCTCGTGTTTGAAACGCTACGCCCTTCGCGCAACTGTGTTTGAAAACCTTCGCGCTTCGCGCAACTGTCGTGTTTGAAAGGGTGCGTCCTTCGCGCGACTGTCGTGTTGGAAAGGCTGCGCCCTTCACGCAACTGTTGTGTTTGAAAGGCGACGCCCTTCCCGCAACTCTGGGGTGTTTGAAAGGCTACGCCCTTCGCGCAACTGTCAAAAGCTAAGGCTCTTCGCGAGCTACTTTTCGCTTAATTGTAGTGATTGGAAGGCTACGCACTTCGCGCAACTGTCTTGTTTGAACGGCTACGCCCTTCACGCACGAAATTGTTGTGTTTGGAAAGCTACGCCCTTCACGCAACTGTCGCCCTTAATCGCACAACTGTCGTGTTGTAAATGCTACGCCCTTCGCGCAACTGTTGTGCTTGAAAACCAACGCCCTTCTCGCAATTGTTGTGTTTGAAAGGCTACGCCCTTCGCGCAACTGTCGTGTTTGCAAGGCTACGCTTTTCGCGCAACTGTCGTGATTGAAAACACGCTTCACGCAACTGTCGTGTTGGAAAGGCTACGTCCTTCGCGCAACTGTTGCGTTTGAAAGGCTACGCCCTGCGCGCAACTGTCGTGTTTGAAAGGTTATGCCCTTCGCGCAACTGTCGGTTTTGAAAGGCTACGCCCTTCGCGCAGCTGTCGTGTTTGGAAGCCTACGCCCTTCGCGCAACTGTCGTGTTTGGAAGGCTACGCCCTTCGCGCAACTGTCGTGTTTGGAAGGCCGCGCTCTTCGCGCAACTGTCGTGTTTGAAAGGCTACGCCCTTCGCGCAACTGTCGTGTTGGAAAAGCTACTACGCCCTTCGCGCAACTGTCGTGTTTCAAAGGCTACGCCCTTCGCGCACATGTCGTCTTTGAAAACAGAGGCGCTTCGCGCAATTGTCGTGTTTGAAGGGCTACGCCCTTCGCGCCGAGTTTGAAGGCTTCGCCCTTCGTGCAACTGTCGTGTTGGAAAGGCTACGCCCTTCGCGCAACTGTCGTGTTTGAAAGGCTACGCCCTTCGCGCAACTGTCGTATTTAAAAGGGTGTTCGCGCAACTGTCGTGTTTGAAAGGATGCGTCCTTCGCGCAAGTGTTGTGTTTGAAAGGCTACGCCCTTCACGCAACTGTCGTGCTGAAAAAGGCAGTGTTCTTCGTGCAACTTTTGTGTCTGAAAAACTACGCCCCGCGCATCTGTCGTGCTTGAAAAGCGACGCCCTTGTGTTTGAAAGGCTTTTCGCGCAACTGTCGTGTTTGAAAAGCGACGCCCTTGGCGCAATTGTCGTGTTTGAAGGGCTGCGCCCTTCGCACAACTGTCATGTTAGAAAGGCTACGCCCTTCGCGCAACTGTTATGTCTGGAAGACGCCCTTGGCACAGTTCGAAGGTCTACGCTGTTCGCGAAGCTGTCGTGCTTGAAAGGCTAAGCGCACTTGTCGTGTTTGGAAGGATTTGGAAGGCTACGCCCCTCGCGCAACTGTAGAGCTGGAAAGGTTACGCCCTTCGCGCAGCTGTCGTCTTTGAAGGCTATGCTTTTCGCGCAACTCTCGCCCTTAATCGCACAACTGTCGTGTTTAAATGCTACGCCCTTCGCGCATTTGTCGTGTTTGAAAGGCTACGCCCTTCGCGCAACTGTCGTGTTGGAAAGGCTACGCCCTTTGCGAAACTGTCGTGATTGAAAACGCCCTTCGCGCATTTCGCGCAACTGTCGTGTTGGAAAGGCTACGCCCTTCGCGACTGTTGTGTTTGAAATATTTGAAAGGCTACGCGCTGCGCGCAACTGTCGTGTTTGGAAGGCTACGCCCTTCGCGCAACTGTCGTGTTGGAAAAGCTACGGCCTTCGCGCAGCTGTCGTGTTCGGAAGGCTACGCCCTTCGCGAAACTGTCGTGTTTGGAAGGCTACGCCCTCCGCGCAACTGTCGTGTTTGAAAGGCTACGGCCTTTGCGCAACTGTCGTGTTGGAAAGGCTATTACGCCCTTCGCGCAACTGTCGTGTTTGGAGAGCCGTGCTCTTCGCGCAATTGTCGTGTTTGGAAGGCCGCGCTCTTCGTGCAAGTGTCGTGTTTGGAAGGCCGCGCTCTTCGCGCAACTGTCGTCTTGGAAAGGCTACGCCCTTCGCGGAGCTGTCGTGTTCGAAAGGCTACGCTCTGCGCACAACTGTCGTGTTGGAAAGGCTACGCTCTTCGCGTAATTGTTGTGCTTGAAAGGCTACGCTCTGCGCGCAACTCTCGTGTTTGAAAGGCCACGCGCTTCGCGCAACTGTGTTTGAAAACCTACGCGCTTCGCGCAACTGTCGTGTTTGAAAGGGTGCGCCCTTCGCGCAACTATCGTGTTGGACAGGCTATACTACGCCCTTCGCGCAACTGTTGTTTTTGAAACGCGACTCCCTTCGAGCAATTATCGTGATTCAATACTTATGCCCTCCGCGCAACTGTCGTGTTTCAAAGGCTACACCCTTCGCGCAACTACTGTCGTGTTTCAAATACTACGCCCTCTGTGCAACTGTCGTGTTGGAACGGTTACGCCTTCGCCCAACTGTCGCTACGCCCTTCGCGCAACTGTCGTGTTTGAAAGGCTGCGCCCTTCGCGCAACCGTCGTGTTTGAAATGCTACGCCCTTCCCGCAACTCCGGGGTGTTTGAAAGGCTACGCCCTTCGCGCAACTGTCGCGTTTGAAATGCTACGCCCTTCCCGCAACTGTCGCGCTTGAAAACCGATGCCCTTCGCGGAACTGTCGTGTTTGAACGGCGACGCCCATCGCGCGACTGACGTATTTGAAAGGCTACGCCCTTCGCGACCTACTTTTCTCTTAATTGTGGTGATTGGAAGGCTACGCACTTCGCGCAACTGTCGTGTTTGAAAGGCTACGCGCTTCACGCAACTGTTGTGTTTAAAAAGGCCACGTTCTTCGTGCAACTGTTGTGTTTAAAAGGCTACGCCCCGCGCAACTGTCGTGATTGAAAAGCGACGCCTTTGTGTTTGAAAGGCTTTTCGCGCAACTGTCGTGTTTGAAAAGCGACGCCCTTGGCGCAACTGTCGTGTTTGACGGGCTACGCCCTTTGTACAACTGTCGTGTTCGAAAAGCTACGCCCTTCGCGCAAGTGTCATGTTTGGAAGACGCCCCTTTGCGAAATTGTTGTGTTTGGAAAGCTACGCCCTTCGGGCAACTGTCGTGCTTGAAAGGTTGCGTTCTTCGCGCAATTGTCGTGTTTGAAAGGCCACGCCCTTCGTGCAACTGTCGTGTTGGAAACGCTACGCCCTTCGCGCAACTGTCGTGTTTGGAAAGCTACGCCCTTAGCGCAACTGTCGTGCTTGAAAGGTTGCACTCTTCGCGCAATTGTCGTGACTGTCGCCCTTAATCGCACAACTGTCGTGTTTTAAATGCTACGCCCTTCGCGCAACTGTCGTGCTTGAAAACCGACGCCCTTCGCGCAATTCTTGTGTTTGAAAGGTTACGCCCTTCGCGCAACTGTCGTATTTGCAAGGCCACGCCTTTCGCGCAACTGTCCCATTGCTCCGCGGATGTCCGTAACCGTGGCCTTGGCTACCTGCGTCTGTCAAGTGTTTTGAAGCTTCACTCTTACAATGGTTAAAGCTTATTCCTAATTGCCAATTGTTTTGAACCTTACTTTAGGCAAGCCTTCCCCACCGACTTCCTCAGGACATCGTAGTCGATGGCATGGAAGGGCATGGACTCCTGAGGCCTCAGGGAAGCCGGGGGCTGGTGCTGCAGGTAGTCCTGCAAACGGCCGAAGTGCTCGGCCATGAAACAGTCTAACTGCCGGGACCAGGCCCTGTTCAGGTACTTCTTCTGCACGAAATAGCTGCGGGTCATGCGCTTGCTACGCTCAGTCTTCGTCGGACTCTGGCTAGCAGGTATGAAGAAGTAGCAGTTTTTCTTCTGGTCGAAGACCAAAGTACGATTCAAGACTTTAGCAGAGAGGAAGGTTTATT
This sequence comes from Symbiodinium sp. CCMP2592, assembly GCA_905221615.1. Classification (NCBI taxonomy): domain Eukaryota; class Dinophyceae; order Suessiales; family Symbiodiniaceae; genus Symbiodinium; species Symbiodinium sp. CCMP2592. Next base: position 70,393 of record CAJNDT010000971.1, on the reverse strand, counting down.
CTAGCTTGGAGGAAGGTTCAAATGCTTATTCTGAGGGCTCAAAGTGGCTAAGAGGAAGGTTTAAAATGCTTATTCTGGGGGCTCAAAGTGGCTAAGAGGAAGGTTTAAAATGTTTATTCTGAGGGCTGAAAGTGGTTAAGAGGAAGGTTTATTTCGCCTGCGAGGAAAGGTTTGTATGCTTAAGTGGAGGGCCCAAAGTAGCTAAGAGGAAAGAAGATGAAAAAAGTATGATTCCATGATGCTTGGAAGCCAGGTTATGGGCTGTGTGCAGCCGCTCACAAGTCTGGAAGATGAATCCGAAGACCAACTTCGCAGACCGGAGCGTGGCCGCGCGGAACCGCAGGTATGCGATATTCTGGGGTGAGGCTTCGGGATCCAGCTTGCTGATTTTCTTGTCCAAGTTCTTGATCTTTTGGTCGTAGCTCTTCAGCGAAGCGAAAATCTGGTGGACGTTGAAGGGCTCCGGTAAGTCCGCCGGTGCGTCTGGCAGGGCTCGACCTTGTTCCGCTCTTTTTTGGGCGCACGTCTTGCCCATGGCCTTCACCTGACCTAGGAGGGTGGCACTCCTCCGCTTCAGCTTTCTTGTGCTTTAATTCATGCAAGCCTGAATCACCATTGAGAAGCTCCTGGTCATCAGAGTGATATAGCCTGGACTGAATTGTTGTCCACGAGCAGAGGTGCCCTGCTCGAGGTTCAAGTAGAACTTGGCCAAGAGATTTTTCCTGAGGACAGACTGGAGGTCCCAAAGCTCCTGCCCAAGCACCAGACTACAAGAGTAAGGTTCAGATAGAAGCCTTCAAAAGACGAAGGTGTACAAACAAAACAAAATAAGGTCCGACACATGGAAGAATAAAGTTTAGAAGACCTAGCTTTCGATAGTCCTGCTCAGGATCGGGCTTCAAGTTGTTTTGCTTCAGCCAGCCCATGTACCTTAGACAATCACACGTAGCTGAGAGGAAGGTTCAAAATCTTAAGGGGAAGGTTTAAATTACTTACGAGGATGGTTCAAAGGCTTGAAAGTCCTAAGAGGAAGGTTCAAATTAGCTAAGTGGAAGGTTCAAGCCTGCTTAAGACGAAGGTTTAAACTACTCGAGAGGAAGAGTTGAAAGCTTCAGAGGAAAGTTCAAACTAGCTAAGAGGAAGGTTCAACACTGCTGAAGAGGAAGGTTCGAAAGCTTAAAAGGAAGGTTCAAACAATAAATCTAAACTGGCCCTGCTGCAGCATGAGGTTCTTGAGATGGATCTTCGCTGTTCTTTCTGAGCATATGGATGCTCTCTTCCCCCCTGCTGCCCTCGTGCTCGTCAGGGATCTAATCACTTCCTCCGCCAAACCAGGCATCAGCTCCTCCTGCGAAAACTTTTAGCTTTCTAGAGCACATGAAGCTCTAGAAACCACGGTTACTTTGCCTTATTTTAAACCTTACTCTGATCCCTGTTCCTCCTTCAGGGACTAGAACTTCTTGCCGTGTGTTTTGCCTGGTTTGCGATTGCTGAGGTCGTAGCCCATGTAACCACCGCCGTTGGCGGAACCTGGCTTTTTCGCCACCTTTCTGCGTCCTGCTCTAGGTCCTAGACACTAAAAAAAATTAGGTGAAGACACCCATCGAATAAGGTGAAAAGCATCAGAAAACATTGAAATTTGGAACCTTATCTATTTAGACTAGATGAAAACTTCTTTCTTCTTGCCCTGCCGGTGTCCTGCTCCGGGTCCAGCTTAGACAATCACACGTAGCTGAGAGGAAGGTTCAAAATCTTAAGGGGAAGGTTTAAATTACTTACGAGGATGGTTCAAAGGCTTGAAAGTCCTAAGAGGAAGGTTCAAATTAGCTAAGTGGAAGGTTCAAGACTGCTTAAGACGAAGGTTTAAACTACTCGAGAGGAAGGTTTGAAAGCTTCAGAGGAAAGTTCAAACTAGCTAAGTAGTAGGTGATCTCGCTGTTTCCTTTTTCACCTTTCTCTTTTGAGGCCCTTCCTCTTTTGAGGCCCAGCCGAATGATAAAGGCACAAATGCCTAGTCAATTTTCACCTTATCATTTGCATGGGTCCTGCCCCGAAAACAGAGAAGGAGAAGGTGATGATGCGCAGTCATCAGAAATTGCACCTGCCAGCTAGCCTGGAGGAGGTTTAAATGAATGTGACCTTTGCACCTTATCATCAATCATAATCACCTTATCCTGCACTGCTTTTCCACCTTATCCTCCATTGAAAACCACATGCCTGGTCCACAGGTTTCAGCCCCAAGACCGTGATCCAAAAGTGGCTGGCACCTCAAACAAGCAGCTAGTGCCGCTTGCCGATTAGATTGAATTTGGGGGCCGATTAAAAACCTTCTGTTCAATTTAGCCGCCCGGGAGCCGATCAAAGGCCGAAATCGGTTAAATTTAACCGGCCGACTAAGGCCGAAAAAAGGTTAAATCCCGAAACCAGTTAAATGTAATTGAAAAGAAGCCGAAATCTGTTTTGTTTCACTGGCCGGCTAAATTTCAGGATGCCGAAGCCGAATTAATTTAACCGGCAGGGCGGTTTAAAGGTTTCAATCTTTAAATTTAAGCTTGCCGGCCGGGTACGTGCCCGGACGATGCATTTGCACCTCATTTTTTCGGATTAGGTAGAAATGGAGCATTAGTTTTTACCTTATCTTTTTGATAAGGTGGAAAGCGCCAAAATCGCCAAGTACACAGAAGAGAATAAATCAATATAGTCCAGCCCAACAAGGACAATTTTTTCACATCGATCGCTTTCAAAACCCATTCGGGCCGGTGGATTTGCACTTTTTATTGCATCCCCCGTGTTTTTTAAAAAATTTTTTGGGCACAGATTTCGGCTACGAGGCCCCAATTTTTTTTCAGGACACTGTGTTGCAGAGCAACTATTGGTCATCTACTTCCCCGGGCGGCTTTGAGGCAGAGAAGCTGCTGTAATTGAATTGCACGGGCTCTGTGACAGACAAAGCAGGAACAAAGAGGAGGTGAAGAATTGAGTTGGCTTATCAACCTTCTTGCGAAAAAGCAGTTCACACAGTGCCAGAAAGAAAGATAAGGTGAAGAATTGACTGGATTTATCATCCTTCTTACGAAACAGAGGTTGAAATATTGCTCGATGATATTTGAGGTGGAAGTTGACGAAGGCTCAGCGGGACTATAACAGCCCGACAAGCAACTTGAGTGTCCTGCATGTCTGTTCTTCGAGAAGTTCTACTGGACATCAGCCTTCGGACCCGCAAAAAAGGAGGGAGTGCAATTGATGAGGTGGAAACGGTTTCTGGACAGAGATTGATTTCAACCTTATTTTTTGGAGGTAAATGAACTCGAGGGCACCATGGAGGGAGTTGGCTTGTGAAAGAGAGGGAGTGTAAGATTGAGGTGGAAAAGGCTTGCGGAAAGAGATTCACATTAACTTTTTCAGGTGACTTACCCTTTCCCCAGGATATTGGGCGAGCCATGGATAGGGCATATAAAGATTTAGCTGGTAATGGGACGCCTGGGGCTGGAGCACCCATTACTTATAGGGCCTATCCGTTAGCTCAATAGTCGAGGGGGGAAGCTGTTAGGGTTGGTTTCCATTGCTCATCCAGTATCCTGGGGACAGAAAGAGAGATAGAGAGAGAGAAAAAGAGAGAAAGAGAGAAAGAGAGAAAGAGAGAAAGAGAGAAAGAGAAAGAGAAACCAAGGGCATCATGGAGGGAGGTGTTTTGTGAGAGGGAGGGCACGCGATGATGAGGTGGCAAAGGCTTCTACAAGGACATTCGTATCAACCTCATCTTTGGAGGTAGATGAACTCTTTTATTCTGCGAAGGAAAGGCCGAAAGAAACCAAGGGCATCATGGAGGGTGTTAGTTTGTGAGAGAGAGGGCATGCGATGATGAGGTGGCAAAGGCTTGTGGAAAGAGATTCGTTTCAACCTCATCTCTAGAGGTAGGTGAATGCTCTTATTCTGCTGAAGCTCGTTCTGGCTTCAAAGCACTGTTTGTTCGGTCTTCGTTTGTCTCGCCAGCAATCATGATGGCGGAAGTGAATCAGTTGGCGGCTGCCACTTGTCTGTCATTCTTTTTTAATTTGCGATGGATAGAGAGAGAGAGAGAGAGAGAGAGAGAGAGAGAGAGAGAGAGAGAGAGAAAGAGAGAAAGAGAGAGAGAGAGAGATAGAGATGGAATCCTTCCAACAACTCAGGTGATGGGCATGACAGAGGAGGACATGGTTGCTTGGGCTATTGCGCAGTCCGAGCAGGAGAAAGAGGAGCTTCTGACGCAGTACCAGGACAGACTGCTGCAAGGTTTCCTTGACCACCTTATCGTTTTTGGTTTTCCACTTTATCGTTCTGGTACGATAATGGTTAGTGAGGAGTGGTTGTTTGGGAAAAGCTATTGGACACATGAACCTTATCATTTACTTGAGAAGGTGAACGTTTCAAGGATCCACTGTACTTTTTCACCTTATACAGTTGTTGTGGGAAGTCTAAGAGGGAACTGTTCTGGCATAGAGTAGACAAGGGGGCAGTAGAGCAGGAGACAGATCGCCTCCTGGCTTCGGCCGGGAAGTGCCGCAAGGCTGTGCCTGGTGACGGCAATTGTCAGTACCACGCCATCCTCGCCTCGGCCCTCACGCAGAAAGTGGGGGAAGTCGGCAAAACTGTCTTGGAGTTGCGCGTGAAGGTGTACCAACAGTTGGCAAGCGGCGTGGAGTTCTACCAGGCGAGTAGAGGTTTAGTGGGTTTTAAGGTTGCTTACAGTTCAAACTAGAAGCCGCTGTAGGCATACCTGGGACATGGGGCGACCACATCACGTTGCAGGCCTTCTGCGACCGCGTGGGCGTGGGAGTCAGGGTGTACAAAATCTTCCCGGACAAGAACACACAAGACTACACCTTGGGCAACCAGGTGCTGGTGCCGTGGTATAACCCGGATAAGGAGAAAGTTCTTGAAGTGTGCAACTTGGGAACCCCTAGGCTGATGCTAGAGCTAAAGCTTGCTTTGCAACCTTTTTGTTTAGTATAAGGTTGAAAACGGATGCTAACCTGTTTGTTTTTTCACCTCATCATACCTAAGGAATGGCACTACGATGCTGTGGTGCCACTAGGACACAAGAAAGCCAACAGGAGGGAAGGCTATGACCTAAGCCAGCGACGCCCGGGAGCAGGGGCCGCAAAGCACAAGTACGTGCAGGAGGAAGCCGACATGGACTCCTCCGTCAAAGAGTACTTTTTCAAGACGGTCATGAAGACCAAGGCCCAGGGGTCCCCGCGGAAGCGGGTGTGTAGAGAGACGACGGCGAAGATGCACTGGTACGTGTATCGCCAGTACCTGGGCTGGGCCAGCAAGACTGTGCCCGACATGATGATCACCAGAGAGGTAGAGGGCCAGCCAGGTGTCGCAAAGGCAGACACAGCAGCGAATTTGGCAAACAAGCAGCTGCTGCAGGCTTACTTTGTCCACCTGGAGGAGGATCGCCGGTAGTTATCACCTAATCGAAGTAGATAAGGTTGGAAGTTTAATGGTTTTCAAGCGTTTTCCACCTATTCTTAGGGCTTCCCGACCTAATCTTTTTTGGTAGGACCTGACCGTGCGCAAGCAGAAGTCCTCTCCGGGCAACATATCCTTGCAGGGGAGGAGGTCCTTGGCGGTGGTGATTCAAGTCTTGCTTCCGAAATTCCTGCGCGGTATAACGGCAAAGGCCCAGGGCAAGCAGACGAAGTCCATGGCCAACTTCGTCCGGAGCCTGGCAAGAAGCGGCGCCGAAAAGAGGGCGATCGAGGGCCAGAATCTGGCGCCACCAGGGGAGCTCCCTTGCAGGAACTTGCGGAGGCATCGGGGTTCACATTAGGTTCTAGGCTGAAACTAGTACGGTTTAAGGGGCTTAAGTCTTAAGTGTTTGCGCGCAGGCCTTGCCCAAATACGTCCAGAAGATCAAGAACCTGGAGAAGTACATAGCCTCGCTTCCAAGCACGACTCCTGAGAACCGCGTGCAGTACATGAAGGGGCGCTTGGCCAAGTTGCACGCCTACCACCTGGCCTTCCTTTTCAGCGCTCAGACCACGGAACGCGTGGGCGTGATTCACAAGTTGGCGCTTGGGTTTTTAACCTTATTGGTTGGAAAGTTAGGATGAGAATACAAAAAGATAAGGTGAAAAAGGAAAAGATGAGGTCAAGAAAACAGACTCTAAGGTACTCCAGCGAACGCTCTTCTGGGACAACGAGCAAGGCTGCTATTTTTTCGCCCCCCAAGGCATAGCTCCAACCAAGACGGCCAAGAGCGCCCGCCTCTCGCGGGAGTTCTTTGTGTCCCGGAAGTACCTGAGCCAGGAGTGGTCCGTGGGCTTCAAGAACTTCATGGCAAACCGTTTCTTGGACCTCCAGCGGGCCACCGGCCACAAAGAGGAAGGCCCAGACCTCAACCCTCCAGCACGTGAAGGGCTTCAGGAACGGGCGCCTTTCTTGGCCAGCAGCTACGACGACTTCCGCAAAGGTGTGGCCAAGGTCACCGGGACCACAACAACAGGCATCCGCGCCGCAGCCGAAGCACACCTATTCACCGACCCCGATCTCCAACATGCCCACCAGGCTTGGGTTTTAAACTTCATAAAAGGAGCTAGGCTGGTATGGTTTTCCACCTTATCCTTCTTTTTTTTTCACCTTATCCTGGGCAGGTGCGCTCGCTTCAGCATTTTGTTGGTCACAGCGCCAGCACCAGTCTGAAGCATTACCACTCTTTGGACAGCGCTTTGCTGTCTCAGAGACTGCAGAAGACAGTCCACAAGCGCCGCCGCTGAGCCTGTGCCACGGACAGCTGTTGTTTGAAACAGGGGCTTGTTTGGCAGGCCCAAATGTAAACTAGATGCACATGGCCAGCCAATCCCGGAGCATGACGCTGGACAGCAACAGAAAAAAGGTCGGACCGCGATAGGCCTCCTGGGGAAGCCGCGGTATACAAATAGCTAACGCGCCTTGGAGCCTACCTCCGGGTGGTGTGGAAAAGGCTCTGTGTGTGTGTGTGCGGGCCGGGTTGTTTGAACCTCATCCTTCGGACTAGGTGGAAATGGAACACTGGTATTCACCTTATGTCTTTGATAAGGTGAAAAACCATGTTTTTTCTATCCACACAGAGTCTGGCCGGATAAGGTTGGCAGCCAGACAGCATTGCCAACCTATTCTTTTTGAACCTCATGCAGAGATTCGTTGATAAGGTAAGAAAACAGGGCAGCAAGAGGCAACTTCAGGAGGCCAAAAATGACAGTCAATAAGGTGAAAAAGGTCGGGAAGGAGGCGAAGAAGACGGAACAGATGGAACAAACAGGAAGATAAGGTGGAGCATTGGATAAGTTTATGAACCTCACCAACTTAGAGGAAGGTTCAAAACTGCTGAAGAGGAAGGTTCGAAAGCTTAAGATGAAGGTTCAAAGAATAAATCTAAACTGGCCCTGCTGCAGCATGAGGAAACATTGAAATGTGGAACCTTATGTATTTAGACTAGATGAAAACTTCTTTCTTCTTGCCCTGCCGGTGTCCTGCTTCGGGTCCAGCTTTGGCGGAGAGTGGTATTACGGCATCGTAGTGCCAATCCTACACCCACACACATGGCAAGGAAAAGGTGATTTCTGCTTGAATAAGGTGAAAAAGAAAAGAGTGACATCCCCTACACTGAACCATGAGGTGAAAATACATGATTTGATCGGTAATATCAGGCTAAGGGCTTGGATGTTGCAGAGCTCCAGCACCGTCTCGGGATTCTCGTTGTACCAGGGCACGATGACTTGCTGGTCAAGGCGGAAGTCTTTGTGCTCCGAGTCCACGTAGATGGAGAAGACCCGGATGCCCACCTCCAGGTAATCGGCCATTGCCTGGAGTGTGATGTGGTCACCCCAGGTACCGTCCACGAGGACACTGGAGATATAAGTTTCC
>CAJNDT010000971.1:0-57500 GCA_905221615.1 Symbiodinium sp. CCMP2592 | reverse complement strand
AAGGCTACGCCCTTCGCGCAACTGTTGTGTTTGAAAAGCTACGCTCCGCGCGCACATGTCGTCTTTGAAAGGCTACGGCCCTTAGCGCAACTTTCGTGTTTGAAAGGCTACGCCCTTCCCGGAATTGTCGTGTTTGAAAGGCTACGCCCTTCGTGCAACTGTCGTGTTTGAAAGGCTACACCCTTCGCGCAACTGTCGTGTTTGAAAGGATGCGTCCTTCGCGCAAGTGTTGTGTTTGAAAGGCTACGCCCTTCACGCAACTGTCGTGTTTAAAAAGGCCACGTTCTTCGTGCAACTGTTGTGTTTGAAAAGCGGCGCCCTTGTGTTTGAAAAGCTTTTTGCGCAAATGTCGTTTTTGAAAAGCGACGCCCTTGGCGCAACTGTCGTGTTTGAAGCGCTACGCCCTTCGCACAACTGTCGTGTTAGAAAGGCTACGAAGCGCAACTGTCGTGTTTGAAACGCTACGCCCTTCGCGAAACTGTCGTGATTGAAAACGCCCTTCGCGCAACTGTCGTGTTGGAAAGGCTACGCCCTTCGCGCAACTGTTGTGTTTGAAAGATTACGCCCTGCGCGCAACTGTCGTGTTTGAATACCTACGCGCTTCGCGCAACTGTCGTGTTGGAAAAGCTACGCCCTTCGCGCAGCTGTCGTGTTCGGAAGGCTACGCCCTTCGCGAAACTGTCGTGTTTGGAAGGCTACGCCCTCCGTTTTGCTTGATTAACTCTTCTTTTTATCATGTTTTTTTTCGCAAAAGCCACCCTAAAGCGATTTCGTGTGGCTTCTTCTTCTTTTATGTTTGTGATTGCGTTTTGTTTGCGCGCAACTGTCGTGTTTGAAAGGCTACGGCCTTTGCGCAGCTGTCGTGTTGCAAAGGCTACTACGCCCTTCGCGCAACTGTCGTGTTTGGACAGCCGTGCTCTTCGCGCAACTGTCGTGTTTGGAAGGCCGCGCTCTTCGCGCAACTGTCGTGTTTGGAAGGCCGCGCTCTTCGCCAACTGTCGTCTTGGAAAGGCTACGCCCTTCGCGGAGCTGTCGTGTTTGAAAGGCTACGCTCTGCGCGCAACTGTCGTGTTTGAAAACGCCCTTCGCGCAACTGTCGTGTTGGAAAGGCTACGCCCTTCGCGCAAGTGTTGTGCTTGAAAGGCTACGCTCTGCGCGCAACTTTCGTGTTTGAAAGGCTACGCCCTTCGCGCAACTGTTGTGTTTGAAAACCTACGCGCTTCGCGCAACTGTCGTGTTTGAAAGGCTACGCCCTTCGCGCAACTGCCGTGTTGGAAAAGCTATATTACGCTCTTCGCGCAACTGTTGTTTTTGAAAAGCGACTCCCTTCGCGCAATTGTCGTGATTCAAAACTTATGCCCTCCGCGCAACTGTCGTGTTTCAAAGGCTATGCGCTTCGCGCAATTACTGTCGTGTTTGAAAAACTACGCCCTCTGCGCAACTGTCGTGTTGGAACGGTTACGCCTTCGCCCAACTGTCGCTACGCCCTTCGCGCAACTGTCGTGTTTGAAAGGCTACTTCGCGCAACTGTCGTGATTGAAATGCTACGCCCTTCCCGCAACTCTGGGGTGTTTGAAAGGCTACGCCCTTCGAGCAACTGTCGCGTTTGACATGCTACGCCCTTCCCGCAACTGTCGTGCTTGAAAACCGATGCCCTTCGCGGAACTGTCGTGTTTGAACGGCGACGCCCTTCGCGCAACTGTCGTATTTGAAAGGCTAAGCCCTTCGCGACCTACTTTTCGCTTAATTGTGGTGATTGGAAGGCTACGCACTTCGCGCAACTGTCGTGTTTGAAAGGCTACGCCCTTCACGCTACTGTCGTGTTTAAAAAGGCCACGTTCTTCGTGCAACTGTTGTGTTCAAAAGGCTACGCCCCGCGCAACTGTCGTGATTGAAAAGCGACGCCTTTGTGTTTGAAAGGCTTTTCGCGCAACTGTCGTGTTTGAAAAGCGACGCCCTTGGCGCAACTGTCGTGTTTGACGGGCTACGCCCTTCGTACAACTGTCGTGTTCGAAAAGCTACGCCCTTCGCGCAACTGTCATGTCTGGAAGACGTCCCTTTGAGAAATTGTTGTGTTTGGACAGCTACGCCCTTCGCGCAACTGTCGTGCTTGAAAGGTTGCGTTCTTCGCGCAATTGTCGTGTTTGGAAGGCTACGCCCTTCGCGCAACTGTCGCCCTTAATCGCACAACTGTCGTGTTTGGAAGGCCGCGCTCTTCGCGCAACTGTCGTGTTTGAAAGGCTACGCCCTTCGCGCAACTGTCGCGTTGGAAAGGCTACTACACCCTTCGCGCAACTGTCGTGTTTGCAAGGCTACGCCTTTCGCGCAACGTTCGTGATTGAAAACACGCTTCGCGCAACTGTCGTGTTGGAAAGGCTACGCCACTCGCGGAACTGTTGTGTTTGAAAGGCTATTGTACGCTCTACGCGCAACTGTCGTGTTTGAAAGGCTACGCCCTTCGCGAATCTGTCGTGATTGAAAACGCCCTTCGCGCAACTGTCGTGTTGGAAAGGCTACGCCCTTCGCGAAACTGTCGTGTTTGGAAGGCTACGCCCTTCGCGCAACTGTCGTGTTTGGAAGGCCGCGCTCTTCGCGCAACTGTCGTGTTTGAAAGGCTACGCCCTTCGCGCAACTGTCGCGTTGGAAAGGCTACTACGCCCTTCGCGCAACTGTCGTGTTTGAAAGGCTACGTCCTTCGCGCACATATCGTCTTTGAAAACAGACGCGCTTCGCGCAATTGTCGTGTTTGAAAGGCTACGCCCTTCGCGCAATTGTCGTGTTTGAAAGGCTACGCCCTTCGTGCAACTGTCGTGTTGGAAAGGCTACGCCCTTCGCGCAACTGTCGTGTTTGAAAGGCTACGCCCTTCGCGCAACTGTCGTATTTGAAAGGCTACGTCCTGCGCGCAATTGTTGTGTTCGCGCAACTGTGGTGTTTGAAAGGATGCGTTCTTCGCGCAAGTGTTGTGTTTGACAGGCTACGCCCTTCACGCAACTGTCGTTGTCAAAAAGGCAACGTTCTTCGTGCAACTGTTGTGCTTGAAAGACTACGCCCCGCGCAACTGTCGTGTTTGAAAACCGACGCCCTTGTGTTTGAAAAGCTTTTCGCGCAAATGTCGTCTTTGAAAAGCGATGCCTGTCGTTTTTGAAGGGCTACGCTCTTCGCACAACTGTCGTGTTAGAAAGGCTACACCCTTCGCGCAACTGTTATGTCTGGAAGACAGACGCCCTTTGCACAGTTTGAAGGTCTACGCTGTTCGCGAAGCTGTCGTGCTTGAAAGGCTAAGCGCACCTGTCGTGTCTGGAAGGATTTGGAAGGCTACGCCCCTCGCGCAACTGTAGTGCTGGAAAGGTTACGCCTTTCGCGCAGCTGTCGTGTTTGAAAGGCTACGCTTTTCGCGCAACTGTCGCCCTTATTCGCACAACTGTCGTGTTTAGATGCTACGCCCTTCGCGCAATTGTCGTGTTTGAAAGGCTACGCCCTTCGCGCAACTGTCGTGTTTGAAAGGCTACGCTCTTCGCGAATCTGTCGTGATTGAAAACGCCCTTCGCGCAACTGTCGTGTTGGAAAGGCTACGCCCTTCGCGCAATTGTTGTGTTTGAAAGGCTACGCTCTGCGCGCAACTGTCGTGTTTGAAAGGCTACGCCCTTCGCGCAACTGTCGTGTTGGAAAAGCTACGCCCTTCGCGCAGCTGTCATGTTCGGAAGGCTACGCCCTTTGCGAAACTGTCGTGTTTGGAAGGCTACGCCCTCCGCGCAACTGTCGTGTTTGAAAGGCTACGGCCTTTGCGCAACTGTGGTGTTGGAAAGGCTACTACGCCCTTCGCTCAACTGTCGTGTTTGGAGAGCCGTGCTCTTCGCGCAACTGTCGTGTTTGGAAGGCCGCGCTCTTCGCGCAACTGTCATGTTTGGAAGGCCGTGCTCTTCGCCCAACTGTCGTCTTTGGAAGGCCGCGCTCTTCGCCCAACTGTCGTCTTGGAAAGGCTACGCTCTGCGCGCAACTGTCGTGTTTGAAAACGCCCTTCGCGCAACTGTCGTGTTGGAAAGGCTACGCTCTTCGCGCAATTGTTGTGCTTGAAAGGCTACGCTCTTCGCGGAACTCTCGTGTTTGAAAGGCTACGCCCTTTGTGCAACTGTTGTATTTGAAAACCTACGCGCTTCGCGCAACTGTCGTGTTTGAAAGGCTAGACGCCCTTCGCGCAACTGTCGTGTTGGAAAAGCTATACTACGCCCTTCGCGCAACTGTTGTTTTTGAAAAGCGACTCCCTTCGCGCAATTGTCGTGATTCGAAACTTATGCCCTCCGCGCAACTGTCGTGTTTCAAAGGCTACACTCTTCGCGCAACTACTGTCGTGTTTAAAAAACTACGCCCTCTGCGCAACTGTCGTGTTGGAACGGTCACGCCTTCGCCCAACTGTCGCTATACGCCCTTCGCGCAACTGTCGTGTTTGAAAGGCTACGCCCTTCGCGCAACTGTCGTGTTTGAAATGCTACGCCCTTCCCGCAGCTCTGGGGTGTTTGAAAGGCTACGCCCTTCGCGCAACTCCTGGGGGTCTGTTCGGCCACGGTTTGTGCGGTCATACCGCTGGCGGCCATGAAAAAACCTTGTAACGCCCATACCGCTTTTTCACGGCCATATGGTTTTCTTCTCGAGAGCGCGAGCGGTGCGGCCAGAGGCCAAAGTTTGGGGTGAGACGGGTCGAGCCTAGGCCTACGACTGGCGTGGGGCTTCCCACGCCTCCCCATTTTGGGGCAAAAAGGGCCCAAGCTCTCTTGGAGCTGGGTCGCCTGGGGATCCCAGGGCGGTGCACCAAGCCTTTTCCCCTAGGTACTCGGCTGGTTCTACACCTAAACACCAAGCCTTTTCCCGTAGGTACTCGGCTGGTTCTACGGTGGGTGCCACGAAGCTTTCCCCTTGGGTACTTGCTGGTTACAGCACTACCACCAAGCCTTTCTCCGAGGATGCTCAGCTGGTTGCGCCTGGGAGACCCAAGGCGAGAGCTGGGGCGTGGCAGGGCCCCAAGGACTTTTGCCCTTGGGTACTCAGTCCTGGGTGCCCTGCGCCCCTGGCTCCTGCTCAGGTTCTGGCCTTTCGGAGCTTCCCCTGCTGGAATTGTTCCAGCGGGTGGAGCTCCCACGTCTGGCCTGGGACAAGCGGGTGGGGGCCACCCTGCTTTAGCACATACTGGCAGATGTGGCGTTCCGGAGAGAGCCCAAGTGCCTGGGTCGAAACCAGTGCCTCGAGCACATCCTCTGCCTCCCCCTTAATCAGGGTCTTCCCCATCAGGTTGTAGATCCCTTGGGTCAGGGCTTGGAGGTCGGCTTGGTGCTGCTTCAACCAGTTGCTGCAACGGCTCGAGCAGCTGTGGTGAGAAAGAGCTCACCGTGGACCAAAGTCCCTGGGCCCGACGCTTGTTTGGCCAGTGGGGGGTGGTTTGGGAACCATACTCCTCCCAGTCGTTGGCGTCCAGCAGCAGGACTTCATACCTGGGCGGGTCTCCCATGCCCTGAGGCATTGACCTGCTGCCCATGTTTTTCCGTCCTAGGTCACGGACGTTTGCAAACTTCGCCGCTTGGCACACAGTCAGGCAGATTTGGAAGATCAGCGACGGGTTGACCATGGGGAGAGGGTCCACAAGTTCCGTCTCCAAAAGAGACGCGAAAAAGGAGGTGCCACCCTTGCCCTCCTCTACAACACGGTGCACACCCAAAGCCCTGGTGTGCCGCGGGGTCCAGGGGCCGGTGACCTTGAAAAGGTCACGCTCTGCCTCCTGCGACCTTTTGGAGAGCTTCCAGCACTTGGCCGGGTTGGAAGGCGAGCGGAAGACCACTCGGGAACCCCCTAAGCCAAGCACTTCCAGGGCCGTGGCAACCTTTTGCGGGGAGCCAGGCTCCGCGCCTTGGCGGTCCTGGTGTGCAAAGTACACCAAAGACGCAGCGTGCAAGTAGCGCCCTGAGCACGCCTCCTTGGAGGCATCCTTCAGCTGGATAGTGAACTGCATGTTCACACCCAGATCCGGCACAGGTAGCGCCCTCCTCGCAGGACTGGAGAGAGGAGCTGGGCGCAACCGGATGGGCTCATAGCAAGAGTCGGAGGACTCTTCCTTGGCAGCCGTAGATCCAGCCGGGGATCCCTTCTCTTCCTCAGCAGAGGCCGGGAGTCCTTTTCCTTGGCCGCCGGTGTGAGCTTCACACCAGGCGGGGGAACCCCGGCCTGGGAGCTAGAGGGAGCGGAAGCGGCCGGTGGCTCGGGAGAGCCCGAAGCCTCCTCTGCCTCAGGAGAGGGCTTGGCCTTGGACTTTACGGCCATTCTTGGGCCAGCTGCCTGGGCCGGGGCCTTTGCAGGCTTCTCCTTGCCCTTTTTGGCCGCCTTTTCCTTTGCCCGGGGTGACCTGGAGTGGGAGGAAGAGTAGTAGGAGTACGAGGCAGCACTTTTCTCATCCTCCTCCTTTCGCCCTCCGCGGCGCTTGGGCGCCGGTGGTGGCGGGGTGTCACGGGGCTGCTCTTGCTCCGCCGGCAGGGGACGCGACCACCTGTAGTACTGCCCGGCAGCCCGTTGTTTTTTCCCCGCCCGGCGTTGGGAGTACTCCTTTGAGCTCTTCGACCTGTGCTTTTTGCCAGTTTCAGTGTCCTGGCTTCCTTTGCCACCCTTGCTGTGCTCAGCCGGGTTGTAGGGCTGGCTTTTTCCTCGGCCTAGCTGTGCTCCTTTTGAGTCCTTGCCCTTGGGCCGGGTGGAACCCTTGCCCTTGGCTGGGTCTGGACCCTTGCCCTTAGCCGGGGACTTCCCCTTGCTGCGGCCCCGTTCTGGGCCCCTTTCCCTAGCCGGCTCTCTGCCCCTGGGGGGCTCGGCTGGGCTGGCCTTCTCCATGCTGGCTACCCACCTGTGAACCAAACAGCTGCGGAGAGAAAAGAGAGAAACCAGCAACGGGAGCGCCGTGCGCCTACAAGGGGGGAGGTTTGGGCGCCCCAAAGTGCAGTTTTGCCTGCTTGGGACCGCCCGTAGGCTCCGTCGAAGCCCTTGGAGTTTTACTCCGTTTGCCCTGCTTAGGGGCCGGATTGATTGGTCGGGAGCCCGAGCCTTGTGCAAGGGCAAAAGGAGACCGGGGCAGTTCGGGATGAGAACCCGTAGAACCGCCCTCCTGACCTACCACCGGGCTGGGAGCCGGGGGCCGGGTGGCCTCATGGCTTGCTTGCACAGCCGGCTTGGGCACAGGCTCCAACCTTTCTTGTTGCGAGGCCTGAGCCCAGTGGTCAGAGGCAACCAGCCTCTGCAGCTTGCGCCACCACGCTCGCTTGGTAAATCAAGGTTTCAGCACAGCCTGGGTATGAGACAGGTGGCAGGGGAAACCCGGCACTCCTCTGGGCCTTGCCCAGCAGTCACACCAGCCCCTTCAGCCTTGTTGGCCCAGGTCCCACTGGAGGAAGGCTGGCTGAAAGAGGTGTTCTCGGTGAGGAGCTGGGAGTCCTCTTGGTGGTGCTCTGCAGAGTTGTCCTCCATTGTTTCTTGGTAACCAAAAGATTGCGGGAAAAACCTCGACCCCGAATTCGGGGGCGGGTGGGTTGACTTGATCAGGCACTGGTAGCAAAGAGGGCCGCACGGTTTCTGCCTACGGCCCTCCGAACCAGCTTCTGTACCACCACAGCCTATGAAAGGCTGGTGCTGTGTGTGCAGTGCTCTAAAACAGGAAGTACATCTTCTCACTGTTTTGGGGCGCTTGGGAAAAAGGAACCCTTCTTGAGACTGGGAGGCCGAACACGTTGACGTGAGTGGCTCCCAAATCTGCCTGAAGGGCATATTTAAAAAGGGGGCATGGGCCAAGCAAAGCGCCCATGAAACTAAGTTGAGAGCAAGCAGAAAGCCTGCATGCAAAACGGTGAGAACTGGCATTTGCGTGCCACTGAAAACTTCGGCCCAGGGCGAGCCGAGGCTCCTCTGGGAACCATCAAAAACAGCCACCCAGAGGGCGGCTGCGCCCCCACCGAGTCCCTACTCCTGGGCCTTGTTCGCCTCCTTGGAGCCGTTACGGCTTGTGCGCCGTGGGCTGCGGTCTCGGGGGTTGGAGTTCTCTTCAAGTTCGCCCTCTGGCGGTTCCTTCATGGAAGCGTCTGGGGCCTCCTTGGTCGAATCGAGGTCCTCAGCCCTTGTCTTCTGATCCTGATCTGGTTTGCCCTGTGGCTGGGAGAGCCTTGGTTGGAAGTGGAAGACCGGGCCGGTGCGCGCGGTGAGCCCCGGAGGCAGGTGAGCCGCAACGGCTTTGTCCAGCACTGCCTGCTGCTCTTTGGTAAATTCAATTCCCAGGGCCTTGCCGAAATCCTGAGAGGAAGCCACTTCCCCAATAGGCGGCGGGGAGGCCTGGGTGGGATCAGACTGCTCCAGAGCTTCAGTGAGCTTGGATTGGGCATCGTCTATGGCCTGCTTGGCCTCCTCCATCAGCTTGTCTACCTCCTGGAGCTCGTCCACTTGAGGTCCTCTTTGGCCTGGTTGACCGAGGCCTGGAGGTCCAACTTCTTCCTGGCTAGCTGGCGGTAGCGGTGCGAGGCTTTGAGAGCGCGTTGGAGGAGTGCTGGCCCTCCTGGTAAGGAGTGGCCGAAGGAACTTCCTCAAGGGAGTCCAACAGGAGCTGGATATCCTCTGGGAGTTCCCCTTTCCTACTGCGCAGCTTGTCAAGCAAGGAGGTCTCCTGTGGTGGCTGTGGCTTGGGCCTGAACCCAGCAGCCTGGAAAGCCTCCTTGGTGGCGTCGCCAAGCTCAGCCCACTTGGAGTGGAGAAGGCGCAGGAAGTGACGGCTGTTGCCCTCTTCGCGTCCCCATCGCCTGCTCTCCGGCGGCGTGGGTTGCGAGGGAGGGGTTGCCGGTCCCTTGGGCTTGGGGGGTTGTGGCCACTGTCTGCCACACCCACTGCACTTGGGAGTCTTCGCCACAGCGTCTGCCCAACACCAGTTGTGACAGTCTTTGCCCTTGCAGACGTGGTACGCTCTGCCCCATTGCTTGCCCTTTCCTTTAGCCATCCTTGGACCGGGAAGACCCTGGTCGCGGATTGGGGCTGCCCAACTAGGTTGGGGACCCAAGCCCGGACTGGCTAACCAAGTCCTGAGGCTGGGAAGGGCACCCAAATCGCCAGCTCGGCTAGACCGAAGCTGGGATAGGGTTGGGACTGGAAAACCAAGTCCTCGGCTATGGCAAAAGAAACTACACCTGGGGTTCAAAGAGGCCTGGTTCCCAAAGAAACGTTAAGGCCCAGTGCCCAGTTAGACAGCTACTTTCGCGCCGGCTACCAGAGGCTTCCCACCTTTGAAAGCAGGGTTCGAGCCGAAAACTTGAGCCAGCCATATGGTTTTCACACCCCCTCTGTGTGCGAGAATCATGAGTTATCAGGTGCATCAAGAGCACAACTTAAGCATGTGCAAAAGATTTGAGCCAAATCGAATCTTGAACAAAAAATGAAAACAACTGCGGGGATTAAGGCTTCAAGGTTTAGGTTCTGGGTTTTAGAGACTTATAGTCGATTACCGATCTAGACTTCAAGGTCTAGCACGAACCTCAAACCAAAAACTATAAGATCCGAACTCCATGAACTATTGGAGTGTTCAGTGGTTTGTTGTCCTTTCTTTTTCATATAGGACTGATTTGTCGAGCTCAACTACAAGAATAAAGATCGATGTAGAACTATCGGTGTTGGGTCGGATTTTGGGGTTTAGGATACAGGGCTCGCCGAGTCACCAGCCTATGCATTCAGAATCCGAAGCCCCAAGCTTGCACCTGCGGGAACAAAACTTAGGAGGTTAAGGGTCTAAGTCTAAGGTTCGGGGGGTTCGACCCTAAACAACCACTTAACAGCATATATACTCAAATCCCTGCATGTGTATGTATGTAGATTATCATGTTAACTGTGTATGCATTTAATATCGGTCGACGACGACCTGGTTGGGATGTTGCTGCACAGCTGCTGGGCCCTTCGGACTGCAATCTTAGCTTTTTAAGCACCGTGCAACTTCTCCCAGGTTTTGGGCAGGCCCATCTAGATACCTCTGCAGTACACGTAAGGAGGCTCCTCGGGGATCTGTATTCGAGTGGACCTTCATGGCCTTGCGCAAGAAATCCTCGTCCATCCAGGTTGCATAAACATGATTGTTCAATCGGGAAGGTGGTGAGGACATCAGCATATGATGAAGAATGTGCAGCTTAGGCCTCATTTTGTAGCGCCGGGTTCGGTTTTGAATGCTTTGCCGGGCCAACCGAATGTATGATCGCATAAACAAGGCTCCGAATTGCTTTTCGTTCCTTTGCTCATCTCTGGTAAGCCACCGGCCACCATTGGTCATGATTGACAGAAACTGATTGGACGACCAAAGGGCCATGCACAAGTTTTGTGGTAGCTCGGCACTGTGATTCGGAAGCACATCGTCCACTAACCATCGTCCAACAACATAAGTATCATAACCTCCAGAACGAAGCTCGGGCATGCACCTTGCTTTCCAGTTCAGCTTGGCCTTCGAAAGCTTTTTAAGCTTGAGTGTAAGCTTATTCCGTCTGGCGTATGTTCTCAGCTGTTCTGTTGCATTGTCGAGCCGAATGCCCTGGGTCGCACCAGCAAAACAAAGCCCAGCCTTGACCATGAACACCAAAGCTGAGCTGATGCAATTAGGTCCCGTCCGGTCCCTAAATGCCAAATATGAAGCAAGTCTGCCTGGATGAACCCAGCATGAAACCCATCCAGCAAAGTATAGCTTGGCGAGAGCCTCCATGCAGGAACGGTTCCAATGGTTGATATCCAAGGTGCTGTTGCCGATACGTTTGTGTACGAGTACTGGATGTCTTCTGCGCCCTTCGTCGCGAGGCACATCCAGCATACCTACATTTGCGTCTAGCGGGACAGTTCGAGGGTTTAGGGTTTAGGGTTTTGGGTTTAAGGTTTAATAGTCTTATACTTAGGTTTGAGTTCACGAAACTATTAGGGCACAAAGAACTGAACAAATCAAAATTGTAATGTAGGAACCATATCTATAAACAAAGCGGCTGCATCCTGGTCTGCATACCGAACAAAGTTGAAGGTCTGCTTCAGAGCTTTCCAGTCTCCCCTGAAACCAGTGACATATGCTCGCACATCCATGACCTCGACCCGCGATAGCTTCAAGACAGTAACATATGTTCTGCTGCACAATAGTACCAAAATATGCAAAACAAGACATTGCTGTACTAAGCCGAACAACCGTTCTATGGGTTACAGGGTCTGAAATCTTGACACCCTGGGGTGAAAGCTGGTTGCAGTTCTTGGCAATCTCCAAATAGGGTGTCTGCAGAGTAAGATTAATGCCTGTGGTCTGATCCAAGATAGTTGAGAAAACACGTACCCCGGGCATGTTTCCTAGTGTAACTACAAGTGCCAGGTTAGGACGGTATGTGTGCTTGCTCACGAGTGTTTGGTAATGTTTTGCATGCTTGCTGCATTTCATGACATTCCATGTTCATTGCAGCAAGCAGGCTCGCAGCTGCCAGCTCGCCTGCATCGCAGGCAAAAATTTTGTAGGCTTAACAGGCCCTTCTTTGTAAGCCCTCTAGAACAGCTCTGGAGGCCTCCAATCTGTGTGGAGTTTAGCTTCACTACATTCCTCTCCCGCTCGCGATAGGGGGAGGAGTGCATGGTTTCCAGGCCAGCTGGTTTTGCGGTGCTCTGTTGCATTTATTGCTTCAATTGCATTATGGAACAGTCAGTGCCTGTGAATGATTCGTCAGTGCCTGAGTATGCTGCTGATTCTGCATTGACCAATGACATGGCTGATCTTGATCAATCTCGCTGCATTGTCAAACGGTTCCAGAAGCGGACCTCGTCTCAGCAGGATGTTTCCACTCTGGCCGGGGCCTCTCCTTCGTCAGAGGTTCTTGCATCTGTGGTTTCATCCTTTCAGGACGGTCAGGATGAGTGCCTTCCACCTCCATCTTTAGCTGTGTCAGACAGTGATGAGCCGGTTTTGATTTCTTTTTCTGCTGCATTGGACCTGGCTGCTAATAGCGAGGAACCCGAGACGCCTGTCCCCCTTGACAACCACACAGGCGAGTCACGACCAGAGTCGCCAGTTTACGACCCGGACTTTGAGCTGGTAGATCCATTGGATGTTTCCCTGGAACTCTCTGCTTTAGCTGATAAATCCGGTTCTTCTTCGTGGGGGATGGTCTCGCCAGCGCCTGAGACCACACCTGCATCTGGGGCACCGGAAGCTTTGCATTTCTCTCCTCTTCGTGTGGGGCGACTGTCTTTTGAGAATGCTGACAGGGAAATTACGGATCCTTTGTTGCCGGCCTTTTCTCAGCCGGCTTTTGCGCTTTGTCCAGCTTCTTTGGACATCCCACCGAAGACTGCTCCATTGGCTCGCCCAGTTCATCTGAGTGAACCCAAGGGCCGGGCTGTGAGTTTGCATTCTGCAGTGGCGAGGTCGAGTGAGTCGGCCCGATCTCGGCCGGCTTTTGCACTCAGGGCCTCCCTGGGGATACCTAAGGCGGTGCCCAAGCCTCGGCCGGTTCCCTCGGCTCGTGGAGCTTATGCATCATACCCTTCCGAGCGGTTGCACTCTGCTGCCCAGGAATCGGGGGCGGTCTCTAAGAGCTCGCCTACCCCTCAGCACACTGCCTTGTCGTGGTCTCCGACCGTGAACCCAGGTACTTCATCTCACAAGCATCAGGCCACTGCTCCTGGCGCCAAGCGGAGTATCGAGCTTATTCATTCTGGAGAGCCCGCTGACAGATCTAAAGTGGTCAAGCAGACTGATATTCATTCAAAGCAATGGGCACGTGCATTACACATGTGGGGTGAACTTTGTGCTTTTGCATTGCCGTGTTCTACATTACTTCGTGATGTGTTCGGCAGCCCTAACAAAGGTGCTTTATTAGAGCAATTGCTCCGTCGAGTGTCGGACACGACAGCGGTGAGATACATTGCTGTTGTCTGGCAGCTTTTGCATACGGTCACAGATCTTGGCTTTGACATTGCATTGCTGACACAGGTGCAGTTAATTGATGCGATCCATACACTCCAATTGTCCCGTCGGCATCATTCGTCGGTACATTCCATTAACGTCCTCAAGGCGGTGCGATGGTTTTCATCAACGGTTCGCCCGACTGGCTTCCCCAACCTATATGATGGTTTGTTTCATGCCCGGTCTTGGCAGTCCCAAACTGCATCCAAAGAGGCATTGCCTCTTCCACTTGCTTTCATGCTTTGGCTGGAAACACAAATCGTGTTTGGACGGTTTACACTTGAGGAGACTGCTTTTGCGGGCAGTGTTCTGACTTGCATTTGGTGCAGTCTGCGATTTGGCGACAGCCAACACATCCAGTTATCGGATTTGTACATTGACTTCGACAGTTTCAGAGGTGCATCCTACCGCACAAAGACACAGAAGTACATGGCCTTCGGCTGCCTTCATTCAGGCCTGCTGAGGTTGCCTCGCCAGCATTGCTGGCTCATTCATTGGTTACTCGCGGTTGAGACACTGCTGGATCTCCAGCCCGGAGCCCAATCCATTCCGGACTACATTTTCTTTATGATAGAGGCGGGTTGCATCAGACCTTTGACTTACGCAGAGTGCCTCTCGAAGCTCAGGGCTTTGCTTTGCATGTGGAATCAGCTTCCACCTGGACAAGAACTACAATACACTCTACATTCCATGAAAGTTACATTGCTTGCATTCTTTAGGCAGCTTAACATGCCTCTTGAAGCCAGGCATCTTCAGGGCCACCACAAACATTCTGCATCGTGTGCATTATATGGGCGGGACGACGTGTCCCCCCTCCTTATCACTCAGGACGGCTTCATTGATAAGGTCCGGACAGGCTGGAAGTCGCGAACCCCGCTGATGCGTGGTGTTTCGTTCATGCCCTGCGAACCCGAGCTTCATTGGCCCTCCGACTTGGGGACACTTTTACATGCTTCAGTCCCGACTTTCTTCAGGTTGGATACATTGCCAGGCTCATCGACGACACTATCGGATGTGCACTCAGCTGCACCGCCTCCTCCGGTAAAGCTCGCATTGCCTTTGTCTTCCACCCGTGAGGAGGTTCCTGATGAGGCTGAGACCTCCTCATCTGAGGACGATCTTGGCCAGGCGGAGGAGATTGCATTTCTTAGTGCAACCACCAGCAACATCATACATGCTTGCATTGAAGGCCGTCCGGCTTGCGGCTGCCGGGGCACTTTTCACTTGGTCTCTCACCCACCTGAGGGATCACGTTTTTGCAAGTCCAAAGCTTGCATTTCTATTCTCACGAACCTTTCGTGATCTTGTCGGGCGCCTGACAAACAGATTGCATCCCTTCTTGCACTTGCGATTGTGAGGGATTGCGACTCACCTGATGCTACGGGTTGATCGGCAAGTGCGGGCATTTGCATTTGTACACCGCTGCAGCAGAGTGTTCAGACGAAGTAGTGCCGGATGATCTGCATCATGTGGCTTTCTCTTGACATCTTCCATGCCTTTACATTCTTACTTTTGCATGGAACAAGTGATACCTCTTTCTTGCATAGACTTTAGGCTCTAGTCTGGACGGTGCATTTCGCGACTCTGCGATTTTTGCATCATCATGGACAATATCCGTGACTCTGAAGAACTTCGCAAAGCTCTTTCTTTCATTTACAACTCCGATATACATCAAGTCGTATCGTGTGTTCGCAACGGTCCAGCTTCTGGACAGCGAAAGCTGCTCATGATAGCAGCAATGTCCTTTCAGCAGTCTGCATCTACCTCTTCTACATCGCCTCAGCCCAAGCCCGAGAAGACTTGCATCGAGGAGGAAAAGAAGACACCCACCACGGCTGAGGTGAGTACGAAAGAGGTGAGTAAGGATGCATCCCCTGCTGTGCTGCCCGGTGCATCTTCCACGGCAGGGGACACTGCGAATGCATCGTCGGTGAAGGATCCTCCTGATGCATCTTCCGTGAACACTGATGCATCCACGACGCCGACTACGACTTCTACATCCCAGACCAAGGCTGAGCCAGCACTTCCAATACATCCGATCCACGACCCGACTTTCATTCAAGATGGAGCTGAGCCACCGCCTGGCAAATGTCCATTCGCGACCAGACAAATTGTCTGCTGTCGCTCGGCGTGTTCCACGCCGGGCTGTAACGCCCTCTGTGGTTACAGCTCGGAAGTGCCTCAGGATAGTCACTTTCTTGCATCATCGACCAAGCACTCCTGCAAAAATTGCTATCGTGCCCGTATGCATTCGAAGGCGTCTGTACAGACGGATACATCGGGCGATGCATACGATCAGGACTGGGATGATTCTGCATGGAACTCCGGCTGGCATTGGTCCTGGCGTCGCGGAGGGTATTGAATGCATCCTCAGCTTTGCATTTTCCATTTCTTCATTTTAATCTGGGCTGCTCAGGTTTTCCATTGACGGCCCTAGAGGTAGAGGTAAGCATCCTCCATTCTCATGGCAGCCAATTGGGCGCCTAGACAAGACCTCCCAGCGAGGGAGAGCAAAATGCATTCGATCATTTCGGATTGCATTCTCAGCTTGCATCTGCTGATCTTGACCTCTACGGTCTGCGAACCCCTCACAATGTTGTGTTGCTTTCTTGGCTCCAGCGATTGCCAGCACTCTACATGAGCATGCACAGGACGTTGACACCTTGTCATGCCTTGGAGCTTTGCGAGGATTGCTTTTCTTGCATCCTTGTGTGCCTTGCACGATTACTTCTTCATTCTTTGGTAACTTATACCAACAATTCTGAGCATACAGTGCAGCTGTGCGGCTCCCTTGACCGGTGCACTTGCACCATCTTTTACAGGCCTGAGGTTATTTCCGTTTCTTTGCATTTTGATCACATTCTCGTCCAGGTCGAACTTTCTGGGAGTATGTCCTCCCCCAGTCTGGAGCAAATCCTCAAAGAGGAAAAAGTTCCCGACCTCATTGCTGGGCAGATCACTTCTCAGCTCACGGTGCATTCGTTTCCTTGCATCTGCGAAGGTGTGGAAACATTATCTGATTGCATCAAGGATGTTCTTGATGCCCCAGGCCAAGCATTGCTCAATACTGTCACCTTGGCGTGTTTGAAGGCAGCATATCATCGCTGCATTTCATCGGTCATTTCGACCGCACCTGCAGCCACGTCTGCACCCCCGGCTACTGGCGGTGGAGCTCTCAGTACATCTTCGTGGTCAGAGCCTTTTCCTGCGAAGTTGAGCATTGATCGAGTGAATGCCATGAAAGCTACATTCGAAGCTTCATATCCCTCCGAAATTCTCGATGCATCCAGCATGCCCTCGTCAAGGCTACTTGCATCCTGCAACAAGCACGTGCAGGACAAGCACTATTCTTACATTGCATGGAAGTTTCGACTCAGCGAAGAGAAACAGGAAGATGTTACATCTTCCAGACCGAAAAAGATCACACGTCTTGACGACTTCATTTTTGACGATGTCCCTAGCAGGGATATCGCTGATACTGGCGTGTCGCAAATGTTCCTTTCGCATTTGTTAGACTTGATCGCCTTTGCATATTGTTTGTTGGAAGTCGCTCACCTCAGTTCATTTCGGGCGTACAACAAGCTTTTCATTCGGCTTGCATTCCATCGTCCGCCGCCAGAGTCTGGGCTGCGAAGCCCAAATGTCTCCGAAATGCAGGCGGCGGATAAAGAAGCGTGGAAATGCATTTGCGAACTCGTGAACAAAGGTTGGAGCATCGATGATGCATTACATGAGATTGTGCAAGTGCGTTGCATTTTACAGAGTCATCTCCAACCCAGGGTTTTCATTCAGAAGACCAAACGGCCCATCATTGGTTCGGGTCATACCACCCAGCCGGACAAGTCCACTTCCAAAGGCAAGGGTGGCAAAGGCAAGGGCAAACATGGTAAGTCCAAGGATGGCAAGGACCAGGGTGGCCCCAAGTGGATGGTTTCCTTCTACGAGAACGGGGTACAGAAGCAGATGTGCAAGCGATGGAACCTTCGTTCTGGTTGCAAGTTGGATGACTGTGCATTCGTACATGGTTGTGCTGTTGACGTTGGTGGCCGACCTTGCGGCAAGGATCATCCAGCTTACATGCACAAGTCCTGAAACAGCCCGAAACCTGTGGAGGGACAGTTTTCCGGGCTTTCAACACACGCACCCTCACCTGTTCCATCGGCAGGTCATACAGCTGCATCTGATGCTGACATTCTTGACTTGCTTCAGCAGTCCTTTACATCCACAACTGTGAAGTACAGATGGCAGGCTATTGAGGGGGACCGTGCAGAGGCCGCCTACTTTAACCTCGGTGGTTTCTCGCAGTCGGTGCGTTTTGGATTGACACATCATACATTCCAATTCCAGCACATCTTGTGCCGACTTAATGCTTGGTTATGCATGCTCTTTCCATTGGGTACATGGACTTCTCTATGCATTTCTCACAACGAGGTGCTAAAAGTTCATCGCGATACATCCAACGAGCCCGGCACCCTCAACTACACTGTGGCCCTGGGGGACTTTTCGGGCGGAGGTTTACTGCTAGAATCTTCATCGGGCGATAAATCCTTGCATGTCGAAGCCTTACAGAAGTGCATCAACTTTTCATTG
This sequence comes from Symbiodinium sp. CCMP2592, assembly GCA_905221615.1. NCBI lineage: Eukaryota > Dinophyceae > Suessiales > Symbiodiniaceae > Symbiodinium > Symbiodinium sp. CCMP2592. The sequence goes on along the minus strand of CAJNDT010000971.1, from coordinate 39,942 downwards.
GTTGACACCAGGTCGTCTCCCCTTGCATTTGATGGTGGTCTTTGGCACGCCACTGAGCCCTTCAGGGGCGACAGGTGGGTCATTACGGCCTACACTTGCAGGCGTTTAGCTGAATTTCAGTCATCAGATGTTGATGCATTGCGTATGTGGGGGTTTCCTCTGCCTGGCGAATCCTTACCTCGTCGGATGCCTCAACCTCAGGCGGTCGAACTGCCTCAGCCCGTTCTTCCGAAGAAGTTCTGCCTTTTGCTGGCTTCACAACATTCTGAGGTACTTAAAGCTGGCCTCTCAACTGCTGGAGTTCCTCATGTTTGCATTCAGTCTCTGGATCAGGAACATGCCAGACACTGCATTTTTCGTTGTGCGGGTGAGGGTGTATTTGCCTCCATTTTTCTGGTTTATTCACCCCACTGGAGCGAGAGCCACACTCGTTGGGTACTCCAACTTTGCAAGGTGGCACACTCTGCAGGTGCAACGGTGCATTTTGACATTTCTGGTTGGAACCAGTGCTGGTCCGATCAACTTTTCCTACACTGCATTTCCACTGGCCTTCAAAACATTGTGCAGGTACCGGCATGTGCTTACAAGGGGGTTGGTGGTAGCCCCTGGATCATGGTCTCTTCGTCGCCTTCTTTCTCTGCTTTGGGGCACCTATGCTGTTGTGGTAGATGCAGTGCGACCTCCACGATCTCTGATTATCCTCCTGCATTCGTGGATGCACTTTGCAACATACTTTTGATATCCAACCTGCGCAAGTGTTCAGGTCAATGCGAGTTCTCCATCGATGAGGCCTGGTCCTGCATTCCGGTCAAACAGTGCGATGCTTCACCACATGCTTGGGTGGATGGTGGTGGCCTAAACAGCCGCCCGGACTGGAGTGGCCAGGACCGCTCCACTAAGGACATTTTCAAATCACTTCGTCATGCATTGATTACCTGGTGTGGCAAGGCATGCATTCCTTCCAGGCTGCGGCATAAGCTTTTGCATCCTTCTGAGGCTCATCTTTTCTCTGAAACTGAGCTTGGCGAAATTCGTGGGTTATTTTGTACCTGGTTTGCATCTCAGGGTTGTTCCGATGTCGACTGGTCCATTAAGGATGGGCAGCCATACTGCCTGAATGCTCTGTCTGCATTATCCTCGGCACTTCAGGATGCAGATATGACTCTTTTCAATGCATTGCTCAGTGGGGTTCCCACTGGCTTCAAACACGACATCCCCCTTTCGGGGGTTTTCGCTCCCTCAGGTCGCACTGCTTCTGATGATGCATTGACAGTATGTGAAGAAAATTGGCAGGGAGCTGAGGACGACCCGGTCCTCCTCGAAGAACTTGTCCAAATCGAGGTGGACAAAGGCTGGCTGCGATGCATTGAGTCTTTGGAAGCTGCACGCCAGATCTGGCCCAATGTTGCGGTGGGCAAGCTTAATATCGTGCATTCCGAAGGCCGTAAACCGCGACTCGTGGTGGATTCCTCCATTTGTGGTACAAATGCATCATGCCTTATTCCTGAGCGGTCTGCACTCCCTACTTTACAGACTATACAGACTTCATGGCCTTTGCGTGGGAAACATGAGCCACTCGCCGCTTGGTCTCTGGATGTACAAGCTGCACACAAGTCCATTATGGTTCGGGAGTCCGAGCAGGGCCTCCTCGGCATCCGGGTAGGCCCCAAGCTTTATTTCTATTCAGTGTGTCCATTCGGCGCTGCTTTTTCCGCTTTCTGGTTTGCTAGACTTGGTGCATTCTTTGTTCGGACACTGCATCGCTTGATTTTCATTGCTCATTTCCTCGCCATGTACGTGGACGATTTACTTGGCTTCCAATCTGCATCGGTGGCGGAGATGAGTTTTTGCATTACACTCTGTTTCTGTGGTGCCTTTTCCATTCCTTTGTCGTGGAAGAAATTGCAGTTCGGCTGCTCCATCCGCTGGATAGGGTGGGAGCTCGATTTTGGCATGGGGTGCGTTTGCATTCCGTCTGACAAGCTGGAGCGATTGCATTCAGTTATAGTCACTGCTCTCCGTGGTAAATACACGGATCGTGTTACATTGAGCAAGTTATGTGGCATGATGCAATGGCTTTTCAAGCTTTTTCCATTGGCCAGGCCCTGGCTCAGGTCACTTTACCAGGACCTCAACACTCCTCGTGCAACCAACTTCAGTGTTCGTCAAACTGACTGGCAATCCTTCATTTCATGTCTCAACGATACCTTGCATCTTGTGAGGTTACCCACTGGATCCGCCATTACGGTGGGCAGCAAGGTGCTTGCAGTACGACATCGCAAAGTTAGCACCAAGCGCGAACTTTTGTCTTGCAATATTGGTGATAAGGATATCTGGCTTCGCATTGCTGAATCGGCCTCAAAACGCCGTGCATTGAGCCCAGCTTCTCGCAACTTGTTGTTTTTCTGGCTGCAGTGGTCTTCATTGCCCCCTATCTGGCGATCCCTTCGTCCACTTGAAACTATAATGGTGGAGGCTGCCGCGGATGCTATGGGCAATGGCCGTACATTTGCTATTGGCGGCTACATTGCTTTACCGGCTGGGGAATTCTGGTTCTCTGAGAGATTTACTGTGGAGGACTTTGCATTTGCAGAGCTTCCTCTTAAGTCCGAGGCGCACAAGGACATTACTTGTTACGAATGCCTGGGTCAGATTGCATTAGTTTGGCTTTTGAGTGCAGTTCACCCAGGATGCAAGCTTTCTGTTCGCATGCATTCCTGGTGTGACAACAGTGGTGCCGAGGCCACAGCAAACAAACTGTTTACGACTTCATGGCCTCTTGCTGCATTTGTGCAGCGACTGGCCATTCTGAGTAGCTTTACTGGCGTGCATCTTGATGTGCATCACATTGCAGGTCCTAAGAATGTGGAAGCGGACTTTTTGAGCCGTTGGCTTCCTCCTGCTCCATTGCCGGATCGATGGAGCATGTCGCGTCGTCGACGTATTCCTTTAACCTCGTTATGGACGGCATCGCCTTCCATTTCACTTTCTCCGGAGGGCTGGAAGCCTCCTTTTCGAGTTCCGAGTGTTTCTCCATTGGGAGCAGCACTCTAATCACCTTGTCGCACGTTTTCATTTGGTGGAATTGATGCGCGACTTCGGTTCTCTGGCAGTTTGCATTTGGGGGAAAACATGCAGATCAGTTTCACTGCAAGGTCCATTCCTTGCTCGGACAAAACGATCTGCATTCCCGCCAGAGAACAAAAGGAGCGAGTGTTGAGCGACTGCATCAATTCCATTTATATATTCCTTTTGAATATTTCCTTTCGCTTTATATGTATTTCCATTACATATAAAGCTGCAAATAGGAAGCAGCTGCGAATACATTAACCGAACGGTATGTGTGCTTGCTCACGAGTGTTTGGTAATGTTTTGCATGCTTGCTGCATTTCATGACATTCCATGTTCATTGCAGCAAGCAGGCTCGCAGCTGCCAGCTCGCCTGCATCGCAGGCAAAAATTTTGTCCCACCCACCTCTTCCCTTTTATTGGGGAGTACATTGCTGGCATCTGCATTCTGGTGGCGGTCTTTCTTGCTTGCATTTCTGTGGATGTCTGCATCAACATCAGGCGAAGCTTTCTTGGCCATCTTCTAAGAAGATTGACCATTCTGCATTCCTTCATCGGTGACAGGTCGGTGCCTTTTGATGCACCTCGATCTCACCGGATGGGGGAAAACATGCAGATCAGTTTCACTGCAAGGTCCATTCCTTGCTCGGACAAAACGATCTGCATTCCCGCCAGAGAACAAAAGGAGCGAGTGTTGAGCGACTGCATCAATTCCATTTATATATTCCTTTTGAATATTTCCTTTCGCTTTATATGTATTTCCATTACATATAAAGCTGCAAATAGGAAGCAGCTGCGAATACATTAACCGAACAGAACGAAGACTTGTCAACCAAACATTTGGCTCAAGGAAAACAAGTGCGATTGCTGTACTTGTTGCTGTTCCTTGCTAGAACACTTGTGTCTCTTGTGTTCTTCTGGTTAACAGCCTCAGCTTTGAGATACTTCGTTTGTGTTGTGGCTAGGAGAGTCTAAAGCCTCTACCTGAGCCATAGCCGTCCATATTTCTCCACCGTCCTTTGGTGTTGAGAGTCAAATCGCATTGCGTAGGGCACAGCCGTTGTCCTGCCTCGTACTGATACTCCCCGTGTAGAGCTAGAGCCAAGCCACCGGGTTGAGTGAGTTCCATATTGCAAACATTACGCACTTCAATCGCTGGGTTAGATTCATACAACAACTGCGCGTGCGACAAAGAACACGTGCACTCATCAGTCATCCGCTGAATCTTTGGACCAGACTCGCAAGGGCCCTAAGGAAAAGGGTTTATAGGCAAGCCAGACTAAGGGTTCAAGAACTTCTCACACTTCGCAGGTGGTTTAGTCTTAGACTTGAGGAGGTACCTGTCCCGTGGTTTCCGCTTCGTGGACCCTCACCTTGGCCTCAGGCACCACCTTAATTGCAGTGTATGCCCAGAGCAGACGGGCATCCTACTGTGTGTGAAGCTCTGCACGACTGGTTTGTGGATCTTTACTATAGGATAAGGCTTTGGGTACTTGAGACGTTCTTCCCCACTTACCTTCAGAATCGTAGGAGGTGGAACAGGACTAGAACGCGCTGGCGAAGGATTGTTCGCAGGTCCATTGAATCGTGGTATCGCACATCCTTCTTCTTGTACCGATTGCATCAGATACATAGGGTTACCCAATTCCGATACGCAGACGACTATATCGATTGGGGAATCCCGAGATATTACCCATAGCTGAAAGGTTGCGTTTGCGCCTGCCTCCGCCTGCTGCGTCGAGGCTGCTGCATTGCAACAGGCTAAGGCGTCACTGGATTACCGCGCTGGCATCCCGCCACCGGTGAACTTAACCTGACCTCCAAGCCTGAATTCCCAACTCGTGTCTGCTTGAGCAATTGAGTGGACTTGCAAATTATCCAATCAAGGATTGTGGCGAGTACCCATACACCTCTTCCAAGACCCGTTCACGGTTTAGGAAGGCTTAGGGCTTTGTGGTGTGACGGGTTTTGTGAAGGGTTGCAAACGGTTTCCCATCACCGCCATCGTCCCAAACAACATCGAAGGCACATCCTACAGTCCCGCGGTTCTCCCTTTAGGTTGAGGACTTGTGGTTGACTGGGTTATTGCCCTCCTGTTGGCACCCCGCCACAGGAGCAACAATCAACAAAGCACCGTTGCCCGAGCACTGAAATCAAAGATTCAGGATTCGGCGTCAAAGACGATTGTGCATCACCTCTGTGCTGGCTTGAAGCCGACGGATTGCTTGTTAGTGTGGTTGGTGACGGCTTTCCGGTTATTAGTCATCCGAGGAACCGTTAAGGCTGTGAAGTCTTAGCAGCTAAGGCAGTTCGCACACACCTCTATTCACCTTTAGAGCCATTCTAACGGCACGGGGGAAGGTTGATTGAAAGCCACTAGGACGGCAGTTGGGTCGTACCATCGGTCTAATAGAAGCTCCGATGGACGCTACAACGCAGCGCATTTTGGATCTTGCGCCGACTATTGCATCTGACGCTGAGATCAGCGGGCGACTTCGAGCTTTTCTTGGAACGAAGGGCGGTGGGGCGAATAAGAATAGAAGGAGGAAGGCTACTGCTGTAGAGCTGTATCGTGGTCTTCAGCGTCACCTTCATTCTTTGGAGTCTCACGAAGCGTCGCAGCTGCTGATTGAAGTTGAACAGCGTCTTGCTGTGGTGGACACACCTGAGTTTATCTTCACTCAGAGTGTTACGCTTTTTCCTGATCGGCCTGAAGACTACCCTGATATCGCTGTGCCCGCTTCACCTTCTCCTCCTGCGGATGATAATGCATTGCCTGCTGCGGCGGCTGTGGCTCCCATTTTGGTTGATGATCCACCCGCTCCGGCTACTCCTCCTTTGGATTTTAATGCATCGTCTGCTGCGGCGGCTCCTCTCTTGATTGATGATTCTCTTGAGACACCCGCGCCGAGGTCAAGGTCCCCAATCCGTGACGTGGCTGTCAGTGTTGATAGCCCTCCAACTCCACCTGCACCAAGACCTAAGGTAGGCGGGGGTAAGAACACCATTCGCACCAACACCTAGACCAAAGGTAGAAGGGATTAGGACTCCAACGCCTCCACCGGCGCCCCGTGAAACTAGAGGCACGCCTGCCGGTGGGTTCCTTGTTACCCGTCCGAAGCGGCGGGCACAGCCGCGGGAGGACCTAGAGGGAGAAGATTTGGTTCGAGAATTCCCGACAATCTCTGAATCTTTCCTTCCTCGTAGTGTTGATCCGGTTGTTGAGGGTTCGGTTAATTCTTGGACTACATCGGAATGAGAAAATTACAATGCCAAACAGGAATCGTCTGCAGCCGCCTCTTCCTCTGATCCTACTCCTGCATCGGGCGCCATTTGGGTTGAGCATGTTGCTCCTGACGATGCAGTTGCAGAGATCCGCAGGCGATCTGCTGCTGATCACGTTCTGACGCTTCATTGGCATGGAGTGGCAGACAAGAGCCTTGAGGCCACGTCCCGTGTTTTCTCCTCGTGTGCGAGCCGGCCTGATGTTTTGATGCTCATTCTGTCTAAGACAGAGACGCAGCGATTCAAGGAGGTTACGTTCAGGGAGACAGACCGAATGGCCCGGGCGCACGGCATCACGGTATTGTGCCTTTTTACACCGCGTGCCGTCGGAAGGGACGGAAAATCCAATGCACTGTGGACGGCGGTTAATGGCTCCGGCGCGACTTTCCGAACGATCACGCATGTTGACGATCGTGAGGATATCGTACGGGACTTCGACCGTTACAATGCTCATGGATGGCGCGGTATCCACATGTCTGCCCGCGAGCGCCGAGATCTGCACCAGCTTCTGACTGATCAGGGCGTTCTCTAAAAGAAAATCTGGTGCCACGTTATCAGTCCTAAATTCCTATCCGTAGTGTGCTGCGGCATTTTGCTTAGTGCTGCACCCGGGGTGGATTCATTGGATTGTTATTCGGGTCTTAAAGTTCATTCTTTCGGGTTTATGACGTTGGCATTCTGCCATCCCACGCTTGTTAGGTGCTGCGGCATTTTGCTTAGTTCTGCACCCTTGTGTGGTTTCCCATTGGCCCGAGAACCAAAACACTTGCAAACCGAACATTGTGGTGTTGGCATCCTGCCACCCACAGTGGTAACAATGGCGTCTTCACATGAGATGGAGACGGATCCCCTGCAGATCTCCTCTACTTCGGCTTCCGACGAAGCTGCAGCTGCTGTGCAGGCACCGGATGTGTCATTCGGGTTATCGGTCGTAACCGCAACTAAACAAAGTAGCGGGAGCGAGAGCTCACCCAGGAGTGCGAGTAGAACCGCATCCGAGGGTAGGATTGTTGCTGCATCATCATCAAATAAGCCTTCGAGGGCTTCTAGTCCCTACCATAGGAACAAAACCGCCCCGAAACCAAAGCACATGTATGCGTGCGAGGTTGCAAAGCCTAAGATGCCAACACCTTCCGGTAATCCAGTGACGTATGGACCCCCACCACAGGAGGTTCACTTGCATAAGCATCAGCAGTTGGGTGTCATTGTACAAGGGGTTGACCCACAGGTTCATTCCCAAGCATTGGCGCAAGCCCAGATTGTTGAAAGCCAGGCAGTAGCGTATGTTTCCGAGGTTCAACAACAAGCTCAGGATCAGGTCCAGGCTATCGCCGCCAACATGAGCAACCAAGCCCAAACACGGGTTCAGGCCATTGAGCAACAGGCGCAAGCTATGGTTTCGGAGGTTTCCGTTGAAGCTTCGAGGCAACTAGCTGTGGCGAATGAGACCATTGCTAGCTTGAAGCAACAAAACGAGATGTTGGCTCGTCAACAGCAAGCAGGAGCTTTACAGTCAGATCGCAACGCTGCAAAGCATCGTAGCGGAAGTTAAGGCCGGTGCTGTAAATACGAGCGTACCTCAGATTCCTCAAACCCAAAATGGCGCGGAGATTACCGAAGCGCTTAAGGCCATGGCATCACATGTTGGACAAACCATGAATGAGCTTAAAGATGCAGTGTTGTCCTCGTCCGCCGGAAATTCACCGAAGGCGAAGGGGCGCAGGGATCATAAGAAGGATTCGGATTGTTCGGTATCGGGGATTCCACTTGGCAAAGCTGCTAAAGCCCCGTACTTATCCAGTCCCACCTTATGCGTGTGAACGACAAGCACCAACGAACTTCTTTGATGCTTTTGCACGGTCCTCATCATCACTTGCCAATCGCCCACCAGCTTATGCATGTGAGAGGTCGGCAACGCCATCATCGAATGCAAATGCATCACCTGTGTTCACGACACCATTCTCTAGCCTAAGACCTTTAGCGGGACAGGCTACAAGTAAAGGTATCGGGATTGGTGCGGGTTTTGCGCCCGCCATCACACCCATCGCTGGGCCGCCGGGCCCGCCACCGCCTCCTGAGCCTCAGGTCTTCAACATAGGAGATCCCGAGGAAGGTGAAGAAGAAGAACAGGTTGATGATGATCCCATTGTTGAGCCGCGAGCTGCTGGTAACAATGATCGGGGTTATGATGGTGGTGATGATGCGCAGCCTCATGATGGAAATGAGGAAAAGGACTATGAAGCAGCTACTTACAAGTATAAGGATCTTAAAGACCTGAAGATGCCACAGCTTCCAAAGGATAGTGTAGGTCTCCGATCGTGGCGCAACGCGCTGCTGACGCAGTACTCTGCTATCGATCGCACGGGTCAAGCCAGGATTCTTAGATGGCTGCAAGTATGCATTAGAACTCATGTGACAAACCGCGAGATTGCACAACTCCAGAATTATCCTGATCAGCTCCCACGGTTAGACTCATTCCTTGCATCGCAGATTTCGGATTCGAGGTACATGAAAGGGGAGTTCGGGCTTGAAGTGCAGGCGTACATTGAGAGGGCGCACGCACATGGAGTTTTACCATCTGGTCGAGCGATGATAGCAATGCTTTCGCGCAGGTTTCGCATAGATCGGGTGAGAGGTGCTACCGTCACACAGCAAACATTGTTGGCTGTAACGTTGGACGGATTCTCATACAATCAGATGCTGACCTTTAAGGAAAGAGTCGAATACATTCTGAGACAGTGCAATGGCCAGTGAACTACTTTCAGCTAGAGGACCTGCACCTCTTAGGAAGCAAGAGTTTGAAGATGTAGGAACAGGTTCCAAGATCCCGAAGATAGATTCTCCCCAAGAAAAGGTACCCTCCGTTCAACGTAGGAAGAGTGTACGAGCACAATGACGAGGAACTACCTGAAGCAGAACCAGGTACAGAAGACATTTTCTGGGAAGATTCGTACTCAGACATTGGCGACTCAGATGAGGAGCAAGACATCTTCAAGAGCGAGGACTCAGGACCTCCAGAAGTCCCAGAAGCACAGTTGCAGGAACTGGACCGTGAGGCGATGCTCACGGAGATCAATAGACTCACAGAGATGAAGGCATTGGCAAGGAAACCCTTGCAAGAGCTTGAGAGAGAAGAGCCGAGAGAGAGAGAAGAAGAAGAAAGAGACCAAGGAACAAAGTGGCTTACAACGAAGTTTGTTTTCGATTGGAGATTCAGGAATGGCAGATGGATGCGTAGAGCTAGGTTAGTGGCTAGAGAGTTTCGAGGTGTAGAGGTCAGGAACGACACTTTCAGCCCAGCTACAAGCGCATCATTGGTGAGACTTATCCTTATTTTGGGACTACAACAGGAACATGCCCTGTATTCGATCGATGCCAAGGACGCATTTTTACAGGTACCGCAGAGAACTCGTTGCGCATGTCAATTCCCAAAGGAATATGTGGATCTGTTTGGCGATCAAGACCCCAATTGTAGGAACGAAGGTTTGTTACTGCTTAGAGTACTTCCAGGACAGCGAGATGCAGCACTTCTTTGGAGTGATCATTTTGCAGGAACACTTAAGGAGCAGAACTTCCATAGGTGCATAGCGTGCCCTACCTTGTTTCGTGATGACAGGAACAGCATACTTGTTGTGCATGTGGACGACATTCAAGCAGCAGGGAAAACCAGACACCTAGAACCCAAGCTAGGAAAGCTAGGAGAGACCTACGAACTGAATGTTGAAGGCCCCTTCTTGACAGAGCAGGAACTTGAAGTAGGAGAGTCACATCAAACCATCAGATTCCTTAAAAGGAAATTCAGCTATCACAATCATGAGCTTCACATCACGAGTGACCCGAAGTATCTGGTGAAACTCAAGGAAGAGCTGAAGTTGACTAGTAAAGCCTCGAAGCCAACTCCGTGCACCCAAGAGTCTCAGGAAGCCGACAACACCCAAAGCTTGAACCAGGAACAAGCAGCATCGTTCAGGAAATGCGTTGGCATACTCTTGTATGTCAGTCAGGATCGCCCTGACGTGCAGTTTGCCGTAAGAGGTTTAGCCTCCAAGATGTCGGAACCTACGCATGGTTCTTGGAAACACCTAGTCCATCTTGTGCAGTATATGGCAAGAACTGAAGGATATCATCTTGTGTACAGGAAAACACCAAGAGGACTTAGTAACCTCCATGAATCCATTAGGAACGGCAGTTACGACTTTACAGGAACACAGCCCAAGGAATATCATCTTTTGGAAGTCTACAGCGACTCAGATTGGGCAGGAAAGAAGGACACTAGACGCTCAACGTCTTCAGGAATTGTGTGCCTAGATGGCCAGTGTATCTACTCCTTTTCAAGGAACCAAAAGTCAGTCAGCTTGAGCAGTGGTGAAGCAAAGTACTACGCAGGAGCTAGCGCGGCATCGGGTTCTATATTGTTAAAGGAAGCAGTAGAATTCTTGACAAGGAAAATTTGCAAGGTACACTTGTACATGGACTCTTCAGCAGCTAGAGGCATCATTACAAGGCAAGGTGTAGGAAGAGTGAAGCACCTCCAAATCAGGACCCTTTTTCTACAGGACCTCCACAAGCAAGGAACAATCAGCGTGCACCCTGTAGGAACCCAAGAAAACACAGCCGACATAGGAACCAAGCCCCTTTCAGCGAAGCGCATTAGATTGCTGTTGCATTGGTTAGGTTTTCAAACTGGAGAGAACGAACCAGTAGGCCGAGAAGAGCTCAAGGAACACAAGACCCAAACACAAGCCAAAGCAGTTGTAAGGATGATCAAGAGCCCAGGAACTTTGTCGTTTGCAGCTTTGTTGTTTGCAGGTATTTCAGGAATTTCAGACAGTCTTCAGATTCAGAGTTGCAAGGAACAGAGTTTTGAGAGTTGTTTTCTTAAGGAAGAGTTTCAGCCAGAGTTTCAGGAACATGTTTTCTGTTTTGCAAGTGCATGTGCACAGGACGGCATATGCAGTGACACGAGTGCATGTGAGCTAGGAACGTCTGCAGGAACAGCGCATGAAACCTCATGTTTTGAGATGCTTTCACAGCTCAAGGAATTCTGCGAAACACTCGCGGAACGCTCAGGCGTACAAGGAATAGTCAAGCCAGTAGCAGAAGGTCAAGGAACCTCAGCCATGGAAGCCAGCGCCAGTTCTGCAAGAAGCAACAGTGAAGTTCTCAAGGAACTGGAAGCGTTAAAGGAAGCCGCCACAGAACTCAGGAAAGCCAGCGCAGAAAGGAATGAGATCGCAGAGTCGATCAGGAAGAACACAGAGGAGTCGGCGCGATTGCGTCGATCCCAGGAACATGTGGCTGGTTGCGTGAAGTCCCTGACGGGACAAATCCAGGACGTCAAGTTTCAGGTCCAGGAGATGGCCGAGCAGAACGAAAGAGACCGCACAGAGGCCAAGGAACGCATGGCCTACGTCTTTGAGACGTGCGACGGCTTGAAGGACCAGGTACAGACGCTTGTGAACGACTTCTACGAGCAAGAAGAAGAAGACGAAGAAGAGCAAAGGAAAAGAGAAGCCAAGGACAGAGAAGCAGAAGGAGAACTACGTCGTGAAGGACATGGACCAGGTACAGCACCGTCGAGAGCTACGTCACCTACCTCCCAGGAACGCAGAGGAGAAGACGACATAAGGAACTGGTCGGACAAAGGTTACTTTGAAGGACTCCAGGAACGCGACGAGGACTACGACTACTTCGGCGAGAACGAGAACGAGGCCTACGTGGACAGCTACGTTGGAGGAGAAGATCCCGGGGAGTACCCCGAAGGAGCGAAGGAAACAGAGGCACCAGGAGAAGCAGCAGCAGCAGAAGAAGAGGATGAAGAAGCAAAGGAAGAAGCAAGGAGACAAAAGATCAAGGAGATCAACGCCAAGAGCAAGGAAAGACTTGAGGAGAAAGAGAAGGAAAAGAAGCTCTTTCCGTACCCCTACGACTACAGCAGCGAGTGGAAGGAATACTCCGAGAACGGCAACATCTACAGAGAGCACAGAGTCACAGGAGAAAAGCAATACGTGGACAAGGACTACACGTACAAGCACGAGAAAGGAACAAAAGGAAAGGAGAAAGGCGCAAAAGCAGGCAAAGGAAGAGGAAAGCCAAAGCAGCGAGCAGAAAGCACAGGATTTCGACCTCGAGATGATGATGATCGCAAGTACTGGGAAGAACAGGACAGGATTTCAAAGGAACAGCAAGAGGCAAAAGCGGCAGCAGCAGAGAAGACGAGGATCACAGAGGAGCAGATGGCCAAAGCAAGGAAGATCATGGAAGCGGCAGCAGAAGAGCAGGAGAAGAGAGACAAGGAAGCAGCAAGGCAGGAAGCAGCCACAGCGGCCGAGAGAAGGCGAGAAGTGGAAGCAGCAGCCAAGGCCAAAGCAGAAAGAGAGGAAAGAGAAAAGGAGGAGATAGCCGCAGCAGCAGCCAAAGCAGAGAAGGAGAAAGAAGAGGAAGCAGCCGCAGCAGCCAAAGAGGAGAAGGAAAGAAAGGAACAGGAAAAGAAGAGAAAGGAGAAGGAAGCAAGGAAGAAGAGAGAGGAAGACAAGAAGGAGTCATCGGCATACATTGCCCGAAAGGAAGCAGAAAAGAAGGCAGCAGCAGCAGGAACAACGTCAGGATCAGGAGAAGTGGAACCGAGACGTGAAGAAGACAGAATGAAGAAGCTGGAACAGATGATGGAGGAGATGATGAAGGAACGTAAGGAGGATAAGGAAAGGATTGCAAGCCTTACACAGGAGCTTGAGAGCAGAGGATCGGCAGCCGTGTCGCAGGCACCCACAGAGCCAGACACAACACCAACAAAGGAGCAGGAGAAGCCAGAAGGAAAAGGAAAAGGAAAAGAAGAAGGACAGGAGCCCCCAAGCGTGACAAAGCACAAGCCAGGAAAGCAGGAAAAGGAAGACCCAGAACTTTCCGCCAAAGGACCAGTGAACGAAGCGTCGTACTTGAAAGGAAAAGGAAAAGGAGAGTTTGAAGGAAACTGGTTTGCAGCCTACGGTTTCCAAGGCAGGAACTACCAGTGGAAGTGGAACGAAGAGAAGACCCAGTGGTACTGGTATTCAGGATCAAAGGAAACTGGTTGGCGAGCAGGATCAAAGGACAAGCAAGGAAAGGAGAAGTGCAAGGTACAGGCAAAGCAGCGTGAGGAGTGGCTCAAGGAGCAGCTAAAGGAACAGAAGGAAGTCACCCACGACAGCGAAGAAGAAGAAGGAAGCAAAGAAGTGAACTTCCAGTGAAGCAAAGGAACGACGAGCAGTACTGAGGCCAGAGAGCCGAGGAAAGAGCAGTGAAGCAGGACACACAGGAACCGTGGCACAGCCCTTTTTGTTTCTGTGGTGATCTAAGTAAGTTCAGGAACAGTCTTGTACAGTCAAGCAACCTTGGAGAGGATTGCGAGTGAACGGAAACGTTTGCGAAGAGGAACAGCGTTTGTTTTGTAGTGAAAAGGAACTGCAGCGTGTTTACTGTTTGCCCAGGAAAAGTCGGAGTCACCTCAGTCGAGGAACTTTCGCTAACTCCGAAGGCGGGGTGTTAAACATCTTGCCAGGAACAGTAACACCGCTAGTGCAGTGTAGTTAATGTAAAGGAACAGCCGTCACGCACACGCGACGTGCAGGCTCGAGACTACCAGGACACACTCCGCAGTCCAGGAAAAGTGTCCGCCTTTGAGAGTGAGTAGGAAAGCTTAGTGAAGCCCGTTCTTTAACACTCCAGAGCTCACGCCTGCGCGAACATGCCACTGCTTCTGCTGCAAATACACATATAGGCAATGTGCACCAGTGTCTCATCTACCCTGCTGCTCTGTCTGCAGCAAATACAGCACTTTCTGGCACATAGGTGACAAATACTGGACAAAGCATGATGCAGCAGACGCATTTAAATGTAGGTGGCAACGGCTTACTGGCACCCACATGGTGCAGTATTCTTTGCAACCTAGATTCCGAAAGCTTATACCCAAAAGCACACCAACCGGAAAAAGGTAGGTACCGGAGGGGGGGGGTTGCATATATATATATATATATATATATATATATGTGTGCGCCATGAGAGCCGGACGCCGCAAGCTTCAGAACCAACGACAGGGCCAAGGCGCAGACTCACGGGCCAACAGTTCATATGTAAGCATATTCTTCATTTGGGTTTATGGTGGAAGCCGGAAAGTTGGAACGCGTCCACAGGAGCAAATTGGCCCCAAGGATTCCAACTTTAATCTCGCACGCTAAAGTTGGAACCAGGTCTGAAATATAGTCGGCAGATGTCCGATGCCTGGAGTCGCTTTTAAATGAGGGTTTCCTAGCTGTATGTAAAAACGACCACCGTTGCATACACTGATTTCCTTGGGACCTGCGTCTTCCAAGGAAGCAGGTCCCGTATTGCAGTGAGACAGGAACTGCAATTACTAGGACTACTCCAGTATTGTAGAGAAAGAGAACCTGCAATTGCTGGGATCGTCTCAGTCTTGCAAACAGAAAGAAAATGCAATCATTACGACCGCTCGAGTATTGCAAAGAGACGGAAACTGAAATTACTACGACCGTTCAAGTGGTGCCGAGAGAGGAAAAAGAGAAGCTTCGATTACTACAACCACTCCAGTATTGCAGAGAAAGATGATGTAATTTATTGCGATCCTTTCAGAATTGCAGAAAAAGAGAAATTGACTCTCCAGTAATAGCAACTGCAATTACTACGACCGTTCCAGTATTGCAGAAAGAAGGAAGCTGTAATTACTGCGACCCGTCCAGCATGGCAGGCAAAGAAAGAAAATACAAATACTACGACCGCCCCAGTATTGCAGAGAGATGCGTGTACGAGGACCCCGCGACCGTATCGCCAGTCAGTCGTGTGACCCCATGGATCGTGGACGGACCTCAGTCGAAAAAACGAGCACTGACGCTTCCCCATGCTCCTGTATTAGGCGTGTTTGTGTTGGCTCAAACCCTCCCTCCCAACCTGCCCCCCGCCCCCCCGGTTCATAGGGTTGCGGTTTGCGTGTGGGGGTGGTTTCGTTTCAGGGTTTTTTCAGGGTGGTTTAGGACAAATGCATGTGCCTAGGTCCCCAAATTTTTGGGGAAACCGGGCTCACGGCTTACGGTTTAGGGTGCCTTGCTCCCCAAGACAGGGGTCGGCGGGCACGTAGGGTTTAGGGCCCAGCGTTTAGTTGTATTGCGGTTTTTTTAGTCCCCTAATCAGGGGAAGCTGGGCTTGGGGTTTAGGTTAGTGCTAGGTTAGGTTGTTTCCTCCCCCCACCGGGTGCCCCCCCACCCAAGCATGATGACGTCCATATCATCCATGGCCCACTCGATGACATCCACATTGGGTTTTCCGGCCAGTCCAGTCAGAAAGTTCCAACTTTACAGCATAATGCCAATATTGGAACTTGCACGCACTGACTCATGGAGTGCGCAATGTCAGCATGGAGGGCGGAATTTCAGGGTGCCCATGTTCCAACTTTTTGGCTTCCAGCGTAGAGTTTAGGATTGCAATTCAAAAGCAAGAAGAACAGGATATGTCTAATTATATCATGTTTATTTTGTTTTTTCTACGTAGAGATTTTCCTCATTTCCAACCTCTTCTTGGAGATTTCGGTTCCAATTGTCAGAGGGGGAAGTCTGTACGAAATGATCTGTGTCGTCTTCTTCCATCTTACGTTGCCCTCTTTGGCAAGATCCGAGATCAGGGTTGTTTGCGATGTGTCACTGTCGGAGTGAGGCTTTCTTTTAAACATCCAACACATAAGACTCTGATTCAACCAATCGCCGAGGATTCGAACTATAACCACCAAGGTCTTCAGGGTAAGTCCGAATTAGTTCAAATTTGTTAATCCACCAGAACAGTGGAAACAGTTGATCTTGCCCTGCTCTCAAGCCCCGAATCCTTGGATTCTTGTTGTGACGACGCTTTTGAAGATCCACGCAAAGAACATGATTACTAACACCCCTCTTGTAGTAAGAGAATACCATCTAAGTGCTTAAGCCCCACATCTAAGCCAACCGCCGAAGCCCAAACAGGGACCGCTTCTGAGATGCGGAGTCCTGTTGCAAAAGAAAAGAAATGGTCCTAGTTGAAACAACCTCCCAGAGAGGGGCGCCCGCGCTGACGGGCCGTGACTTGGCTGAGAAGCCTTTGACCGTTGAAGCATTGACAGTATAAGTGTTCGGCATCGTAGACCCCTCACCACGACAATTTCCTGGGCTGCTTTTCCATTGACAATGACAGTGAAAGGTTGGACGTGTTCGCACATGAACCCTAGACCCAAACCCCATTGTCAAGCACCGAACGCTTGCTTGCCGGAGATCTGTGCTATTTTCGAAGGGTTGCCAAGAAACAATAACTTAGATCGAGTTCTCGCAGATAGTTTGCTAATAGAAGCTGGAGCACCTCCCCACCCCCACTCACGCAACATTTCAACATGGCACTGGGGCTTTGCGGGCATCTGCGCAAAAAGCAGTGACAACCTTCAGGCGAAAGAGGGCTGCGCAGGAAGCGGCCGAAGCGCAGAAGAAGGCCGCTGTTTTAGGTGATGATTTTCTAGTCTTGCCTGAGCAGCTTGGCTGGAGCGTATACTTGGTTTTTGCAGGTTTTTGCCTTATCGCCTGTGTGATCCCTTGGGCTTCTGGCAGGAAGCTACCACGATGGACTCAAAGAAGGCCAAGGTTGCCCACACGGCACAGGCGACGAAGAGCATCGACGCTGCCTTTTGGTTTGTGGCTTCTCAGTCTTTCCTTGATTAGTGGCTTTGGCTTGGCGGCTTGGCTGGAGCATCTACTCGGCTTCCCAGTTCTCTGGCTTCTTGCTTGCTCGACTCTGTGATCTCTTGGCTTCCTGACCTCCCGCCTGACGCGTTTTTCCTGCTTCCGGGCTTGTCGCGTTCCTGGCTTCTTGGCCCTTCTTGGCCCTTCTTGGCTTATGTGCATCATCAGGCACCGTGTGTGCCGCTGGCAGATGGGTGGCGCCTTATGGGTTCGCGCACACGTCCAGGACCGCCTGAGGAAGGTAGTTCTCCGCTGGCCTATCCTTGTAACAGTTACACTACGGCTTTCGCGTATAATCCTGTGTATATTCTGACCAGCGCTCATGCTTCTCAAACCATTGTGCCAAGGGCACACGGCATTTTGGCTCTAAGCCGTAAACCTAGTGCAGGTAAATGTTCGTTCGTATAATCCTGTGTCTATTCTGACCAGCACTCAGGCTTCTCAACCCATTGTGCGAAAGGCACACGGCATTTTGGATCTAAGCCGTAAACCTAGTGCTAGCAGCCTCACCCAACAGATCACGACCTGTTTCATGAAAGCTGCTCAAATATAAAAACAGCATGCAGGATTCGTGTACGCGATTCGCGGCGAAAAAATTGTGGCCGACCCGTCTAGGCCTCAGATTGGAGCTCCCACACATTCGAAGTGAAAATAGCCGGAGCGCGGCGACAAGAATCAAGACCCCACTAGGCTGTACACGTACGCTCGAAATCCTTTCGACTTCCTTCATTCAAATTCCATTCAGATCGCTACATGTCGCAGCTACCGTCGCGCGATGCCAGGGTAGCAAGCTGCAAGCTCCGCCACATTTTGCGCCGAGGGCACTCTTGGCGACGCTCATGGCGGCGAACAAGACGCCTGGCGAGTGGATTTGTTATAGAAGAGGATACACAGAGATAGAGATGTAGGTATAGATTAGATATGTAGATAAAGATACAGCTTTAACTGTACCCAAGGCTATAGAATACATGGATCAGCTATAGATACAGATACAGATATAGAAATCCGCGGCGACGACGGGAAGTTCCGGAGGGAGGTCGAATGGGAACAGACTGTGATGCGGGGTTTGGGGTTTCGGGTTTAGATTGTTAGGCTTGTTTCTGGTTTTAAGTTATTTTCAGTGACACGTTTTAACTTTGCGGGTTTCTGACCAGGTCGCACAATTAAGCTTCAACGTTTCGCCTCGGTTCGGTAGTGGTTACCTGCCTTTTTCAAGGAAACTTCGTCGATCCGAGCCTCACGCACCCTGAAGCCTTAAGTGCATGATCAAAATACATTAGAGGAACGCACACCCTCCACCCCGAACCTTAGGACTTAACCCCAAAGCCCTGAACCTTCAGCCTTAAAACCGGAAGCCCCAAAACGCGCTCAGCCCAATGCCATTGCCGTAAGCACTCCAAAGGACAAGTTCGTGAACTTCGGCCATGCGGCACTTTTGGGTCTCCAGCTCTGGGCGCCTTTGCAACGGATCCGAGTTCAAGGCTTATGGGGTTAACGGTGTCTCTGTTTAGAGTCCAGGGTTCTGGGCTTATGTGGTTTAATGTCCAAGGTTCAAAGTTTAGTCTACATTTGTAGCAGCCGAAATAACTAGGACATACTATGTTGAGCTTGTCGCCGCAAGTTTTAGTATACTAGACCCCAAAACCTGAAGTGGTAGGCCGTCTCCTAGTGTTACGGATGTCGGACGGGGTCGGTGATGCTGAAACCACTACGATGTCAGAATTTTTGGCTTCGCGTGCAAAGGCTTGCAGGTTTAATGGTTCAAGATCTTTTGGGCCACATCGTTGGGCGAACAGAAGCCCAGAGCTTTGAAACCAGCCAAACCCCAATCCCCCGAGCTCCGTAAACGCAAGCTGCTCTCGAGTTTCAAGTCGCCTAGACGCTGGCACACATGAAGCTGTAACTCAGAAAGCCCAAGATTCTGTATTAAGACACATAGCTTAAACCATACAGAAGTTCATGGTATGACTCAAGATATATGGGTTCGTTACAAAGGTATTGGTTATATAAAGATTGCAGGAATGATACAACTGCAACCCATGAATCAAACCCTTTTTGCATCAAGCCTCAATCCTAACACCTAAACCACGAAATGAAGTGACATGTTTTCAAAAACCCTGAACTTTACACCTTGAACCCCTTGAGTGCTAAACGTCTTAACGCCGCGAAAGAACCTGTTGACAAAACTTTTATGTATCCCTTATATAAGCTCTGTATAGAGGCCTTACAGAAACCCTGAGCCCTAGCTGCCTTGCGCCACGTGGCAAGGTGGCATTCCGCTGTTGCCCAATGTGTTGCAGAATGCTGAAAGGTAGTCGGCAACTCAAAGAACCTCAGGGTGTCGGTGTTTCAGGTTTAGGGTTGAGGGGCGTGAAGGGTTTACGGCTCCAGGTTTGTGATTACTGCTGGGTATTCAGGGGGTGGAAGGTTCAGGGTTGAGGGTTCCGGCTTTAGGGTTGGCAGGTTGGCGTGCAGAGGGGTGCCTTACAGTCCGAGTAAACTGAAGGCGCGCCCATGTCCCTGCTGAAGGATGATGGGACTTGGTAATTATAAGTCGGGCACTCGGTACTTACAGTTGCGTTATAAGTAGATCAAGCAGTAGATGAAACTCTAGTTACTGAACTTATACGCCTACTTTCTGGTCCCCTGATCCTCCAAGTGAACCTCAAAGCTGCAAGTGTCGCGCCTGCGCCCCACGGTCAACAACCTCGGTTGCCCCCGCGGGCGGCACGCGGCGACTAGAGGGTTCTTTGGGTCCTCATACGTTTTGCCGATGCGAAACGTGTTTCGGGTATTGGTTTGTACACAGGCGTTGAAGTTTCACACAACGAAGGATGTGGGAGTTTAGGACAATGTAGATACGACACGATCATTGCTTCATGACTGACTGCAAGCTCTAGAAGTTTCCTCCTCCTTGACGGATCCTGCGACATTGTATGGTGTCTGAAGGAATACGTAGAATACCAATTTGTTACGGCTAGTTCTCTTCTTTGCAGACGGTTCTAAGTGAACTCCTGCTCAAAAAGCTTCACTGGAGTGTAAGGAAGTCCCAAGAGACACGCACAAGACGCAGTAAACCCTGCAGTCCAGCAGCTTAATCCCAAAGCCAAAACCCCGAACGAAATCCGGCAGTATTCGAACTCATGGTATACCTCCTAGATGCTATGAAACCCTTTCCGGCATCTTCTTGCAAAAGAACATCATTTGCTGGAGCAAACATCGTCAATCCTGCATTCCGTCCTCGCTCAGGCAGAAAAATGATGCCCGGAGCGCCTCGGAACGAGTTGCGAAGTAGCTTGGAAACTTCCGGAGCTGACTGCTTGGACGATGTGGCCACACCACATCCTAAAAACTTAAACTTCGTGGAGCCCGCCTAAAACTTCTGTAGAAGCCTCGTATAGTAAAGTTGAAGCCCTAAAGCCCAAACCGTGCGAAACTCCCAAATACAATCTTTTGAAACCATTTCGACCCCTATCAGCCCTTTCAAACCTTGTACTTTGGTTTCCAATTGTCTGAATCCTATGCGGGTATGAGCGAAGCATAATTATGAGATCGGTTTTTGCTGATGTGTCATATCGGCTGTTTACATTCATGGGGGCACTATGGGTGTTTGCGCGTTTTGACAGGGTATCATACAGTTTCCGGCTTAAGGGGTTCTGTTCAATGATGCGAAGTGTTATTCCTCAGGGTTTCCTAATGGAGTGCAGGCACACCAGCCCGAACATTTAATAGTGCCATTCCCTAGGTTGCGGTCAGACAATCATAGTACGCATAGAAAACGCCCTGCACACTAGAGAAACCCTGAACCCTAAACCCTACTCCCTGCATCTTTCAGAGCAGTCCGCCGAATGCGCGTGAAGCGTCACGGACGCGTGGCTTTAGGCTGCGAGCCCTAGCAAGCTTGGGGCAAGCACCGTCGTTTCCAAAAGAAACTTGGTTTAGGGTTGCAGGTTTTGGGATTCAACAAATAAGCTGTGTTTCAGGGTTTCGGGGTTCAGGGGCTGAGGTTTGAGCGTCTTCCAGAGTGTTGGCTTTAGAGTTGACTTTGCCGCTTCGAGGTCCCGATCTTGGGGTTAAGCCGCAGGGTGAAGAATGGTTTAAGGTTTGTTTGAAAGGCCGAAAAGGTTTAAGCAGTCCAGGCGGCCGCAGAAAGCAACTGAAGAACCACAAAACCGAAAGTTTGTAAACCCACAAGAAAACAAGTAACGCAGGTACACAGCAGTTACAGAACAAAAATAAGGTTGTTTCAACACTAACGGCTCGCCGCCGACCGTGGCCAAGGCCTGCTTCGTGTTTCGCGTTCTTTTCTGGTGCACTTCCTCCTCATGAGGTTTAAGGTGTCAATGTGTGGGGTTTATAGGGTCGTAGAATATCAGACTGCGCAGTTCAGCAGTTTAGGGCTTAGGGTTAAAGGTGCTCTTCATGAGGACAGGGGCTGTTTTTTGCGGGCTTATGGGACCTGCCCAGTCGAACTGCTAGGGTTTCGTGTTTTCGGTTTAAGGTTTAACCCTTAAACTCTGAAGCGAATGCCTCCCCCCATGAGCCTCCAAGTCGGGGTACACACTGGCCACGAACTGCCGGTGAAATTGGCATCTTGCCGCGGCTGAAGCATGTTCTACGTGTTGCAAGGCTGATCTATCCAGAGATTCATGTACACCTGAATCAGTTAACAGTTAACATACCTACACATACCTTATTCAAGATGGGACTTCACATGTATGGTTTTAAGAAAACTCCGTCGTGAATCCGAAACAGTAGCGTTCATGGTTACACAGTCAGATCAGCCCCAAAGCGAGAACCACCGCGGTTGCGGTGGGTGCAGCACTCATCACAGATTGCAACGAGATTTGCCGGACGCTCACACGGGGATCATGCTGGCAGATCAAATCAGTATTTAACACAAATTCTGCTGCGCCTGCTGCGCTGTTGCGTCTCTTCTCTTGCGCCGCTGTGCTGCGCCTGCTGCGCTGCGCGTGCTGCGCCTGCTCTTGCGCCTGCTGTGCTGCCTCTGCTGTGCCAGGGGATTGAGGGTTTGCAAGCAAAGGATTTATAAACGTTTTGCGGGACTTCGAGGGTTGTGCATGGTTTGTGGGGGTCTTTCCAGGTGTATGAGATGTTTAGGATAGGGCTGGATAGGATTCGTCCGTTGTTGCATGCGGATGGGCTCTGAAGGTTTGGGATGCAGGGGTAGGGTCTAGAGTCTAGAGGTTCAGGGTACTTGTATGTGGCCGGAATAACCTGATAGTGGTGTCCTCTTACGGCACTCAGAGTACTATACTAAAATAATGTGTGAAACATGTGCGCCTTTTGATTATGAAGGCCCCTGCAGTAAGTGTGACAGATGTGTTTCTTTGGTAAGTGTTGCGGCGGCCGTCCCACGGGTTTGTAGCCCTTATACATCCCTTGCAAAGGAGCCCTTGAAGGAACCCTATTCTAACCATTAAGGCCCCCAGACTGCCATAAAAACCTTGTAGTACACCCCGTAGAAGGCCTGACCCCTTTAAGGATGTAGAGGAACCCCGGAAACGGTTTAGACTGCCTCCAAGGATGTGATCGTCCGCGCATGTGTGCGAAATCGCTGCTGGATCCTTGTGGAGGGCGGGCCGAATGGTGGCTCGGGCTCACTATTTAGGGCTTAGAGCATAGGGGTTTAGTGGGTTTGGGGTTTGTGGGTTTAGAGGTTCAGAGGGTTTAGGGATTTAGGGCTTGGGCTCAGTCTTTAGTGTAGGGGCGTTCATAGTTCGAACAGGGGTCCCTACATTAGAGCTTAAGGGTTTAGGGGTCTACGGGGTTTGAGGTTTAGAGGTTCAGTAAGTCTAGTGCTTAATGTTTATGGCTTTAGGGTTTAGGGTGAGGGTTCGGAGTTCTGGGGTCTTGGAGTTTGAATTTTGGGCTGGTGGGGCTTCATATTCAGCTTACCAACCTTTAAGGACACGGACAAGCTTGAGTCTTCCCTGTGCCTGTTAAGGGCAAGATTCAGAGGTGCCGTGCCAGGCGTCTTCGTGAATCGCACAAACTGCACTCCGTGCTTGCAATTGCAACAGCTCGCCTCTCAGACCTGTGGCCGTCCTGGTTCAGGCATATTGCTTAATATAGGGGCTTTATAGCTCGGTGAACTGTTTAGACTCTTCGGACGTCTTACCACGTAGTAGCGGATGCCCGCACACTCTCGGCTAGTTCGCTCTGGGCCTGACTGTGAATGTTTTTGAGAGAATGCACATCGGGTTCAGGCTTTGGAGAATTGCACATGGGGCTTCTATGTAGATGATGACGCGTCTGCTGTTGATGCACCTCATCCCCCTTCGCAGATAAAGCAGACCTCATAGGCTCCAGAATCTCCCAACAGCAACGTTCATGCTCCAACGGTCTTTTGTTGAAAATTTAGAAAAAGCTTCAATACAGCAAAAGGTCTTCAAGTTTCAAGCCAGGGGAAACAAATCGAAAGACATCGACGGTTTCTGGCTGAAGCTGCAGAGTTCATTGTTTCCTGCTTCCGGGTAGGATTTCTCATCAAACCTGTCACTGAAAGCCTAAACCCCGAACCCGTGCCCTAGCAAAGCCATGGCCATGCAGTGCACCAAGGACAGTCTGAAGAAGTCGCGCTATCCGCTCCTTGCAGGGGGACGTTACTCGGAATTTGAGGCTGCTGCAGGGGCCTTTTGGCGCTTTGTTACGATCGGTTTTGGGTACCACGTATAGTCCCCAATATTTGTACAGTACCTATAGAGTATAAACCTTGTTTTCTCCCATGCGCTGTTACATACCCGTGGACACCGAATTCAAGAAGGTACGACGCTAAAGTGCCCTGACACCCCTAAAACCCAAACCCAACACGGATTCCTAAACCTCTAAACCCAAACTGAATCGTAGACCCTAAACCCGAAACGGAATCCTAAACCCCAAACCCAAAACGGACTCCAGGAAGGCACGAAGAGAAACCTTGTGAATCCTTAAACCCCTACACCATGAAGGCTCGCCTGCGGAGATTCCTTGAAAGGAGCCTTTAGGCGCTCCTTGAAGGGTGTTGTGCCTGGGGTTTAGGGTTTAGGGGCTCCTTTAAGGGTATTATAGGGTTTAGGGGTTTAGGGTTTAGGGGCTCTTGTAAGGGTATTGCACATAGGGTTTCGGGGTTTAGGGGCTCTCTTGAAAGTGTATTGAAGGGTGTATGGGTTTAGGGTTTAGGTGTTCCTTTAAGGGTCTTGGAGGGTTTATGGGGTTTAGGGTTTTTTTCCTGTTTGCAAGGGTCCAGGAGCCTTGACGTAAGCTACCAAAGCTTAAACCCCCTGCTTCGTGGTAAACCCTGCATCAGACCCTCGCTGATCACCTTGGGCCTACACCGCACAAGAAATACCCTAACCCTTGACCCAGAACCCTATACTCCTACAACCGCTGTGAATCAGAGGGTCTGCGGTGGGGTCCGGGGACATTCTCTGAGCACGGACTCGCGAATTCCTTGTTGCTTTGTTGCAGGATGGAACATGGAGGTCTCGATTGTTGGTACTAGTATCCCCCTAGAATCGTATACCCCCAAACTCTGTTCCATTTGTTCAGGCTCCTACGCTCCGGTGTTCGGAGTTTGTTGACGGTCTTCCGGACTACACTTGGGGACTGAACAATCTTAACCCACACCCGAAACCCCTCAGGTTCTTGCGCGAGTAGACCGTAATTTACACAGAACCGGGTCTTCTCATTCCAAAGAAAAGTCTAGGGTCCCAGAGTTCAACTAGTTCCTATAGAAATTACCTGCTGTTGCACGCAACCTGCACAAGACCGAAGTGAGCATATCCACAACCATGAGGCCTAAATTTCCAGAATGTCGCAGGTGCCAGTTGTCAGGTTTCGGGCTTTGGAGTTGGAGTCTCGACCGGATGGAGTTTCGAATATTGTGTCAGGCAAGTTCCGAGCTTTGGGTTGTGGCGGACCTTTGTCAGATCATGTAGAACTGAACCATACTAACAACAGTATCAAGTATAACAGTGACTAAAAGTAATAACAATAGTTATAGTTATAACGATAATATTAGATAATAATAGATACAATAACAATACTAGATAACAGTAGCTATAACAATAAATGGAGCTTCTGAAAATGCTCGTCAACGGTCATCCGGCAACTGGACAGCAACTCCTTATACCCAGACCTTACTTCAACCTTTAATCTTTTTGTTATCAAACCCCTTGTATAGTTAGAAAGTTAACCTTTAGTTCCCCAGGATAGTGGAGGGTAGGGGTTAGGGTTGGTGAGCTTGGGTTTAGCATTTCGTGAGTTTAGTGACTGCCCCGTCGTGATGATGCCTAAATCAGAACCATTGGCCCCCCAAGCCTTAGAAACCCCAAACTCCAAACTGCAGATCCTATGTAGACCCCACATCCTGCGCCCGCCTATAGAGCATATAAACCTTGAAGTCTCACGCTTGTTGCAGGCGCCCCGTGCCGGCAGCCTGCACCTGGGTAATGGCCCGATGTGCGCCGCGGGGAGTTTGTCCTTCAAAGGGGCTCCCAAAGCGTGCTTTGGTTGACAAGGGCTTTGGGGGTTGAAGGGTCATAACCCAGAGAGCCCAATACCCCTTAATTAAGGAATATAGCTCAAATCATAACATGACGACGCCCCTTATAATTTAAGGTATAATGCTTAATTAAGGGGCCTTGGGCTCGGTGGGAAAAGGTTTGAGGATTGCGGGCTTCAGGCGTTTTAGGGTTCCGCTCCTGTGCCTCCTGCGCTTCCTGCGCGTGCTGCTCTTCCGCTCCTGCGCCTGCTGCGCTTCTGCTGCTGCGCCTCTTGCGCATCCTGCGCCTGCTGGCGCGCTTCCACTGCTGCGCTTCCATGCGCCTGCTGCGCTTACCGCTCCGTGGCTCTTGCGCTTCCTGCGCCTGCTGCGCTTCCGCTTCTGCGCCGGCCTGCTGCACGCCTCTTGCGCTTCCTGCGCCTGCTGCGCTTTAGCTGCTGTTTCTCCTGCGCCTGCTGCGCTTCCGCTCGAGATCCTGCTCCTGCGCCGCTTCTGCTGCTGCGCCTCTTGCGCTTACTGCGCGCCTGCTGCGCTTCTGCTGCTGTGCCTCTTGCGCTTCCTGCGCGCCTCGGTATAATACTCCTGGAGACTGTGGCTTGAGTGTACATCTCAAAGCCTTGGCTTGCGAACTGTCTTGCAACCAACAAAAAGCTCAAAACGTACATCTCAAAACCCTTGCTTTCGAACTTTCATTCGTGCAACCAACGAAAACCTCAAAAAGTACATTTCAAAACCATGGCTTTCGAACTTTCATTCTTGCAACCAACAAAAACCTTCAAAGGTACATCTCAAAACCTTGCCTTTCGAACTTCCGTTCTTGCAACCAACATAAAGCTCAAGAAGAACATCTCAAAGCCCCCCCTGCTTTCGAACTGTCATCCTTGCAACCAACAAACAGCTCAAAAGGTCCATCTCAAAACCCTGGAATTGAAACTTACGTTCTGGAAACCAACAAACAGCTCAAAAAGTACGTCTCAAAGCCCTGGCTTCCCGAACTCTCCTTGACAATCAGACAAGAATAAGAGACAGAAGCGACACAAACACGATACACAGAGTGATGAGCGGAAGTAGCCCTGGTAGAGTGGTAACCCCCCCCCCCCCCCCCCCCCCCCCCCCCCACTAAACAACCCCTCCCAAAAGAGAGCCAGCCCTATTCCACCGACCCTCCGGCTGCTGTTTCTCCTGCGCTTCCTGCGCCTGCTGCGCTTCCGCTCCTGCTCCTGCTGCACTTCTGCTGCTGCGCCTCTTCCGCTTCCTGCGTGCCTCGGTATCAGTGCTAGTACTAGTAGAGACTGTGGCTTGAGTACGGTTTGGCACATAGCTCGGCTTATCCGCGCTTAGGATATTGAGGCTAAGCGCTCGGAGGGCTTGGGATGATGCTCTTGATGCAAAAATCGTGCCCTTTTCCGGCACCCCGCAGGGCCGTATTTGTCCTGCGGTTTTTGGTGTTCGCCTAGAAAATTACCCTTGTACGTAAACTCCAGATTTCCTGAAACCCGCATATATATATTATATATATATATACACTATATTTCTTTTTGATTGGGGGACCGGTGAAGAGGGCCGCAGGCTCTAAGGCCCTTGGTCCTGGGGCTTCCGCCGCCTCAGCCCGAATTTTCACGCCACGATTTTGCAAGGCTGAGGCGGGGAAGCTCTGCTGTAACTACATAAAAATTGGCCCGAACTGAATGCTGCGTAACAATTTTTAAAGGTTGAAATGGGTCGGCCCTGCCTGTGAAGGCACTGCATGACGGCTTCGGGCGCCCCCCGGTAGGCAGCGCCGGGTAACCAATTGCGCAGAGGTTGATTTTACATGTCTAGGCAGCATTCAGTTGGGCACCCTAATCCCGCATACCCTACGTAAAAAGTGTTCTGATGCTCTTGGTTGCTCATTACTGGTAGCTCTTGAAGTGCGCACACCCCAACACCCCCGCTCCACACCCCCCGCTACCGGCATGTTCCAACGTTGCTCTGCGATGTCAAACGTGGCACTTGCATGCCCGAAAACCTGGAGTGCGGCACATGAGGGCTTGCATGTTCCAACTTTTTGGCTTCCGCTCAAAATGTACATCTGAAAGCCGTGGCGTTTGAACTCTCATTCTTGCAAGCAACAAAAAGCTCAACATGCATATCTGCTATTTCAAAGCCGTGGCGTTCGAACTCTCATTCTTGCAACCAACAGAAAGCACAAAACGTATACATCTCAAAGCCCTGGCTTGAGAACTTTCATTCTCTCAAAAAGTACATCTCACAACCCTGGTTTTCCAACTTTCATTCTTGCAACCAACAACAAGCTCCAAAGGTACATCTCAAAACCTTGCCTTTCGAACTTCCGTTCTTGCAACCAACATAAAGCTCAAGAAGAACATCTCAAAGCCCCCCCTGCTTTGGAACTGTCATCCTTGCAACCAACAAACAGCTCAAAAGGTCCATCTCAAAACCCTGGAATTGAAACTTACGTTCTGGAAACCAACAAACAGCTCAAAAAGTACGTCTCAAAGCCCTGGCTTCCCGAACTCTCCTTGACAATCAGACAAGAATAAGAGACAGAAGCGACACAAACACGATACACAGAGTGATGGGCGGAAGTAGCCCTGGTAGAGTGCCCCCCCCCCCCCCACAGTAAACAACCCTTCCCAAGAGAGGGCCAGCCCTGTTTCACCGACCCCCCCCCTCGTAGGTAGGGGAATCCTGCGCTTCCTGCGCCTGCTGCGCCTCCGCTCCTGCTCCTGCTTTGTTTGCTCCTGCGCCAGTTGCGCTTCCGCTGCTAGCCGCGCCTCTTGCGCTTCCTGCGCCTATTAACATGAAACCAGGTGTTCATCTAGTTTTAGTCCTTGGGATACTGGACATGTAAGGATACGATGTCTTTTTTTTGCGATTTGTTGTCTGTCCGACTCCGAAGCTGAACTTGCCCTGTCTACCGACGCTTGGAATCCGGGAATGTCCTGAATGTTGGGATTCATTGACAACGAGGCATACTTCGTTTCCTAAAGTCCCTGCACAGCAAACTTAAGTTTATAAACCCAAATCACCAGACCACTAAACCTGAGCTGCAAGCCCCAAATCCTTAAACCTTATCCCCAAATACTACCCGAGCCTTACTACACCCAAAGTGCAGGGTGGGCTGCGGTTTAGGGGAGGGCGGAAAGTTTTGGTTACAGGGCTTCCACCAAGGTAGCGCGCCTGCTCCGCCTTCTGTATCAGCGCCTTCTGCGGCTGCTGTGCCATGTACTTTTGGCACATGCTGGTGCTTTGGGAATACGGTCGCCAGCTACGGCCTTATGCCGAAAACCACATCCTTCGTGTCCGGGTTAGCCAAAAGCTTGTCAGCCAGCTTGCCCCCTAAACTTAAATTCAAACACCGGAAAACTCCACAACCTAACTCCTAAAACATGAAACCCAAAAGCCTTCTTCCACTAACGAGTCTGTAGAAAACACAGTTGCTAAGATTTAGAACACTCTGCATTCTAGTTGAATGGATAACGACCCTGAGAAATTGGTTGGTCAAGACATCATGGTGACGAAACTGGTTCCGATGTTGACGAAGATGATGGTGACGATAGCATCGAAGATGTAGATGACGATGCTAGTGTTGACGGCAGCACTGCTAGCAGTGAAAAATGCTGGACCTGACACCCTTGTCAAGTCCCGAAATCCGAACAGGCAAAATCGGGTGAATACCCGGCTGCGGCGGCGAGTGCGGCCAAACCCTGGTGCTGAACTGTCGCGCCTGCTCCACCTAACATCGTTGCGAGAGGCGGAAAATCTTGACGGAAACCAACCTCAGCACCCTACAAACCCGCAGCATCAACAGCAGCCGCATCATGAACATTGTCATGACCAAGCTCAGGGCCTTGCCGAGGTTGGAAAAGAAAGTAGTGTCAAGCAGCGCGAGGGCTCTTCGAAAGGTTTGGGAAGGTCTTCGGAGCCAGTGAGTGCTCATTCCATCATATGATGTTCGACGCCACCGTCAGCATCAGCACCATCATCGGCACCAGCATCGCACTCGTGCCGAGGGACGAGGTACGACAGTGTATGCTAGCGCCAGTATCCCTTTGGGAAACATCGAAGGTGTTTCGCTAGAAAACGTCGAAGGGGTTTTCCTCTGAAGCTAAACAGAACGAAGCTTGTCTGTTTGCTAGAGTGTCTGCACATGGCCGGTGAAGCAGTGCTACTCCGTGGCCATTGTGCTGAAAGGCCCCCAGCTATTGGGGGGCAAATTTCGAGTGGGGGTAGGAAGGGGAACAGGGCTAATTAGCCCTGCTTTGGGTGCGCTGCCATGTCGGACAGCGACGCTACCCTGGCGCCGACCACGCCAGATGGCGCAGCAGCTACAGCCGTCGACTGCGCTACAGTGGTTGGGGATTCCCCGCCCCCGCTAAGTGGGTCGTGTCCTACCGAGGTACCCACGCTAGGGGGGGACGACACCGCGGGGGCTCCCTCCGGGGAGGTACCCTCGTGGGTCCCGCAGACCCCAGCTAGTGACCCGCAGCCCGAGGAGACGGGGCTGCTCTTCGAGGGTTGGGAGATGGAGGCAGAGCTAGAGGCGCAGGCTACGGTCCAGCAGGAACGTAGGCGCACGCTAGACAGGGCCTACCGGCATCTCACCAGCCAGGGGTTTGGGGTCTTGGAGCTAGCGGTGGTGGACCTGGACGACGCAGAGGACGTTGCCAAGCAGCTAGCACGAGAGCTAGGTATCCCATACCAGCCGTGGCTATGGGATGGCGTTTACTGCTGGCTACAGGAAGCACGGCAGGAAGCTACGGTCTATCAGAGGGTGCACGGCTACTTCCAGGACGATATCACCTGGAGAGCCCGGATGCCACCGCTACCGACCCCAAGGGAAGAGGTCGAAGAGGCGGTGCTTCAGCCACCGGCGCCGCTAAGACCTCCTCCCGGGGAGCGGAACCGAAAGACGCTACAGCCCAGCACGATCAGTGCGGCTAGAGAGGAGCGACTGCTAGACGTTTGGGCGAGGAAGCTCCGTGAGGAGCTGCTAGAGATACATGCCCCGGTTCTCGCTAAGCTGCACGGGAGCCTGGACCCCGCGAGGGCAGCTATGTTGCTTCCCGGGAAGACCCGGGCTTCCACTTTGAAGCGCTACCTGAGCTACTACAGGCAGTGGCGCCAATGGCTCCACGCAGCTAAGCTCAGGCCGCCTCCGGGCACCGCCGCGGACCTGGTGGATTACCTCCTCGCTAGGAGTGATGAACCCTGCGGCCGGTCAGCCCTGAAGCTATTCTGAAGGCTATCTCTTGGGTGGAGAAGGTGGCCGACTTCCCGGTGGAGCTACGGACCACCTTTGGTCGCCTGGTTTGGGCCGCTAAGGATAGCATAGTGGAGCAGCTAGCGGAGGGCGCCCCCCTGATCAAGAGAGCGCCCCGCTACCCTGTCTACATGCTGGTGCAGCTAGAGCTCGTGATCATCAACCCCGCCCTGGCGGCAGGCTGGCGGATCTGGGCCTGGGCTAAGTTGGTCAAGGTTTGGGCCACGCTAAGATGGTCGGACCTCCAGGCTATCTTGCCGGCCGAGCTAGTGATGGTGGAGGGGCGACTCACCACCATCCTCCGGAAGACCAAGACGTCCGGCGCTACGAGGAGGGTCAAGGAGCTACCGGTCGTGGTGTCCGAGCACGCCTTCTGGTCGCTAAGAGCTGGCTGGTGACCGGCTTCGACCTCCTCAAGGCCCACGCTAACTACGCCCGGGACTACCTCATGCCGCGGCTGGGCCGGGCGGGGCAGCTAGAGAAGAAGATGGCTACCTATGCGGACGCTATGGTGGCAACCGCGGGGCTGCTGGCTATCATGGGCTACCCGCGGGAGGTCCAGGGCTATTGGACGGAGCACAGTGAGCGCCCAGTGCTACCAACAGGGTTGGCGCTAAAGGAGATCCCCCCGCAAGATAAGGATCTGCTAGGGCGTTGGAAACCCGAGGGGTCCGACGTGTACGCTAGATCCTTTGCGGGTCGGGTGTCCCGTCTCCAAGCTCTCTTCGCTAAGACAGCTAGGGGGGGCGACCGCTACGAGGCGCTCGACGAGCGTGAAATCGCCGCGGATCTGGAGCCCTGGCTGGAAGAGAGGGCCAAGCTAACCCACAGCCAGGCTATCCACATGGCGGCGAGGCTGCGGAAGATCTGGATGGAGGGCCTGCTAGGAGTCCCGACAGAGGCGGAAGAGCTAGAAGTTCCCGAGGGGCCCGGAGAGCCAGTGGAACCGCTAGTGCCCGGGAGTAGCTCCGAGGCCTCTGCAGAGGTCGTGGAACGGCCCGCTAAGAAGCAGGCCAGGGTTCCCGACCGCAGCCAGGGCAGCTATGTAATCGTAGAGGTCCCGGGTGCCATTTTCCGCCTGCACAAGGCGGGCGCTACAGGTTGCTGGATGGGAAAGCGATGGGGAAGCGGCGTGCTTTCCGCAACGCTAGGGTTTTTGATTCGGTTCCGGAGCCGCACGAGTACACACATGTGTGCAAGCGATGCTGGCCGAACCAGGGGGCTATCTCCGAAGGGGACGCTAGCGAAGGATCGCTCGCTAACTCGGAAGATGACGAGGCCCCAGAGGATCACGCACCGGGGTCCGCTAGCAGTCATCCTTGAGCGCAGGGCGTGCTAAGCCGCCGAACTCGCACTCGCACTGAGGCTAGAAAGGCTGCTAGGTCGGCACCCTCTTTCCTTCCCTCTCTCTCTCCCTCTTTCTCTCTCTCTTCCCTCCCTTGCGAAACGCCGCTAGTTTTTAAAGGGGGTGTGCTCGGGGGGGGGGGGGGGGGGTGGGGGGGGGGGGGGGGGGGGGGGGGGGGGGGGGGGGGGGGGGGGGGGGGGGGGGGGGAGGGGAGAAAGAAGAGAATGGAGGGAACCACGTTCTTGCTACATGTCACTTGCTGTGTTGCTCGTGTTGTGCTTTCGTGTTCCGCTAGTGCGCTGTAGGAGGAGCAAGGAGCGAAGGCAGGCGCTAGGAAACCGGGGCCGGGGGACCCCTTCGCTGGCCACCCAGGGAACACAGGAGCTAGGAGAGGAGCCAGTGTCTGCGCTAGGTCCGTCCTGCAGGAAGGAGCTAAGGAGCGGAGGAAGGCGCTACGAAACGTGCGGGTCTGGACCCCGCTAGGCAACAGGGCAACAAAGGAGCTAGGCGCAGGAGCCAGTGACTGTGCTAAACCTCTCTCCACGCTAGCCCTCGGCTTCGCTACCCTAAGGTAGCTAGATTTTCGATAGTCGTTTCACCTGATCCGCGCCGTGGGCGCCGCTATGGGTGGCAAAGGAAAGGATGCCACTGCTACAACGCCTAAGGGCGCGGGGCCACCAGGTGGTCCAGCTACGGCAGAACAGCCCGCTAGTGGAGACTACCTTCCGGAGACCCTCCGCGGTCTTCGGAAGGCGCTAAGGTTTCGGCCTTCAGAGTGCACGGATGGGCTGCACCGCTATCTCGACAAGCCTCTGCTACAGGAGCTGATCGCTATGTCGCAGGAGGCGATCGAGAGGCTAGACGTCCCCGCCACGAAAGTGGATAGGGGCCGGGCTACGCCAGCAGAGCCCCGCTAACCTGATGGAGCGGCGGGTTCTGTCCGCTACCAGCTGGGCCGACTTGTCCCAAGAGGACATCGCTAGCCTGGACGAAGCTATGTCTGCGGGCCTCACGCAAAGGTTCGCCGCTACAGAGGCCGCCGCTGCAGCAACAAAGGCCCAGCTAGACCAACTTGCTGCTGCTAATGCAGCCGCTAGCGCTGCTAAGGCCAAGGCCCGCAGAGACGCGGAGGCCGCAGCCGCTAAGGAGAAGGCCGAGCACGACCAGAGGGTCGCAGCGGCCGCGCTAGCAGAGAAGCGGAAGGAAGCCGCGGAGCGGCTCGCTAAAGAGGAACAGGCTGCCGAGCTGGAGTACCAGCAGGCGGTGGCCGCTAGCAGAGCCTCCCTGCAGGCCGCAGAGGAGGCCGCTACCACAGATGCAACAGCTACCGGCAGTGCTGACCCGGCGCCGGTGGCCGCTACTGCCGCCGACACTGCGGCACCCGCTAGCATGGACGCCGGCAGAGTCGGCCGCTAGAAGGTTCATGGAGATGGGGCCGAGAGCCGCTAGCCCCTCGCCCCCTCGCGCTACCAGCCCGGGCCGGAGCCGAGGCAAGGGCGCTAAGGGCAGGCCGGCCGAGGGCAAAGACGGCAAGGGCCAGCCGCCCGCTACGATCAATGTGTTCGACTACACGTGGGGCACGCTATTTGAGGACCCCGACCGCTACCTGGAGTTGCTACGCCGCGAACTCCAGCAGGATCGCGCTATCCAGCAAGCGGGGGGCATGCCCGACAATGTCCGGGCCGCTAAGGGCACGCCAGTGAGCGTCGCGCTAAAGGGCAGAGCGCGGCCCCCTCCGGGGGCCCACGCTAACAGTCTCCCCAGAGGGGAGAGCTACTGGTACCTCGAGCTCTCGTGGTCCGCTATTGACCGCGATCTGTGGCCGCTAGGTTCCTGGGACCAGCGCTTCGAGAAGGGGAAGGGCAGGGGACCCAACCCCCGCACGCTAGTCAAGGGTGCTATCCACCACGGGGAGCACCTGTACTCGCTAGGGAGGGAGGACGTGGCACTGATGTGTCGCTACACGCACCCTCCCGCTAACACGCCCCAAGGGGAGCGCGCTAGCGAGCTACTTTCCATGCTGCTACCTAGCTGCTATACGCAGTACCAGCCGAATCGCTGCCGCTACTCCCTTGGCCACTGGGACGCTAACGCCTGTATTTTCAGGTGCGCTACGACCTGCGAGGTCTGTTCGCTAAGAGCCTGTAACAGGCGGATGTGGTTTAAGTGTGACGACCACGCTACTCACTGTTGTGATGGGTGCAAGCAGTGGAGCCGCGGGGAGGATTGGGGCGGCCGCTAAAACAGGCAGCCCCCTGCCTCGCTACAGGCCCCGGCCTCGCTACTTGCACCCGCTACTTTTGTCTTGCATGTGGCTACTCTTGCAGCGCCCTCTGCTGCCGACCGCTAGCCGCAGCAAAAGTCAGGGGCGTCCCTCGCTACAGTTGCCAGTGTGTGCGCGCTACAGTCATGCTACACACATGTCGGCAGCCAGAAAGAAGGGACGGCTAGAGCGAGAGAGTGTCGAGAGTCTTGGGGGGGGGCGGGGCCGGGGTCGGTGGTGCTGCTAGGGCCGCTCTCTGCTGCAGTGACCCCTTTCAGCGAAAGCTATCGACCGGCACTCCCAGACACACTCTCACGCTAGGAGCTTTTCCCCAATGTGCTAGCAGGAATTTTTCTTTTCACATTTTTCCTTAGGGTAGCGTAGGGCCCGTCGTGCCGGCTACCATGGCAGAGGCTCTGGCGAAGAAGCTAGCCCTCGGAAGCAGCGAGCTTCGTTTCCTGCTAGTGCAACATAAAGTCTCGGATGCTATCCAATCCGAGCTCTTTTCCAACGGTATTGATACCATCGCTAAGTTCGCAGCCTCGGCAACAGATGAGGCGGACCTCAAGAAGATGCTAAAGGACAGCTTTGCAATTGAGCCGTCCACCTCGCTCGCTAGCCGCGCTCAGGCCGCGGGGGTCACCATCGCATGGCGGACCGCTAATTCCCGCTCCGAGCGGCAAGCGGAGGCGGAGGCTACACATGAGGTCCGGGATTGGGCGAAGCCCATCCCCGCTACGGATTACATGGCCATGCGCCAGGCCTTCACAGCTAAGTTCGGAGACCTGGAGGACAAGCAAACTCCCGCTAAGGAGTACATCGAGAAGAAGCTAGGTGAGCTCGAATCTGGCGAGTTCCGAGCGGAGCCGCTAACCGAGGTCATCAGCCGGGACGAGTGGGATCCTGACACGCTACTGCCCGTCTGGAACGGAAATGGCACGCTATCCATGAAGAAGGGCGGAGCTAGGGCCCCCATGCCCTCTGGGCCGGAGCAGCTACGGCTGCGGCTCACGGTCCTCCAGAACACGCTAATTATGATGCAGCTAAAACACCCCAATCGAGAGGAGCTAAAGGATGTCAACATGGCCCTCTTCGAGCGCTACAAAGACTATCTCCTCGGCGACTATTGCTATGGTCTCCGGTCCAGTGCCGACTCGGGGTCGCTAGTGCCCCCGTGGACCTTGGTCCTCAGCTACGAGCACGCTATCAGGAAGCACGCCTACAAGGTCATGGCCACAGCTGGCTACTCCTTCGGTGCTGCGCTAGTCCTGGCCTACAAGGACGCTAGCGTCAAGGAGCGGCACTTCACGACGCCGCTAGCCCTCCATGCCAAGCGGCCGCAGCCCTGGACCTCCACAGAGGACCGGCCCGCTAAGACCCCCAAGGGGAAGGGCAAAGGCAAAGACGGCCCCCCCAAAGGGGGCAAAGCTAAGAAACGCTTGGGTGCCGATCGCACCCCGCAGGGGAAGCCCATCTGCTTCCGCTACAATGCTAAGGGATGCAAGAATGGCAGCAAGTGCCACTTCGAGCACGTTTGCTCGCTATGCTTCGGCAAGCACCCAGCTACCAAGTGCCCGAGCAAGCAGACCGACGCAGCTAAGGAGGACAAGCCCTCCAACTGACCCGCTACGGCGGCTGCGCCCTCAGTGCCTGTGACCCCCCCTGGGGGGGATGCTACGCCAGACTCACCGGCCGCTACGCCAGCAACGCCGGCCGCTACGCCGACAAAGCCGCTACGGGTGCTGTACCTCTTCTCAGGTACCTCACGCCGGCTAGATGTGGCGCACTGCCTGCACCAGCTAGCAGCAGAGCTCGGGAAGGATGTGCGGGTCGAATGTGTCGACCTGCTACGGCACGCTAAATACGACCTCAGCCATCCCAAGATCCGGCAAAGCTACCTGGACCGGATCGCTAGCAAAGAGTTCCATGCCGTGGTTCTCTCCCCGCCATGTGCTAGTTTCTCCAGAGGGCCTTGGGCTAACTTCCAAGGGCCCCGCCCAGTGCGCAGCTACGAGTTTCCCCGAGGCCTGGAAACGCTAACACCTGCAGAGCGCGATCGAGCTATACTAGGCAACATTTTTGCGGATTTCAGCTTTGAGGTCGCTAATCTCGTGGCCGATGGTGCAGCTACCTTCCTGGCAATGGAACAGCCCGAGGACCTTGGTGCCCTCGCTAAGGGCCCGCGCAAAGGGGCACGGCCGGCCTCTATGTGGCAGTGGCCGCCGCTAGCCACCCTTCTGGAAAAGGGGCTACGGACCGTGGCCTTCCACCAGGCTAGTTTTGGTACGCCATACGCTAAGCCGACACGGCTACTCCTGAAGTGTTCTTCCGCTATGCCAGACTTTGTGCACGAAGGCCTGCCGTGCTATGACAAAAAGGGCGGCTACACAGGACCGCTGCCTTCTGCTGCTACCTTGGGTCGCATGTTCAAACGCACCGCTAAGGGCCCCTTCAAGACCTCAGGTTCTGAGAAGTGGCCCGCTAGACTGTGCCAGTGGCTGGCTACCCTAATTCTGGACTCCTGCCAGCACCCTGCTCCCGCTGCCCAGGGGGAGGGGGGTGGCGCTAGGCCGGAGTGCCCGCTACCCGAGACCTTCCCGACCTGTGAGCCGGAGGGTCCGCGGGTGCTAGGGGGTTCAGGACCACCAAGGACCTGCCAACAGCTAGGGGGCAACAAGAGCTACCACGATGGTGGGGGCCTCTGCTCCCCAGGACGCTGGCCCCACGCTACCCGCAGCTATGCCGATGGTCCCAACTGGAACTGGCTACGGGAGAAGATGATGGAGGTGATCCTCGCTAAAGTGGGTTCGGAGGCGGAGCTAGAGAAGGAAGCCTTCCGAATGGCGGCCGGAGGGGCCAAGGGCTGTGCCCTGGCTAGCTCCGAAGACCTCCAGGAGCAGCTACGCTTGATCTGGAAAGAGTGGCTGTAAGCTAACGACCTGGGGGACCCGGAGCTGCTGAAGGTGGCCCCGGGGCAACCGCTATACCTCCGCCTCATTCGGGCGCTACTGACCGCGGCCGGCGATCCCGACAGGGACTTCCTCCTCCAGGCCGAGGAGGGGCTACCGGTGGGGGTGAGAGACCCGCTACCACGCACTCCCCACGTCTTCGAGGAGCAGCTAAAGTGGCCTTTGGAAAACGCTCCTTGGGAGGCGGCGCTAGCCTGGGTCCCGAACTACTCCTCGGTGGAGGAGTACCGGGAGTTCGCTAGGGAGAAGTTCGAAGAGGACGTGGCGGAGGGCCTCATGGTCAAGATGACGCTAGGCGAGTTCAAAGCCCGCTATGGCGAGCAGCGAGCCATCGCCGCGCTAGCTGTCATCGTCGAGGACGAAGCTAGTGGAAAGAAGAGGATGATCCACGACGCTACTCACGGGGTCCGGGTCAACCACCGCATCAAGTGCAGGGATAAGATCCGGGCCCCGGGAGCTAGGGAGAAGAAGCAGCTACTTCGAGAACACATCGACGCTAACGAGGTGGCTTTCTCCGTGGTGGGCGACATCACCGACGCTACAAGCATGCTGAAGGAGAGCATGGCTACCTGGGGTGTCAGATCGACACCGAGGAAGCTACACCGGGGGACCCCGACAGCCAGACGGTTTACGTTAACCTGGTGGGGACCTTCGGGCTATCCTGCGCGAGCTACTGGTGGACCCGTATAGCGGCGTGTGGGCTTCGGCTCACGTACCACCTGCTAGGGCCATCGTTCCCGCTAGACATGCTCCTCTATGCCGACGACCTCGAGTCCTTGGGCCGGGGGGCTAGAGGGCGCATTGGGATCCCGCTAAGCTATCTCTTCCTCGCTAGTCTTGGGTACCCCTTCAAGTGGGCCAAGACGAGAGGGGGATTTCGGGTGGAGTGGCTAGGCATGGAGACGGAGTACTCCACCTGGAGGCTAGGTCTGTCTCAGAAGAGAACCGACTGGCTAGTGGAATGGCTACGGAAGCTAGTCCGTGACGGGAAGTGCGAGGCCAGGCCCTTTGCGCAGGGGCTAGGGCGCCTGGGGTTCGCCTCCATGGCGCTAGACTGGGAGCGCCCCTTCTTGGGACCGCTACACGCCTGGTCTTCAGCCGTACAAGGGAAGCTGGGGATCCTCACGCTACCCACGATGATTCGCGTCCTCTGTGGCTGGCTAGCAGACCGTTTAGCAGCGGGGGGCCGTCTTCAGAAGCCGGCCTCGCTATTGGATGGGGCGGCACCGCTCTCCTTTTACACCGACGCTAAGGCCGAGAACGGACGTGCCTGGATTGGGGGCTTCCTCGAGCTAGTGGACGGCTGCCACGGTCCCTGGTTCTCGCTAGAGGTGAAGAAGGAATGGGCCCCCTGGGCCTTCGCTAAAGGAGACCCGAACAAGGTCATAGCCGCGCTGGAGCTACTGGCTACTCTGGTTGGCGTGAGGCTCTGGGTACCGGAAGGGGATGCTAAGAAGACCTCTAAGGTGGCCATCCGTGGCTACACTGACAACCAGTCCAACGAAGCGCTACTGAAGAAGGCTATGACGACGAAGTTCCCGTCGACCCTGGTGTTGATGGAGCTAGCAGAGGAACTCTCCGCTAAGAACTGTGAGCTTCAGCTACAGTGGATCCGCAGGGATCTTAACCAGCTAGCGGACGACCTCACGAGCGAGAACTTCGCTAGTTTCTCCCCGGACTTCAGGGTGAACCTGGAGGGGGGGAAGCTAGAGTGGCGCGTGCTGGGCCGTCTCCTCGAACACTCGGCTAGCTACTTCCAAGAGCTAGGAGGGAGGAAAAGGACCGGAGAGCCGAAGGCTCCAAGGTTCGCTAAGAAGGCCCGTAAGCTAGGTCCCTGGTAGCCCTACGGCTGCGCAAGGAGATTAGCTAGCCAAAGGCTAGAGTTCTTCTCCGGGCTAACGCGGGACTTCGCCACAACGCTAAAAAAAAGAGAGAAGTTCGTGTTGTCCGTGCTACTGCGTGAAGCCAGTTAGCTTAAGCTAGGCTTGCTACGTACTCCCCGGAGGTGTAGAGGGAGGTGGCGGGAGGATACGCTAGCTAGTGTACGCACTCGTGCCGAGGGACGAGGTACGACAGTGTATGCTAGCGCCAGTATCCCTTTGGGAAACATCGAAGGTGTTTCGCTAGACAACGTCGAAGGGGTTTTCCTCTGAAGCTAAACAGAACGAAGCTTGTCTGTTTGCTAGAGTGTCTGCACATGGCCGGTGAAGCAGTGCTACTCCGTGGCCATTGTGCTGAAAGGCCCCCAGCTATTGGGGGGCAAATTTCGAGTGCCCACCCAACCCACCCTGGAGATTAGCTAGCCAAAGGCTAGAGTTCTTCTCCGGGCTAACGCGGGACTTCGCCCTAGAGTTCTTCTCCGGGCTAACGCGGGACTTCGCCACAACGCTAAAAAGAGAGAAGTTCGTGTTGTCCGTGCTACTGCGTGAAGCCAGTTAGCTTAAGCTAGGCTTGCTACGTACTCCCCGGAGGTGTAGAGGGAGGTGGCGGGAGGATA